>BPTQ01000007.1:207483288-207571239 GCA_019973895.1 Chrysanthemum seticuspe | reverse complement strand
TTTTAATATTTGGTGTTTATACTTAGTGTATTCAGTGATCTTCATACTTTAGGGTTTTTTATGATTAAATGAGACTTAAGTGTTTTATAATTAATATCGTAGATTAGAGTTCATTATGTCATTTATTAAAGTTTAGGGTTAATTGTGAAAATAGTTTAAACGTCATAACTCACACATGAAATAACGAATTAACACTCTTAGCTTCAAACCCTAATCGTTCCCTTTTTAATATCATATTAATATGCATTTACTTTTCATGTTACGTCTTTTAATGACTCGCTACTTAACCAACACCTTCATGTCTTAACCATACGTTACTTATATACATGTTATACGTCAACCTTTATTCCCATGCACGTTTATGATTTTATGTAACACACAAGTTACTTATTACTCGGATTAATACATGTTCAAAACTTTTATATGGTTCGGTTTACATGTATAGGGTTCGGCTAATAGGTTTTACGCAAACTCTAGCTCACCTACGTACTTTACATATTCAAGTTGTCATGTTTTTATCTTAGCCGAAACATATACATGGTTCGGTTCTTATATACATATGGTTCGGTCCTATGGCTCAACATATATCTATGATCCGATTTAATAATACGTATTACATAACATGTTCTTTAATAATTATGGGGTTCAAGTCATTACGGTTTGTCTTTGTTGGTTTCACACGGCTCGGCCACAAAAAGGAAAACACAAATCGACAAAACAAACAAGTTACAATAAACATTAATGTAAGGTGTAACGAAAGAAGACGAATAAACATTGTTATACCTTAGCTTGGTTGAAGCAAAATCTCGACACCACAAAAACTAGGGTTCGGCCGAATGGAGAAAAAGAAAGAGAGAGGCAACAAAACTAGGGTTTCAATTTCATGTAAAAGTATTATATTTATAGGTGGTAACATTTTTAGTTTAGGGCTTTGAGGAGGGGGTTGGGTTTCGGCTTGGTCCAACCGAGCACACAAAACCCACGGCCCAAATGGCCTTCTTGGCTCTCGGCTCCCTTGATCCAAACGAGACAAAATACTCAGCCCAAGTGGTTCACCGTTAACGAAAACGAGGCCCAACATATTAGCGAAACGTTTAAATCTTTTGTCGTACCAAAATCGATCACGTACACACATTCATTTAGTTTTACTTGTTCGTAAGTTAGGTTTTAATTTCGTTAAATGATTATAAACGTATTTTATACTTTTTGATTTCGAGGGTATTTTAGTCCTTATCTATGTTTTAGATTTTCAGGTTTTACAGATGAAGACACCTTATGAGTTGTTGATGGGTAACAAACCCAACATTCGTTTTATGAAGCCTTTTGGATGCCCTCTTACTATTTTAAATACAATTGATAATTTGGGAAAATTTGATGGCAAGTCAGAAGAAGGATATTTATTGGGTTATTGTACCAACAGTAAGGGATTTAGAGTGTATAACAGAGTCACTAAGAAGATTCAAGATTGTCTTCATGTTGAGTTTTTAGAAGATCAAGACAATCAGAAGGGTAAAGGTCCCGATTGGATGTTTGATCTTGTGGTTTTAACTCCTTCTATGAACTATGTACCTGTTAGAGAAGAAAATCAACCTGTACATGATGTAGAAGACTCACAGTATGTTGTTCATGGAGTTCATATTAGACCTGATGTTGTTCATGATGCTACAAAGCAAAGTACTAAAGTTCCAAAGCAAAGTACTGATGCCCCAACGCATAGTACTAATATACCAAAAACTTCAATATCTGCTGAAGATCAAGATATTCAAGAGACACCTAATCAGATGCTTTTACAAGATGTAATGGCACATTCTTATTCTGATGAACAAAGAAGAGCTTATGAAGCAGCAAAGAAAAAGACTAATACTGAAGGATACTATTACAGTACTTTGGACAGTACTTTCGACCAAAGTACTGCTGCACCAGTTGACAGTACTTTAGATGATTTGGATGATCCTACCATGCCTGGATTAGAGGAAACTGATTATGAGTTTGCAGATGAAGGTATTTTCTCAGATTCCAATGAAGATGCTGATTTAACTAACTTGGATGATGCGTATGGAGTTCCACAGTCTCCAATCTTAAGGATTCATAAGAATCATCCTACTGATAAAATCATTGGTCCTTCTACTTCTGGAGTGATGACAAGACACAAAGCTAAGAGTTTTACTAAACCTCATAATGCTTTACTTAGCTTTGTCTACAAACAGAACAGGCTGAATCATAAGGACCATCAAACATGTCTGTTTACTTGCTTTATTTCTCAAGAGGAACCCAAGAATATTGCTCAAGCATTGACAAAAGAAAGTTGGGTTGAAGCTATGCAAGAAGAACTGCTAAAATTCAAACTTCAAGAAGTTTGGGTATTATGTGATCTTCCAGATGGGAAGAAAGTTATTGGAAACAGATGGGTTTTCAAAGTCAAGAGAGATGAAAGAGGTAATGTCATCAAGAACAAGGCTAGGTTAGTAGCTCAGGGCTACATACAAGAAGAAGGAGTAGATTATGATGAAGTATTTGCTCCTGTAGCAAGGATTGAAGCTATTAGAATATTTCTTGCTTTTTCTTCATATATGGGATTTCAAGTTTACTAGATGGATGTCAAGAGTGCCTTTCTCTATGGCACTATAACAGAAGAAGTTTATGTAAAACAGCCTCCTGGTTTTGAAAATCCTAAACATCCTAACAAAGTCTACAAGGTGGTTAAGGCTCTTTATGGCCTTCATCAGGCACCTAGAGCTTGGTATGAGAGGCTCTCCACATTTTTATTACAACATGGTTACAGGAGGGGAGCTATTGACAAGACTTTGTTTATTAAAAGAGACAAGAAGGATATCATTTTAGTTCAAGTCTATGTTGATGATATCATCTTTGGAGCTACCAAACAGTCTATGGTTAAGGAGTTTGAGCAGCTGATGCAGAAAGAATTTCAAATGAGTTCAATGGGTGAGTTAAATTTCTTTTTGGGACTTCAAGTTAAGCAGTCAAAGGAAGGCATTTTCATAAGTCAGGACAAGTATGTATCTGACATACTTAAGAAGTTCAATTTTGAAGACATGAAGTCTGTCACTACACCTATTAAATCAATTAATTCATTGGGCAAAGATGAAGATGGACACCCAGTTGAAGTCAAGTTATATCGATCAATGATTGGCTGTCTTATGTATCTCACTGCATCTAGGCCTGATATCATGTTTGCAGTTTGTTTATGTGCAAGATATCAAGTCTCACCAAAGATTTCTCATATGAATGCAGTGAAGAGAATTTTCTGTTATTTGAAACAACAACCTAAGTTAGGGTTGTGGTATCCCAGGGATTCACCTTTTCACTTGGAGGCTTTTTCAGATAGTGATTATGCAGGTGATAATTATGACAGAAGATCAACAACAGGTGGATGCCAATATCTTGGAAGAAGATTAGTTTCATGGCAGTGTAAAAAGCAAACAATTGCAGCAACATCATCTACTGAAGCTGAATATGTGGCTGCTGCAAGTTGTTGTGGACAAGTTCTGTAGATGCATAATCAACTCTTGGATTATGGGTTCAATTTTAAGAATACTCCTATCAATATTGATAATGAGAGTACTATTTGTATTGTAAAGAATCCAGTCTATCATTCCAAGACCAAGCACATTCAGATTAGGCATCACTTTATCAGAGATTGCTATGAGCACAGGCTCATTAATGTGGTCAAGGTTCACACGGATGATAATGTAGCTGACTTACTCACCAAAGGATTTGCTGTTTCACGATTTAATCACTAGGTGGTAAGCATTGGCATGATTAACTACTGAGCTATATTTAAGGGGAGGACTATTTTAGTCCTGTGTATTGTTTGAGGGGAGGATATTTTTGTATACTTAGCTTATACAGAGGAATTTGGAAAAGTACTGTTTTTTTATGAAAGTACTGCTTGGAAAGTACTGCTTGGGAAAGTACTGCACACGTGGAAAGTACTGTTTGTCTTATTAAAGTACTGTTCCAACGGTAATATTGAGGGGTAATTCTACTAACGGTAACTTTGTTATTATGGGCTGTGATTTTTCAAATCTCACCTATAAATAACTACTCTCCGATTTTCCCTCTCATCTTGATATTCTCATATCTTTTCCATATTTCTCTCACCATCTCTTTATTATTCGATTCTATATCTAATTGTGCTTATATACTCAAGAAAAACATATTAAGAGGTTGATGCTCAAGTATAAAAGGTTAAAGAATTTTGTTACGCCTTTTATCAAACGTTGTCGCTTATGGGTTAAAGAAGAACACAAGCGTCGAAGGCAATTTAAGAAGAAAAACAAAGGCAAAAAGGTTCCTAAACCATCTTCTGTCCAATTGGGGAGGAATTTTGAAGAAAAGAATTTGAAAGAAGATGTTGTTAAGGATAAAGAACCTCAAGGTACTGAAGAACATGATAAAGATCCTCAAGGTACTGAAGAACATGTTGTTATTGAAAGTACTGAAGAAGAAAGGTCTGACAATCAAGGTACTGAACAACAAAGTACTGCTTTTACTGGAACTCACAGACAAGAATTAGTTACACCAAGAGTATTAGACTTTGAAGAGGAAGTTGGTCCTTCAACTATTCCACATGAAGAACAAGCTGGTCCCTCAACAACTGCTATACCAGAAGAAGCTGATACACCTCAAAGAATACATACTGCTAGTGATGATGAATTTATTGCAACTATTTTGCATGATTTATCAAAGCCAAGGGCTGTTACTATTCCAGGAGTGCAAGAAGAGGAACAATCAAAAGTTTCTGAACCTCTTATTGATCCTAAGGATAAAGGAAAAGGTGTTTTGGTAGAAGTAAAGAAGAAGAAACCAACTTTAGCACAGTTAAGAGTTGCTCAAGATGCTTTGTATGAAGAAGCAGCTAAAAAGATTCAAGAAGAATTAGATGCTAAAGATAGAGAAGATAAGGAAGCTGAAGAAGCTCAGAATAGAGAAGCAGCTAAGAAGTTGCATGAGGAATTGAATGCTGAAGCTAGTGAATCATTAGAGTCACTTGTTCCTGTTTCTTTCATGCCTAGAAAACCAAATCTTGCTAAAGAAAGGAATGCAATGATGGCTTATTTGAAAAGTCGAGGTTTTAAAGGATTGCAAAAGTTGAAGTATGTTGATATGAAAAGATTATATAATGCTGAGACAGAAGCTTATAAGAAGGATGTTGCAAGTATCAAAGAATATAAAGATGACGCTACTTGGACTGAAGCAGAAAGAAAGAAAAGTTTGAAAAGAAAAAGGAAAACTGAAGTTGAAGATAAACAGTTTTCAAAGAAAGAAAAAGTTGAGTTAAGATCTGAAACTAAGGATGAATTAAGAAATTATCTCAGAATAGTAGATTTTGAATATTCCAGAGAAGATGCTGACATGAAGATGAACAGATCTCGGATTACTACTTTTGAAGTTGTGGATTCTAAAGATGGAAGCTATCTGATGTTTCATAGAGAAAGCTTCAGAGTGTTCAACAGGCTATGGGATTTATTGCATATCATAGATAGAGTGGATCTATTCTATTTATATCATGTGGTGAAAGATTATTTTGAACATCATCCATCAGAAGGAATTGGTTTGGTCTTACTTGGAGATCTCATAACTGCATGGGAAACTGATGAACAGAGTAGTGATGAAATTTGGAAGAATCAAGAGAGCTGGGAAATTGTTTGTTGGAGATTTTTTGAAGAATCTGGAGTTCATGTTCTAGAGCTGGAAAATGGTACAATGATTCACATGTTTGCTGATAGAAGATATCCTCTTACTGTCGATCTTATGAGGAGGATGCTAGAGCATGGAATGGAAGTTGAAGAAGATAATGAAATTGATTGTATGGTCATCAATTTGTTTATCAACTGGACTACTATTGCAGAAGATAATGAATAACTGGTATGAGACTTACTTGAATAAATTATTTTTTGATAAATCAGTACTTTATTCAAAGTACTGCTGATCAAACAGTACTTTAATCAAAGTACTGCTTGCAGTTTTTAATCAGTTAAGTGATTTTTTAAAGAAAACTTTTGTTAAGTAATAAATATTTTGAAACAAAGGTTGAATAAATGGTTTTTGAGATGATAATATCAATAGGTTATCAATCCACCATGGTTACAAAAGGATTGACTAATCCATGAGCAAACGGCTCTGGTAAAGATATATCAAATCCATTTTTAGTTGACAACTTGCTAATAAGTTGGATGGTAATCAACTCACCATATCAGTAATGTGAAGAGTTGGCTAGCCCACAAGAAATTAGCTTGTGGTAAAGGCTGTGGAAAAACCATTATATGGTAATTAGTTCACCATGATGAAAGAACTAACTAGTCCAGAAGGGTACAGCTTTTGGTAAAGACAAATCAAATCTGTTGATAGCTGGTGATTTGCTAAAAATCATATGGTTATCAGCGTACCATGGTCTTACACACTAAAACATTTGGCTACTCCAGAGTTAATGGCTTTGGTAAAGAGATCTAAATCCATTAAATTTTCAATGATTCACCTCTCACAGAAGTTAACACACCTGGAAGTGATGAGAATAGTTTGCAACTTAAACTGAATTAATGTACAAATTGTCATATGTTGCTGTGTTGCTGAATACATGGAGATTGCTGGATGATGATGTAAAAGAATATTTCTAAAGATACTTTGACTATGCACAGAAACTACAAAGATACAATCCAAAGACAAAGACACAATCTGTTCTCAAAGATGAAGCTGATAAAGATAAATTTACAAAGGAACTTGAAGTCAAACAAGTAGAAATCAAGTTAGGGGAGGATTGTTGGGATATGAAAGTGCTGAAGATTGACAGAGTATTACAGAAAGATAAAGTACTGTAAACTATAAAGTACTGGAAATGTCAAAGAGTCAAAGTACTGCTTAATGATAAAGTCAAAGTACTGCATACGAAGTCAAAGTACTGCAAGATCAAAGAACTGTTTTATTTGTTTATAGAAAGTCTTGTAATTCTAGAATATTCTATGTTAGATTACTTGACGTAAAAGGATACATATTGTGAACCGACTAGGGTATCCTTGAGCCTATTAAAGGACCCCTAGATTGGCATAATACGTACGTGATTTTATTAGAGTTTTTGAGAGAAGTTCGATATTATTAGAGTTGTTAAAGATCTGCATAATAAGCAGAGTTAGAGTTATTAATAAAATTGTTTATTGTTAAAGTTATTCTTCTTAGCTTTGTTAAGTAAATTCCGCATACTTAATAGAGTTTGCTCAGTGTTTCTCTGTTAAAAACTTAGGATTTATCCGAGGTTATTAAACCTTAACAAGCTATTTAAGTTAGTTTGGTTAGAGTACATCGATCCAACACAAATAAGCCGTAAAAACGTTTATTTATATTTTACGATCTTCTAATGTTTTGTCGATAACAAACGTAAAATCATTTTAATAAAACAAATAAAATACGTAAATAGTTTGAGCCAATAGTTTTCTAACACACTTACGTTTTCACATAAAACACTAAAACAAGCATAAGTGATTTTATGATTTAGTAATACATATATACAACAACTAGTATTTACTTATTGGGCAAATATATATACATAACTAGTATGTATTATAAATGGGTAAAAACTACAACCCATGGAACATATCCATAACCCATGGTATTGACCCATACCCATTTGACTAGGTGTATTGCACTCATAAGATACATTGTATCTAATAAAAGAACCATGGGTCAACCCGTAACCCATAACCAAAATACCCATGGGCAAAGAGGAGCGTCCCACGGATCCCTAGTTTTACACTAGACGGATCCCTTGTGGGAGGGATCCATGGGATTTGGGGAATAGTAGCATTTCTCCTCTATAAATAGTGAGCCATTTCTTCCTTTTGGCTTGCCACTCTTACACATACTTTCCCCAAGTATTGTAACTCTCAAACCACTGATCCTAAGGGATCTTTCTATGTAGTTTGTCTTTTGTTTTCGTGTGATTCTCTAGGTTCCTCTTAAAGGCTAGATCACCACTTCTTGAAGTCGAGCAAGCTCAAGTCCATGAGTTGCCATGCTTCATCATCATCAAGACTACTGAGATTCTCTTATTGATAGTTCTTTCTTCCTCCGTAGATGTGTTGTTTTGAAGGCATTAGTGAAGGATGCCGAAAGAGTCAAGACGAAAGCATTAGTGAAAGGTGCTTAACGTCCGTGTCAAAAGCATAAGTGAAGAATGCTAAAGGTGTCAAGATGAAGGCATTAGTGAAAGGTGCCAAGCGTTGTGTCAAAGGTATTAGTGAAGGATGCCTAGGAATCAAATCAAGTGGCATTAGTGAAGAATGCCTAGGTCGTATAATCGATGAGGTGCATCGTTATACATATAGTGATTGTTTATATTCAAGGATGTTGATATCCTTGATGGTGTTGTAATAAGGAGTTGGTCTCCTTTGGTATTAGGTGTTGTGTAGTGTTGGGTAGTAGTTCCTCCATTGTAATGGAACTCGGTACTTAGCCTAGTACCGGATAAAGGGTAGGCGACGTTCTGGTAGGTGTGGTTCACCTTGGTGTGAAAGAACCCGGTGGTTAGCCTAGTACCGAAAAAAGAGTAGGCAACGTTGTGAAGGTTTCTACACAATAAGGAGTCGGTGTTGTGTAGTGATTACGAACTTTCGAGTAGGTGAATCGGGGAGTGGAGTAGGGAAAGGAAGGTGTCCTTGTAGCCGAACCACTATAAATACTCGCGTTGTGGTTTTGTGCTTCTTACTCTTATCTTTTCATTACACATTTATACTTCTATATGTTTGTTTATCAACATCCAACACATATCCAAATAGATTGACATAAGTCGATCTAAATAGTTTAAAACGAGTTTTAATTGGCAAACTATTCAACCCCCCCTTCTAGTTTTCCACAATTGGCATCAGAGCTTCGTTACCAAGTTTCTTAAAGTATATTGTACTTTAAAAACTTGATACGATCCATGGTTAATTGAAAACTACAAAGAAAGTTTTTCATAAAAACAAACACCATGTCTTTTAAAACTCTTTGTTTGGATGTTGATTAGATGACAACATTTTTCTTATTATTTATTTTTCATTTAATTGCACTAATCCTCTTTGTCATATTGCTTAGTCGAAGCTCATACCTACCAAGCCATAGGAATCGCTTGGTAACAAGAATACCTTCCCTAAGAAGGTATCTTAAACACAAAGGAGCCGGAATTGTCTACTGACATTTGTTGTGTCATTTGTAAAGACATTCCTAAGTGCATTAGAGGTATGACTTTCTGTAACACAACACCCCAACCCGACCAGGGTAGAAGTATCACATTTATGGTGCCAAATCAGAACAATACATATAAACCATGCAAGCGGAAGCCTTATAATAAATATCAAAAGATAACAACTCAACGCGACTTGAACAATACAAAAGTTCCAAAAGATGTCCAAAAGAAACGAAACAATACAATGTGTAAATCTCCACAATAAGTAGCAATGGTATCAAAGTCTAATGATGACTACGGTCAATCCACACTCAGCATCCTACTTTCAAATCCCAAGAAAAGCCCCTAGCTCCTGGCTTAATAACCTGCCGCAGGAAAAGCTGAGCTTAAAAAGCCCAGTGAACAGATATGACAATACAATGGCAATAAGAAGGAACTGAAGTCAAGATAAGTACGATAAGAAATGAAGTGAAACAATATAGAGTAGGGTATAGGAAACAATGAAAGGGGTCAATTATCCACCACGAGCCAACAATACAATACAATACAATCAATAGTAGCAATAGCAGTACAATATCCAATAATAACCATTGTATTCGGAGGGGTGACCTCAGAATACCAATACAATAGGAGGGGAGACCTCAAGTAGCCAGTGGAGTGATCAGCTCCCAATATGTGAGGGGGTGTATTACACACACGCACCACATCACCAATACAATATCAATAAAATCAATCAATACAATACAAATCTAGGATGCATCCATACGCCCCCTGCAATACAATAGTGGCCAATACAATATATATCTGAAGCGCGCGATAATCAATACAATAATGGGGACGGTGTGGAACATCACTCAACCACACTAAAGTCATGCCATTGGTGCATCAATGACACGGACATGGAACCCCCATGCCTAGTTAATGGCTCGGGTATCAACTGACAGGTCAATGCAATAGGTACAAAGTATACAATATGGAGGTCAATCAATGTCAAAGGTTCAATAATAGCAGTTCACAATTCAATATCAATAATCCACTATCAATGGTTCAATTATCAAAGGTCCAGTATCAAAGAGTCAATAACAAAGGTTCAATAGCAATTGTTCAATAGCAGAGGGTCAATATCAAAGGGTCGATAGCAATAGCAAGAGATCAAAGAGTTCATGAGAAACCTTATGAGAAGGTCAGAATATCTGTACCTTATTTGAAGCAAGAAACAACGAAAGTAAAGTCAAGAAATGAGATCAATCCCGCCGCCCGGAACCTATATGAATTAGATGACACTTAATAAGGATTAGATTACTCATTTTAGACGGCTTTCCATTTTTAGCAGGTTTCCACTTTTAGTAATCTTTCTATTTTAGGCAGGTTTCCAAAATTTAGTAAGTTTCCATTTAGTATGCATTTTAAATATATTAGGTTAAGTGATTATTATAATACTGTAAGGATCATTTATGGCAAATATTACAAGTTTAGGGCAAGACATGCGCATGCAGTTTCGAATACGAATTCAGGGGACCGGATTTATGCATTAATACAACATATACATGTAGGCTATATTTATCCTTGATTTATATTTCAGAGACATGATTTAAAGGTTGAACCATGCGCATGATGTTCCAAGGAGGCCCACGACCAGAACCAGCAGAATATTAGAAGTACTTTTATACGGTATATATATGTGACCTTCATGATGTATACTACTAGCTTTTTATATCTTTTCTTTTATCATAAACATGAACCATATTAAAAGCCCAAACACGTGCTTGAAAATACCATGCCACGACCAGGTTTAGACATATACCAATGACATAGTTATACCATGATTCTTGGTGCCAACCATGCGTATGATATCCCAAGACCCGTTACCAGAATAAGAAACTCAAACAGAAATCATGATGTGCATTATACGACCTATATCGAGATCTATTCGACCCAAAATCATTTTATCATACACACATGTTTTAGGTGTTATGACAACAAAAGAACTCCATGCTTAGAAGTCCATAAGGAATCAGATCCAAACTCGTATTTTATGTACACACTTAGTCGACATATATATGGTATTATGACGTGATTTCATGTAACCATTTACTATATTATTCATAGCTTAGTTTATCATCTATGTAGCATGTTAGTAAAGCATGCATATGGTGATCATATACACAAGACTAAGATCAGAAATAAAAGGAAAACGAAGTGATGAATGATTACCCCTTGATGCGTGAACAGAGAAGGAAACAAGATCAACAAAAACAATACCGATCGCTCCTTGCGAGTCCTAGACCCACGACAGCAGCACAATCTTAGACCCACGATAAAACCAAGCGAACCTCGAACCAACTACGTGATATCAACAGCGAAAAGGCCCCGTGCAAACTCCTCTTTGAACCTTGCTTTAGTCGACAGAAATGGAAGAGGGAGAATACTTTATTTTTGCCGTCACTTTCTTTTGGGTGAAAATAGGGTTTCTTGAGAGTTTATTTTGAATGAGTTAAGTGGGGATTTATTGTGATTATGGAAGATAAATTTTAGGAGCCAATTAAGTCTTTGACGTTTTATTTTCTCCTTGTGTGAGCCGATCAAATGGGAGCAAAGAAAACAAATCATACTATTTATTCACCTTCCCATAATACTTGTACATTATCTATTTTAAATTTTTAAGTAGGTACATGTAACATTTGATGTGTGATAATCATTTATGTTATAACCATAAGTTTTATTTGTAAGTCTTGTGTAATTATATACGTAACAATTTTTAATGAGTTCCTTTTACTTTACAAATGTTTTTACGATGAGGGGTATAATAGCCATTTAACGTGTTTGCGATTTTTGGGTTTTACAACTCTTCCCCTCTAAAAAAAAATTTTCGTCCTCGAAAATTGAAGAGGAAAATGAAAGAAACAAACGAAGACATACCACATTGCGAAAAGAAATGAGGGTAACTTGTTCGCATCGATTCCTCAGTCTCCCAGGTAGCTTCGCGCTCTGGGTGATTCCTCCAAAGAATCTTAACAAACGGAATTACTTTGTTTCTCATGACTCGATCTTGTCGATCCAAAATAGCCTCAGGTTCCTCCGAAAGAGACATATCAGGCTGGATTTGATCAAACGGATATGATGCCACATCCAAAGGATGATAGTTGTGTCCCCTCAGAAGAGATATATGAAAAACGTCGTGCACATGCGATAACTGCAGCGGAAGAGCCAAACGATAAGAAACCTCTCCGATGCGCTCGAGAATCTCAAACGGTCCAATAAAACGAGGACTGAGCTTCCCTTTAATATTAAAACGTTTAACACCCCAAAATGGCGACACTTTCAGAAATACACGATCACCAACCTGAAACTCCAAATCACGACGATGTTTATCCGCATAACTCTTTTGCCGCGTACGAGCCTCCTTCAACTTTTCCTTAGCAACCGCTACTTTCTCATTAGTGATCTCAATATTCTCAGGCCCCTCAATCGAACGCTCACCTACTTCGTCCCAACAAATAGGTGCTCTACATTTCCTCCTGTATAGTAGCTCATAAGGTGTAGCCTTGATGCTAGCATGCCAACTATTGTTGTAGGCAAACTCCACCAAGCACAAATACTCATCCCAACTCCCGGTCCACTCTAAAGCACATGCTCGCAACATGTCTTCCAATGTCTGGATGGTCCTCTCCGACTGACCATCTGTCTGAGGATGAAATGCCGTACTGAACTTAAGACGAGTACCCCAAGTCTTATGTAAACTCCTCCAAAAACGAGATGTGAAACGAGGATCCCTATCTGACACAATCGCTGTTGGGGTACCATGAAGCCAAACAATCTCTTGCTGAAAAATTTCCGCCAACCTACTAACATGATCAGTCATACGAATGTGTAAGAAATGAGTAGACTTGGTTAGCCGATCAACGACCACCCAAATCGCATCATGTCTTTTACGAGTGAGAGGCAAACTGGTGACAAAATACATAGAAATCTCTTCCCACTTCCAGGTAGGAATATCCAATGGTTGGAGTAATCCACTAGCCCGCTGATGCTCTATGTTAACCTGCTGACATGTCATATACTTAGAAACATACAAAGCCACATCCTGCGTCATGCCGTTCCACCAGAAATGCTGCTTAAGATCTCGGTACATCTTGGTGGAACCAGGGTGGATAGTAAATGGAGAACTGTGAGCTTCAGACAACACCGTCTCACGTAAATCAGGATCATTCGGAACGCAAAGCCGGTCACCGAACCATACCACACCAGAACTATCAACTCGGAACTCTGACTGCTTCCCCTCCTCAATATTCTGAACAATAGACCAAAGCTCACCATCATCCTTCTGAGCTTCCATAATCCGCAATATGATGTTGGACTCCACCTTCATACTAGCCCAGTAACCTCCAAAACCTCGTACACAAAACTCAACATCCAAGAGTTCTAAGTCATGAAGGACTCTGGGTTCAATCTCTAAACTAGCGATCATTCCCGACTTTCGGCTCAGCGCACCTGCAACCACATTAGCCTTACCCAGATGATACTGGATGTTCGTGTCATAATCTTTAAGGAGTTCTAACCACCTCCGCTGTCTCATATTGAGCTCCTTCTGCGTGAACATGTACTTTAAACTCTTGTGGTCAGTAAAGATATCACACGACTCGCCGTACAAGTAATGCCTCCAAATCTTTAACGCAAAAACCACCGCGGCCAATTCTAAATCATGTGTGGGATAATTCTCCTCATACGATTTCAATTGCCTTGAAGCATAGGCAATCACCTTACCATGCTGCATCAACACACAACTCAAACCTTTCTTCGACGCGTCGCTATAAATTTGGAAACCTCCGGAACCCGATGGAAGTGTCAAAATAGGCGCAGTAACCAATCTCCGCTTCAACTCCTTGAAACTCTGTTTATGCTCCTCCGTCCATTCAAACTTCTTACCTTTCCTCATCAGTTGTGTTAAAGGTAATGCCAACCGAGAGAAACCCTCAACGAACCGACGGTAATAACCAGCAAGCCCCAGAAAACTTCTAACCTCCGTCACGGTAGTAGGTCTCGGCCATTTGGTGATAGCCTCAACCTTGGATGTGTCCATCGTGATACCATCAGTGGACACAACATGACCAAGGAAAGCAACTTGGCTGAACCAGAATTCACAATTAGAAAATTTCGCGTACAACTTCTGTTGTCGAAGAGTTTCCAATACAATATGGAGGTGCTGCTCGTGTTCAGCCTCACTCTTAGAATACACAAGGATGTCATCGATGAAGACGATTACCAATTTATCGAGGTACTCGTGGAAAACCCGATTCATAAGATCCATGAACACTGCAGGAGCATTAGTCAAACCAAACGGCATAACCAGAAACTCATAATGGCCATAACGAGTACGGAACGCGGTCTTAGGAACATCTTGCTCTTTCACACGTAATTGATGATAACCGGATCTCAGATCAATCTTAGAGAAGAATTTGGCTCCCTGCAATTGGTCAAACAAATCGTCGATGCGCGAAAGAGGATAGCGGTTACGGAGAGTGATATGATTCAGTTCGCGGTAGTCAATATACAATCTCATACTCCCATCCTTCTTCTTAACAAATAACACAGGTGCACCCCAAGGTGAAACACTGGGTCTAATAAAGCCGTTCCCCAGAAGTTCTTGCAACTGTTCTTTCAACTCTTTCAATTCAATCGGTGCCTTACGGTAAGGAGCTTTAGATATAGGTTCGACACCAGGAATCAACTCAATGCCAAATTCAACTTCCCTAGCCGGAGGAATGCCAGGAAGTTCATTAGGGAAAACATCGGAAAATTCACGCACAACAGAAAGACTTACAATAGTCGGAACTTTCAAAGAAGTGTCTTTGATGGATGCCAGAAAGCCTTGGCAACCATGAGAAATGAGAGTGCAAGCTTTCATAGCCGAGATGATCTTAGCCGACTTGAGTGGTTGAGCACCATGGTATACAAAATCAGGATGATGAAAATTACCGAAGATAACATTACAAGCATGACAGTCAATGGTAGCCCTATGCAAGGCCAACCAGTCCATACCCAATATAATATCAAAATCAGACATATCCAGAGGAAGTAGATTAGCCGAACGAATACCATCATCGAAACGTAAGGGACAATTCACGTATTCACGGTCAATAAGTACATGATTTTTCATAGGGGTTGATATAGATAAGTGATTCATTAGTGGTGTTGGAGATAATTTGAGCTTCTTAGCAAAATTAACTGATATGATAGAGTGTGTCGCGCCAGTATCAAACAAAACAAAAGCAGTATGATCACCAAAGTAAATAATGCCAGTAATGGTACCTGACGCCTTGTCTACCTGATCTCGAGTGACTGAATACACTCGTCCAGTGGTGGGAGGTGGTTTGATGTAGTTCGATGGAGCAACTGATGCCTGTTTGGGGCAGTTCTTCACCTTATGATCTGTCTCCCCACAATCATAACAGCCCCCGGTAAGCTTACGGCAGACACCTGGGTGTGCATTACCACACGTAGCACACTTTGGAGGAGGAGGTAGCACCTCAGAAGTCCTCCTCTGGGAAGAAGATGCCGCTGAATGATCATGATAAGAACTGCGAGAAGACTGATCCCGATGCTGTCGCTGAAAAATGCCGCCCTGACCCCGACGGTCATCACCAGATCTGTCAAACCTACGCTGCTCATGAACTCGAGTACCCTGATGACTCAAGTCGTAGCTATGGTCCTGTCGACCCCTGAAACCCTGCACTCGGTCTTGACGACCTCTCTGCTCTGAACTGTGGTCCTGACGACCTCTAGAATCATGTCCCTGATCATGGAGACCTCGAGGATAAATCCTATCGCCATCTCTACCACGCTTGTTGAAACCCGGATCCGAATAGAGCATCTCGATGTTGCGGGCTGCGTCCGCTACCGCAACTACCTCAGTGTACTCATTATTAATGAACCTGTCCAAAACCCACCTTTTCAAGCCCCATTTAAAGTGTCGAGCTTGCCTTCGTGCATCCCCTGCAGCAGCCCCCCACGAAACCAGCTAACCTCATGAATTTCTGCATGTACTCGTGGGAGGTCTCTCTGTCCAACTGATATACGTTGTTATAGTCCCTCTCATACCATTGCTGTTATGATTCTGGGAAGTACCGTTTGTAGAAAATCTCCCGAAAAGCGTTCCAGGTGCAAGTATCCAGAATATTTTCCTCCTTAGACAAGAGGTATGCTTTCCACCAATTGAGGGCATCTCCCTCAAGTTTGAAAGTAGCAAGTCGTGTTTTAATCTCATCATCAGAACCCAACATATTGAACAACTTCTCCAAGTGTGTAATCCAGTCTTCCACCTCATTAGGCGTAGCAGCAGAGCGGAACGGAATAGGGTTGAGTTTGTTAAAGCGCTCAATCCAGACATGCATGGGTGTAGGTGGGTTGGCACCCCCACCACCACCTCCTCCACCTGAAGAGCTAGTGCCACTACGGATGTTGTTAGTGATAGTAGCGACAATCTCCGGCATAGCAGTAGCCAGAGCACTGGCAATCAAAGCTTCGAAGTTGGGGTTACCGTCCCCGTTAGCCTCGCCGCTTCTTCGGGTATTCACCATCTGAACGATTATCAAACGATTAGCAAAGATCAGAAAATAAGATGAAGAGCATGAAAGGAAATGACGATAATGAAACCTAAAGTTTACCCAAAACCTCACCAGTCATAACTTACGCTCTACGGGTCAAAGATTAGGGTCCATATGTCACAGGTCCTGACTACAAGTCGTAAACCTGGGCTCTGATACCATAATTGTAACACCCCAACCCGACCTGGGTAGAAGTATCACATTTATGGTGCCAAATCAAAACAATACATATAAACCATGCAAGAGGAAGCCTTATAATAAATATCAAAGATAACAAGTCAACGCGAATTGAACAATACAAAAGTTCCAAAAGATGTCCAAAAGAAACGAAACAATACAATGTCTAAATCTCCACAATAAGTAGCAATGGTATCAAAGTCTAATGATGACTACGGTCAATCCACACTCAGCATCCTACTCTCAAATCCCAAGAAAAGCCCCCAGCTCCTAGCTTAATAACCTGCCGCAGGAAAAGAAACGCGGCTGAGCTTAAAAAGCCCAGTGAACAGATATGAAAATACAATAGCAATAATGAGGAACTGAAGTCAAGATAAGTACGATAAGAAATGAAGTGAAACAATATAGAGTAGGGTATAGGAAACAATGAAAGGGGTCAGTTATCCACCACGAGCCAACAATACAATACATTACAATCAATAGTAGCAATAGCAGACCAATATCCAATAATAACCATTGTATTCGGAGGGGTGACCTCGAAATACCAATACAATAGGAGGGGAGACCTCAAGTAGCCAGTGGAGTGATCAGCTCCCAATATGTGAGGGGGTGTATTGCACACACGCACCACATCACCAATACAATATCAATACAATAAATCAATACAATACAAATCTAGGATGCATCCATATGCCCCCTGCAATACAATAGTGTCCAATACAATATATATCTGAAGCGCGCAATAATCGATACAATAATGGGGACGGTGTCGAACATCACTCAACCACACTAAAGTCATGCCATTGGTGCATCAATGACACGGACATGGAACCCCCATGCCTAGTTAATGGCTCGGGTATCAACTGACAGGTCAATCCAATAGGTACAAAGTATACAATATGGAGGTCAATCGATGTCAAAGGTTCAATAATAGCAGTTCACAATTCAATATCAATAATCCACTATCAATGGTTCAATTATCAAAGGTCCAGTATCAAAGAGTCAATAACAAAGGTTCAATAGCAATGGTTCAATAGCAGAGGGTCAATATCAAAAGGGATCAATATCAAAGGGTCGATAGCAATAGCAAGAGATCAAAGAGTTCATGAGAAACCTTATGAGAAGGTCAGAATATTTGTACCTTATTTGTAGCAAGCAACAATGAAAGTAAAGTCAAGAAATGAGATCAATCCCGCTGCCCGAAACCTATATGAATTAGATGACGCTTAATAAGGATCAGATTACTCGTTTTAGACGGCTTTTCGTTTTTAGCAGGTTTCCACTTTTAGTAATCTTTCTATTTTAGGTAGGTTTCCAAAATTTAGTAAGTTTCCATTTAGTATGCATTTTAAATATATTAGGTTAAGTGATTATTATAATATTGTAAGGATCATTTATGGCAAATATTACAAGTTTAGGGCAAGACATGCGCATGCAGTTTCGAATACGAATTTAGGGGACCAGATTTATGCATTAATAAAACATATACATGTAGGCTATATTTATCCTTGATTCATATTTAAGAGACATGATTTAAAGGTTGAACCATACGCATGATGTTCCAAGGAGGCCCACGACCAGAAATTAAATTACCAGCAGAATATTAGAAGTACTTTTATACTGTATATATATGTGACCTTCATGATGTATACTACTAGCTTTTTATATATTTGCTTTTAACATAAACATGAACCATATTAAAAGCCCAAACACGTGCATGAAAATACCATGCCACGACCAGGTTTAGACATATACCAATGACATAGTTATACCATGATTCTAGGTTCCAACCATGCGTATGATATCCCAAGACCCGTTACCAGAATAAGAAACTCAAACAGAAATCATGATGTGCATTATACGACCTATATCGAGATCTATTCGACCCAAAATCATTTTATCATACATACATGTTTTAGGTTTTATGACAACAAAAGAACTCCATGCTTAGAAGTCCATAAGGAATCAAATCCAAACTCGTATTTTATGTACACACTTAGTCGACATATATATGGTATTATGACGTGATTTCGTGTAACCATTTACTATATTATTCATAGCTTAGTTTATCATCTATGTAGCATGTTAGTAAAGCATGCATATGGTGATCATATACACACGACTAAGATCATAAATAAAAGGAAAACGAAGTGATGAATGATTACCCCTTGATGCGTGAACAGAGAAGGAAACAAAATCAACAAAAACAATACCGATTGCTGCTGTCGTGGGTCTAGGACTCGCAAGGATATCAACAGTGATATCAACAGTGAACCTCGAACCTCGAACCAACTACGTGATTGCGAGTCCTAGACCCACGACAGCAGCACAATCTTAGACCCACGATAAAAACAAGCGAACCTCGAACCAACTACGTGATATCAACAGTGAAAAGGCCCCGTTCAAACTCCTCTTTGAACCTTGCTTTAGTCGACAGAAATGGAAGAGGGAGAATACTTTATTTTTGTCGTCGCTTTCTTTTGGGTGAAAATAGGGTTTCTTGAGAGTTTATTTTGAATGAGTTAAGTGGGGATTTATTGTGATTATGGAAGAGAAATTTTAGGAGCCAATTAAGTCTTTGACGTTTTATTTTCTCCTTGTGTGAGCCGATCAAATGGGAGCAAAGAAAACAAATCATACTATTTATTCACCTTCCCATAATACTTGTACATTATCTATTTTAAATTTTTAAGTAGGTACATGTAACATTTGATGTGTGATAATCATTTATGTTATAACCATAATTTTTATTTGTAAGTCTTGTGTAATTATATATGTAAAAATTTTTAATGAGTTCCTTTTACTTTACGAATGTTTTTACGATGAGGGGTATAATAGCCATTTAACATGTTTGCGATTTTTGGGTTTTACACTTTCTACTTATCTCTAAATGACATTAGCTTGATAATTAAGTATGCCTACATAGGCATTTATATGATTATCTTTTGTGCATATACATGTATTACATGTAGCTTCATTAGGAAGCCTTTTCTCACATACGTGTTATTTTTTCGTCTAAAGTCGTGGTATATAAAACTTGTGTTTTATTTCACTTAATCCAAAAATCATATCTTTCTAATAATAAAACAAAACACAAATCTCAATAAATCCTCCTTCCCCATAAATAAACCATTCGTCGCCCACTATATCAAATTCCCACTTTTTCAAATCTTCCATTTTCAAAAAATTACCTCTCATTCAAAACTTCATCTTCCTCTCATCTCATCTCAAACCAAAACCAAGAAGGTTCGTCATCAACATGGTTTACATCGTCCTCGTGCTCATCACCTTAACACTCATCGCTCTTGTGTTCCCTATGATGAAGTTCACATACGGAGACATATACTTTGTGTTGTTAATCTTCATTGGGGTTGTATACCCAATCCTTTGTATCATTCTTATCATTGAAATGAAATATTATTAATAGTCTAGTTTATCTAGGTTATTATTATCATACTGTGTTTGTCATTTCTTTTGATTTATATCTTTCATATTCTTTCGTGATACATTAGAAACCATGAATGCATGCTAAAAGAAAATGTAGGCTAAAACACATATCTTGGTATAAAACTATTAAACTTATGTTTTTTTCAAAAATCTGATTCTGTTACTACAGATCCACGGATCCCGGCAAGTATACTAGCCGGATCCCTTATAGAAGGGAACCGTAGGAACCGTCCTTCTGGATAACAGATTTTTCCATGCAAAATAAAAACCACTTTTATCCTAAAAGAAATATTCTACTAGAATGTCAAACATTAAGTTAGTTAAATGTCATTGTTAATAAACATCTTGTAAAAACGTTAGGTAATCATTGTTTTACCCATAATACGTCACATCCTATTAACTTGTCTTTCCTATAGGTCTCGCTATGTCGCATGAATATGAGTTTGATTTTTCACTCACTAGCGTCTACACTCCTAACATCTCCTTTGAGCCCAACACACCTGGAATCATGTCCGTGTGTTCAATAATCTCGAAACCCATCACTTCCACGAAGGACGTATTGTCGACACTCCTCTACAATACGAAGAAGGAATCAATACCTCCTTCCGAACCATAGGATTGGAATGTATTCTCGAAATTAACGAGAAAATATGTCCAAGGTTTGTATTAGAATTCTTCCGTCAAGTCGAACTCGTTCGTAATGAGGATCGTTCTCTATCTCTTTGGTTTTGGATCAAAAACCAAAAGTTTGTTTTAACCCTTGGGCAATTTGCTCAAATTCTCCGAATTCCAAATCTTGGAAAATGTGCCTTCACCGAAGATTGGTCTCTTGATTCTCTCTTCAACTTTCGTGAAGAAAATAGTCCATATTGTTCACACATACCTTCCCCGCAAGACTTGACTCACACAATATGCAAACCTCGACCCTATTACTCTGATCCAAACATTATCTGTACAAAAGATATCCGAGAAGAGTACAAGGCTCTCGCACTCATCCTATGGGAAAATGTTTGGATTCTTAGGGGAAATCGAGAAATCCTTCCCGCTTGTTGTGCTCACATAATGTACTGTTTGCTAACACAGCAACCATACAATCTCGCCTACTTCTTCGCAAGGCGAATTGTAAATCTTCAAGGCTCCAAGAACAAACTCATCCCTTATGGAATGTTCTTGACACGCCTTTATCATAACATCATTTACTTCCACCCTCAATTTCAAAGTCCGTTGTACGTACTTGTGAACAAGATGATGGAACCGCTAAACACATCTCTCATGAAGACTTTCTTCATTCCTGAATCGACAAATACTCATCAACCATTTGATGATCCTTCTAGCGAAAACGCTCAAGGAACTTAGTAATCTTTCAAATAGGATCAATCCTTAGTATTCATGCTTTATCAATGTAATCTAATTTCTTTCATGAAATAAAACATTTTACATTTGATATCTTAGTGTTAGAACCTCTTTAACTAACCTTGAAATATAATGCATTGTCAAAATCATTGCATACCTTTAGTAAAGGTTCTGCTTAGCAGATAGACGGATCCCAAAGGTTGTGCTAGACGGATCCCTACTCTTAGGGAACCGTGGGATTCGGAAAACAGAAAATGCATTTGCAATCATTGTATTTCAAACCTGTCTTAGAACACTTCACACCAAGTTAGACATAGTGCCTTAAGGCAAATTGAGTCCTTATCTAGTTAAGTGGATCTTTTCGTACTCACACATAACTCATCTAGATCACACTCAAGATGCTTGTAGATCTACCGTTTCACTTAAACCCACTACTCTTCCGCTCTCAAGCTCACTCATCATCTCTCACATGATCCCTCACATCTAGCCTTGGAAATCTTTCAATTATGGCAAAATTGATCATAATCATCCTTACCTCAAAATTGATCAAATTCTAGTTTTTCCATCTTAAGCCTTTAGGATATTCTCCAAAACATTATCCTAAGTCACTATCTGATCTCTAGGATCATTTAGCTCAATTTGGCACTCTCAAAATATTTAGTGCCATCTTTGTTCATTCATTGGTACTCATGAAAGTTCCAATTTCTTCCATAAAAGGCAATCATTAGCTACTTCACTCATTACCCTCAAGTACTTAAGCACATCTTCATTTAAGACACTTAGATAAACTGAAACACTCAAGAAGAAATAGGCATTATACCTTACAAGCATCATTGCTATCTTTTCTTAGCTGCTGATAGACGGATCCCTAGGATTAGCCTAGGCAGATCCTTCGTTGGAGGGAACCGTAGGATCCGTATGACAGACTCATGCCAACTCTAGCTAAAACAATCATTTCAAGCTCATCTTACTAACTTAAACACTCCATCTCATCTTAAATGAGTTCCTAGATCAGTATAACTCTAAAGTTGACTCTTGTGCATGTTAATCATCACATTCCAATATATTTTAGTGGCTTAAGTCTTGAATGCACTTGCCAAATCCCTTGCTTTATAAACAACATTGTTAGGACTTCTAAAGTCATCATCTTCATCCTCATTTTTCAGCACTTAGAAACCTTTACAAACCTCTTGAAATCATCTCATCATGAGGAAAACTCCAAGTAGCAACTTATCCACTAAAGAACCACCCAAGAAAATTTCTCGTGTTGTACACGAAATCTCTTCAACCGAATCATCTCCGGTCAAGTCCACAAATGCAAGGATTTCTCCTCCACTAATCAAACCAATCCCTAAAAGGACAGTACCCACAAAACTACATATGCCAAACACCACCATACCTCCTAGGCCAAACAATCCCATCTCCACTAAACCATCACCATTGGTTCCTAGAGCCATCTCATTCACAACTCCACTATCATCACCACACCTCTACAATTTAGAGGATTTGCCTCCTAGGCCGTCTCATCCTCCTCCACCGGCAACATTCTCCTCATTAGGAGGAATAATGGTACAAAATCAAGGAGTTGAGTCAACACTAGCTCCGGCCTCCTTTTTGCCGTCACCATCATATAACCCCATTTGGATTATGAGAAATTATCAAAGTCAACCACCCAACCATATGAAAGTTGACACTTCTCTACCACCACCATCATTCTTTGTCGAGCCATCTTCAAATGTGCCTCCACTAATCCCTCCGTCGTTTGAGGCTCCCCAACCCGCCTCACTTGATCCTTCGCATCAAGGAATTTCATTTCTTCCACCACTACTACCTAGCCATGAAAAAGATTGTTATCATTGTCAACATGTTAAAAGTTTGATACATGAAGTACGAGAAGATCAACGTTTCATGTTCTATCACCTCCTCGAATGTTTCGACGAGATTAAACCTAAAAAAACTTGAGCTAGAGGATTTTTAGTGGTGTCCTAGTATCAAGCGTTACTTAGATAAGTCTAGTAATTCCAAGTCATGTATCGTTCATTTTCTTAGTTTTTAGAGTCATGTATATCATACCTCTAGTTTTATTAAATGAAATTACATGCTACTTGCTATATATTTCTGAGTATATGATTATGTTGTATAATACATATCTCACTTTGATGTTAACTTTATTTGTTATATTACCATTGCTGAATTCAGTCATCAGCAAGACGGATCCCTAAAATTCGCCTAGACGGATCCCTACAAAGAGGGAACCGTGGGATCCGTGGTACAGAAGAACAAATTTTCTACTAACTTGAGTCTTATTTGCAGGAAATTATGCACTATACTCTTGTTTTCTAACCTCTATTTTGTTGATTTTCAAAATACACGTGAAGAAATTGACACCCTAAGCTAGGAGGAGCTTTGTGTCAAACCATACATTGCAAAACCATTTGCAACTTAATCTTTGTTTGGATTACACTTCATGACACCCCATTGCAAAGTTGCAATCTTCAAGGGGGAGCATTTTGGTCACAAGGACGAAACCATTTGCAAACAAAATTGCATTTCGTTAGCTTATTAGTTTATATTTACTTGACGCCCTCTGATGAGTGTCTAAATACTCATCATTTTTATTCCTTCTACACTGCAAAAACAGTCAAAAACACTTTGAAAAGTCTCAAAAAGACAGAAAAAATATTTAGACTGTATTTTATGCATAAATTGTCAAATCTAGTCCCTGGTTATTCAAAACAAGTTAATTTTTCATAAAAGGCCCTCAGGGATTTTCAAGTTGTCAAAATTAGCCTTATAAAGTCAGTTTTGCAAAATGGCAACTTTAGTCCCCGGAGTTTCAAATTTGGCAAATATGGTCCTTTTATTATTTGAGATTGTCAAATATGACCCTTGGATTACTTTTCAGAAGTTACATGAATGGTCCCTACAATTTCAGATTTCACAGCTTTGGTCCTTGGAAATTCAAATTGAACACATTTAGTCCCTAAGCTACTTTGGTCCAAATTAAAATATCAAGCCCAAACCCCACGACCCATTTTAAATACCCAACCCAGCCATTAACCCGACCCTTTCCCTTTCCCTCTATTTTTCCCATCTCCCATAAACCCTAGCTTTCCCTTTCTCTGCTTCCCAGATTACCTCACAAACCTTTACCCAATTCTCTTCACCCAAAACACTCAACCTCACCTTAAACCCTTTTACCCAGTTAACCCCAACTCCCAAACCCACTCACTTCCTTTCCCTCCTTTCCATGGCTGCCACCATGGCAATCCTTGTTAAAAAAGACTCAATGGACGGCTCTGATTGCTCCTCAAGTGTACCTACTTATTTGATGGCTTGGATTGATGGGAAGAAAGCACAAGTGAGTTCTTTGGCTTGACTGCCCTCAGAGAAGAAACACAAGATATTGAAGATTGAAGACCCTAGTTTTAGTATAAATAGAGTAGTTTGTAGCCAACATAAGGCACCCCTAGTTTTAATCTTAATTCAGTTTTCTTTGTTTTTAAAAGTTCTATTGTAATTTATTTTTCAATCAATGAAAAGCATTTTAAGTTCATGTTTTATAAAGTAACTGTTAGTATTATTGTCTAATCTTGTTTATTGTTAAAAGTCTTAAGTTCAAGGAACAAAGAAATCTCAAAAGCAGGGGTCAAGAAGGTGTTAGAAAATCAGTTAAAGCTTCATTTTTCATTAAAAGGGGTGTTTGGTTTATGTTCTTAAACTGGTCAAAACTCACTTCTACCCGTTTGACTCTTAAAGTCAAACTCATTTTTAGCATATTAGTCAGTTTTACAAGTATTAAGTTTGTTTGAAAGGGTTCTGTTGGAATCAAGTTGAAAAAAAAATGTGTTTTCTGCCTTCCTTAACTGTAAAGGACAGCAGCAGAAGCTGTTGTTCTTGGGTACTTTTCTTGGCTTAATTGGTGTCTAAAGTGAGTATATTTGGTTTTTCTCAAATCTTTGTAATCCCAACTCACTCTATTTTCAGTAATATGCACTTAAACTATCTCCAGCATAGTTCAAATTAATCTTGAAATCACCCAGTTATCTGTTTTTTTTGTTCTGTAGCAGCACAAGATAGCCAAAAAAAGTTACTGTAACAGCTTATTTATAAGCTGCATTGCTGTTTTTTTTGGCCCCCAATCAGTGTATTTTAAATCTTGGTTATGCTAACTCTAATTTGTGTAGCTTGTATTGGCTTTGGAAGACATTTTACAGCTTAAAAATAAGCTGAAACAGGTCCCCCAAGGCTGCCTGCAACTGCAGTCACCAACAGGTCATTTTTTTATTTCATTCAGCTTATTGGTAATGCAGTTGGATTATTTAAGTAGGTTAGAGATTAGTAGTTCATGTAGATTAATTTAGGCTCAGCAATAAGTAGCTTTCTAGAGTTTATAAACAACCATTAGTGCTTAATTCCATTTAGTAGCTTCCTAGGATCCCTTAGATAAGCTTATTGTGCCAACTGATTTTCCCTCCATAGATTAGCATAGTTTATGTTTGCTGCTTATTTCAAGTTTAGTGCTAAGTCAGATTGCTTGTTCACATGTTTGGAATGCTTATTGCATGCTTGATTTGCTCCCAAAAAAGCTGCTAAAGGGGTGTTTGTTTCGCTTTATTAGCCCACTGTTTGGAATAAGCAGTCATAACTGCTTATTCTAAACTTTTCACGCAAAAAAGTTTTTACAAAATCTCCTTAATTTGATCTCACAAAGTAGTTGCAAAAGAAAAATCAAAAAAAAAAAAAAAAAGTTGCAAAAAGGGTAGAGGCCAGGATTCGAACCTGTGACCTCTAGCCTTCCACGACCACAACACCACACGCTTAACCAACTGCCCTTGGGACTTGTCTCATTAAAATTTTGCACTATTAAATACTTAGGGTAAGTTGGCAGTTTTCATCATAAGCCCTTTTTAGCTTAACTCCAGCTTATTTTCCAAAGCACAGTAGTGGTTTCTTATTTTTCCTAGAATTAGCACTGTTCAAAGTAGCTTTTAGTGATTTTTCCAGATTTTTCCGTAATGTTTTAGTATTTTTAATTATTTAATTAGTGTTAAATCGTTTTTAATTCGTAATAAATAAAATAAAACTCAAAAAAATATTCCGCTTTTTTTCTAAAATTATTTTTCGTCAAATAGAACGTAGGAAAATTGATTTCACACCCGTAGTCCTTAAATTGCAAAATTTTTACGTTTATGGCTCGGGTTGGTTCTCGGATTTTACGTTTTTACGTTTTAACACCCTAGGACTTAGTTTAGCCTCGTTTTATCATTTCTTAGGCTTAGTAGTAGTTAGTTTGTAGTTTATTAGGGTTCCCTTGCCTTAATTACTTTCCCGTTAATTAATTCGTAGAAACGTAATTCAAATCAAACAAATCATTAAAACCAATTCAAGTTCAAATCATGAAACTCAACGAATCCTTCCATTCACACCTCGTTGGGACACGACCCGGGAAATCACTTTTCCGGTATCACTTTTATCACACCCGTGAGATTTGGCAAGTTAACCCTTTTCCTAAAAGGTTGATTTGTCGGGTTTCACGGTTAATTTGATATATTGATATTGTGTTTGTTTTTCACCACTCACTTTACACGAATCAAACTTGAGCTAGAGGATTTTTAGTGGTGTCCTAGTATCAAGCGTTACTTAGATAAGTCTAGTAATTCCAAGTCATGTATCGTTCATTTTCTTAGTTTTTAGAGTCATGTATATCATACCTCTAGTTTTATTAAATGAAATTACATGCTACTTGCTATATATTTCTGAGTATATGATTATGTTGTATAATACATATCTCACTTTGATGTTAACTTTATTTGTTATATTACCATTGCTGAATTCAGTCATCAGCAAGACGGATCCCTAAAATTCGCCTAGATGGATCCCTACAAAGAGGGAACCGTGGGATCCGTGGTACAGAAGAACAAATTTTCTACTAACTTGAGTCTTATTTGCAGGAAATTATGCACTATACTCTTGTTTTCTAACCTCTATTTTGTTGATTTTCAAAATACACGTGAAGAACTTGACACCCTAAGCTAGGAGGAGCTTTGTGTCAAACCATACATTGCAAAACCATTTGCAACTTAATCTTTGTTTGGATTACACTTCATGACACCCCATTGCAAAGTTGCAATCTTCAAGGGGGAGCATTTTGGTCACAAGGACGAAACCATTTGCAAACAAAATTGCATTTCGTTAGCTTATTAGTTTATATTTACTTGACGCCCTCACAAAGGGATGGACTCGTCAAGGGGGAGTTAAGACGAGAACCATTCTCGTCACTTGCTCTCTTTACATTTTTTTCTTTTTAAATTTTTTTCTTAAAAAATGTGTTAGTTTCTTTTCGACACTCTTTTTGTTTCGACAAAAAGGGGGAGAAGAGAGTAAAAACTCCAATTCGAACGTTTACGAATTTTAGTTTTTCCTTAAAATAATTTTATGTTTTGTCATCAACAAAAAGGGAGAGATTGTTAATACAAATAAGCCGTAAAAACGTTTATTTATATTTTATGATCATCTAATGTTTTGTCGATAACAAACGTAAAATCATTTTAACGAAACAAAAAAAATACGTAAATAGTTTGAGCCAATAGTTTTCTAACACACTTATGTTTTCACGTAAAACACTAAAACAAGCATAAGTGATTTTATGATTTAGTAATACATATGTACAATAACTAGTGTTTACTTATTGGGCAAATATATATACATAACTAGTATGCATTATAAATGGGTAAAAACTACAACCCATGGAACATATCCATAACCCATGGTATTGACCCATACCCATTTGACTAGGTGCATTGCACTCATAAGATACATTGTATCTAATAAAAGAACCATGGGTCAACCCATAACCCATAACCAAAATACCCATGGGCAAAGAGGAGCGTCCCACGGATCCCTAGTTTTACACTAGACGGATCCCTTGTGGGAGGGATCCGTGGGATCCAGGGAATAGTAGCATTTCTCCTCTATAAATAGTGAGCCATTTCTTCCTTTTTGCTTGCCACTCTTACACATACTTTCCCCAAGTATTGTAACTCTTAAACCACTGATCCTAAGGGATCTTTCTATGTAGTTTATCTTTTGTTTTCGTGTGATTCTCTAGGTTCCAATTAAAGGCTCGATCACCACTTCTTGAAGTCGAGCAAGCTCAAGTCCATGAGTTACCATGCCTCGTCATCATCAAGACTACTGAGGTTCTCGTGTTGATAGTTCTTTCTTCCTCCGTAGATGTGTTGTGTTGAAGGCATTAGTGAAGGATGCCGAAAGAGTCAAGACGAAAGCATTAGTGAAAGGTGCTTAACGTCCGTGTCAAAAGCATTAGTGACGAATGCTAAAGGTGTCAAGACGAAGGAATTAGTGAAAGGTGACAAGCGTTGTGTCAAAGGCATTAGTGAAGGATGCCTAGGGATCAAATCAAGTGGCATTAGTGAAGAATGCCTAGGTCGTATAATCGATGAGGTGCATCGTTATACATATAGTGATTGTTTATATTCAAGGATGTTGATATCCTTGATGGTGTTGTAATAAGGAGTTGGTCTCCTTTGGGATTAGGTGTTGTGTAGTGTTGGGTAGTAGTTCCTCCATTGTAATGGAACTCAGTACTTAGCCTTGTACCAGATAAAGGGTAGGCGACGTTGTGGTGGGTGTGGTTCACCTTGGTGTGAAAGAACCCGGTAGTTAGCCTAGTACCGGAAAAAGAGTAGGCAACGTTGTGAAGGTTTCTACACCATAACAAGTCGGTGTTGTGTAGTGATTACGAACTCTCGAGTAGGTGACTCGGGGAGTGGAGTAGGGCAAGGAAGGTGTCCTTGTAGCCGAACCACTATAAATACTCGCGTTGTGGTTTTGTGCTACTTACTCTTATCTTTTCATTACACATTTATACTTCTATATGTTTGTTTATCAACATCCAACACACATCCAAATAGATTGACATAAGTCGATCTAAATAGTTTAAAACGAGTTTTAATTGGCAAAACTATTCAACCCCCTTCTAGTTTTCCACAGATAACATGCTTGAGTGTACAAAGCAAGAGTTTGATTATTCGGGAGTGATGGAGAAGCAGGGACTCCATGGATGATTATGTCTTTGTCTACTTCCTTTTGATGGTGCTTCAAATAGTCATACAACAATCCGTAAGTAGCTTGATGAAGATTCTTCGCTTGACGGATGAATGTAACATACTTCTCCTAATCAGGACCAAGGCAGCTCAGGAACTTTGTGTTGATTGCAATCCTTGGCATAATGATATTATGTTTATCCAAGTCATTGATGATGTCTGAAAACCGATAATAGTATGACTCTAATGACTCCCCTGGTTCAATAATGAAGTTTTCATATGCTAAGTAGATTTTGGATTCCATGTCTTCTTGATTGAGTTCATTGCCTTCCATTAGAAGATGAACGTGCTACCACATTGCTTTAGCAGTCTTCTGAGCATCAACACTACGAAGTATCGGATTGGGTAAACCCAAAAGGGTATATTGCATTGCAAGTTCATCAGCTTCTAAGTGAAGAAGTTGCTCAGTAGTAAGTTGATCAAGGCCGACAACGTTCGTAACATCATCTCTTGGTGGAGTAGCATTCGGATCTTCGGGTATAGTGATAGTAGGCATCTGAAAAGGACCTTCAAGTATGAACTTCTTCAAAAACTTACCATGTGGTTTCTTGAGATCACAAAACCTAAAAAACCTGATCACCCATTGATCGTAGTTACTGGGAGTGAGCATTGAAGGTCTATCAAGGGATCCAGCTTCATGAATGGATTGTTGGCTACTTAAAGTTTCACACATCTTTGCAAACCAAGAAGGTTCCTTTTGCATTGTGACATTTATAGCATACTTTGCTGGAAACTGATATTGGAAGTAGTTACATTGTTGAACTTGTTGACGAGGGTTAGGTTGAGGCATCTGTGGTGGAAGAGGGTTTGCTCCTTGAGCAAAGTACATTTGAGATGGCGGTTGAAATTGTTGTTGAAATTGTTGTTGAGATGGTGGAGGATATTGTTGATATTGTAGTTGTTGAGGATACTCATGAGGAAAGTAGTGAGAGTATGGTGGTTGAGACATCTAGAAACTTGTGTTGATGATGGATCTTTGTAGTCAAATGAAACTTGAATTTGTTGATGAAGTGTTCTTAAGCGTAGAAACTAACTTAGGCGTAGAATGATCCTTACGCGTAAATCCCTTGTACACGTAGACAGAAGCTTACGCGTAGTAACAGCTTACGCATAGACTTGAGATAAAACTTAGCTTAGGCGTAAACCAAAGGATTAATAGTAAGAACCTTATGCGTAAGATTTCCTTAGGCATAAGAGAAGCTTATGCGTAGGAAATACTTAGGCAGAAAGTGTTTACTCGTAAGCTTTTATGCTTAGGCGTAAAACTAGGGTTTTACCCAAAAAATCCTTTACACTTATCCAAGTGTAAAAGATATCCAAAGTCGAAGTGTTTTCAGGCTTATCCAAGCAAGAAAAGACTGAGTAAACCAACAGCTTTGAAGATCAAATGAAAGAATCCTTAGGCGTAGAAACTGATAGGCGAAGACTTAGGAGTATATGAGTAGAACTAGGGTTTTACTAGGCGTAGAAAGTACCAAAATTCACCAAAACTGATTTTTATGCCCAAAAGTGTTTTGTAACATGTTTTTAATGATGAAATAGCTTTAAAAATACCAAAATAACAAGTTTGAAACTTGATGATCCAAAACTATTTTTACCCTTACGCATAGAATAGTACACACGAATCAAAAACCAAGCTAAAACTAATCTACACACGTAAAGTTTGAAAATTGATGCAAAAAACTTAAACTTTAACACTAAATAAACCTTAAACCACAAGAATCTTGAGTTTACAAGTGTAAAAACCAAAGGTTTAAGCGTATGAAAGTTTAATACTCTAAAACCCACGCGTATAGTTTGAGACTTCGAAAACAAAAGTGTTTCACCCAACTAGATGGCGATTGAAACCACTGTTAGGTCACCATAAGTTAACACAAGGATCAATATGTAAGAAATAATGGTAAGAAAGATCGGTTGAACTCTAAACAAACACACACGTATGAATATGGATAAAAGTTATGCGTAGGTGATATTGCAAAGTGAACCACCAACCTTCAAAAGAAGGTTTACAAGACTATTTATAGGGGAACGAAGCTAGGGCAACATGTCTACTCCCTTCCTTCATTATTGGGCTTGGGCCAAGGCTTATGGGCTTTCTACATAAGCCTTGCCAACAATAACTAACATAAAATCCTAGTTTAAGCAACCTATTACATACTAATTACTAACACTTGAAATACAAGTTAGGAGTGATTCCAACAATATGTGGGAACGTGTTAGACGTCTATGTTACGGAACATAAATTGGACAACAAGACATGGAGAACAAGCTGCTAACTGAATGGGAGAAGTTTATATCAACTCCGGGCAAGGTTGCAAAAATCGTGAATCGGTAGTGAGGTGGTCGACCCCCTGTAGCTTGTTTGGCAAGTTTTTGGTATTTTTGGATATTCCCGAAAATATTTTCCTTCAAAACATCTTGTACTAAATATAAACAGCGAATATAAGTGATTACATTTGTTCAGGGTTGCAAAAATAATGAATCAGTGATTAATTGTATTGGCATTTTTGGCAAGTTCTAGGTATTTACGGCAGATTTTCCTTGAAAAAAAGTCTTGTAAAAGATATAAACAGTGATTATAAGTGATTATAACTAATTTATGCCAAGTTTAGGGTATTTCCTGTAAGATTTTTATGTCGGCAAGTTTGACCATCGCTAACCATCGTTGACCATGGTTGACCGATTTGTTTGAATGATTTGCATAAATCGAAAAGGTCGGTGGCCCAGTAGCACCTAATCGGTGATTAATCGGCCTTGTCGACCTTTTTTTTGCAACACTGACTCCAGGAGAATCCATTGAATCCTACTATGGAAGGTTTTGCAATTTGATGAATGAGCTTATCAGAAACAAGTTGACACCCAGAACTATCATGAGTAACATCAAATTCATCAACAATCTTCAAGAAGAATGGAGACGATATGTCACTATTGTCCACCAAACAAAGGACTTACATCAAGTGAATTTTGATCAACTCTAGGATTTTCTGAAACAAAATCAAGCTGAAGCTAATGAAGTAAGGAAAGAAATATTGGCAAAGAATCATGATCCCTTGGCACTAATTGCACAGACACAAAATCCAGTGATCTCACAATAACAACCTTCATCATCTTCCACTAACAACAACATGCAGCAATACGTTCCACAACCACAACCTGTCATCTTTCAACAACAATTCTATCCACCAGAACAACAAGACAGTATCCACAATACCAGGAACCAGGAATCACTGACATTGAAACTTAACAAACAGAGGCATTGTCTAATTCATTTGCTTATTTGACTAAATTATTCAAAGGACGCTATTCCACACCAACTAACAACAACCAAAGGATTTCCTCAAAACCTCGCAACAGGTAGATTGCACAACCGGGTGTGAATACGGGTCAAGGAGGGTAAATGTTTGGAGTTATTGTGAATCAACAAGGATATGCTACTGGATTTCACATGGGTAATCAGAATATGTAGAACATCGGTCAATATGTAGGAAATCAGGCGGTTCCATATCATGGTAATCAGATGGGTCAGAATGTTGGAAATCAGATGGGTCAGGATGTTGGGAACAGAACAGTGGGTAATCCGAATGGGAATGTTGCAGCTCCAGTCATTGGGAATTATGGAAATGTGAATCAGGCTGATTTGTTGTTTTATATATATTCCAAACGAATACAAAGGCTTAAGTTTGTATCCCCATATCGTTTTCCAACGAAGGATGAATGGAGTTATTGAATCTAGTCGCGTTAACGTGAATTTAAATAGTGAAAAAGGTGATAATTTGGGTTTAAACTAGAATTGATAAACATAAGCTAAAAACAACTTAATAAGTATCTAAATCAATAATACGAAGCAGTTGGGGGCTAAAACGCAAAGAAAACCTAAAAACGCGAAAACCCGGGCTAATCCCGAGCTTTGAAAGTGATACAGAGAAATAATGACCCTAGAAACTCAAATCTATTTTTCCTACGTGCTAAATGACAAAAGAAAATTTTAGGAAAAATCCAGATATTTTTTTGACTTTTTATTTATTTATTATGAATTAAAAACTGAAATTTAGACAAGTTATTATAAAAAATAGTAAATGGAACTAGAAAAATACCAAAAATTCAGGGAAAGAAAAACATTATAGGCAAAATAAGAGAAAAATATAAAACAGGAACCTGCTTATCAAAATAAGCTGTAATAAGCTTTGAAAAAGCTGAAAGGGGAAAACTAAATTTGTACTTAAGTAATAAAGGACTGACCCTAGGAACTGTAAGTCCCTAGGGCGCAGCTGGGTGAAGTGTTTGTGTTAAGTGTGTGAGCGTGCAGACCAAGGTTCAATTTATGATTATGCACTTTCTTTGATTTTTTTTTCTTTGAACAAACTTAACAAATAAACTGAGATAAGCGTATAAAACTGAAAATGGATTTAAAACTTATGAAATAAAGCCAGAATAAGCAGATGAAAAGCAGAAACAAGCTTAAACAAAAAATTGAAATAAGAACAAGCTACTGATTCTAACTGATAGATACGATAAGCTATCTATAACTATTATAAAGCTACCAATCAACTTAGACTGAACTAGTAAGCCAATACAAACTAAAATTAATCCAAATTTCAAACCTAAAAAGCTGATAACTTGAAAAGCACTTATGTTACTTTGCACATCCAAACAGCCCTGAGTAGCTTAGTTTGAGCTACTCCACAAGCTTATTAAAGATAAGCTAAGGGCTCAAACTAATTTAGATTTCACAAATGTCCACCAAAGAGTTTAGAAACCAAAGTTTTAAACCCAAAGAAGCTATAAGGAGCTTTTTTCAAGCTTGTGAAAATAGTTGATTTGTAACTGCAGACCTGAATAAGACTAACAGATTTCTAATAAACCTTGCAACACACAACTTTTACACACAATTTTAGGCTAGTAAACCAACACCAAAGTCCAATTTAACTGAAAATAGATATGAATTGACATTCCAGAATAACATAAAAACATTTTTTGAGCTTATTAGACCACTCAACAAGCTGATATTAGCTGTGATAGACACATAATTCTGTATTATTTTGACTTTTGTAGTTACTTGAAATGGCAAATTTGAACTAAATCCTTTGATAAAAACTGAAATCAGATTTAGACACTTATTTTGGACAATAAAACAACTTTTATCCTTACTTAAATTCAACTTTAAACAGAGAAAACACAATCTGTCTCATAGATTGTGCAGTCACCAACTCTTTTTTAGATCAAAGAAATTGACTCAAAACTTAAAACTACTAATGAGATTAACTTTCAAATACCATTTTAAACTTAACCTAAATTGAAAACTTAAGATTCATTTCACCAAAACTTATTCTGACTAAAAAATACACAATGCCAAACACCCCTTTTGGGAATTGTTTTGGTTTTTTAGACAGAATCAACTACAAAAATTGTATGATTTTGATCCTAAATTACTCAACTAACACTAATGACAAATTACTACTAATATTTAACAATGAAAAAGCTATAATTAAGCTAAACCTATTAAATGCTTATTTTTGTGATTTTCAAGAGTTTATAAGGAAATTTAAATAAATGCCTATTGAATACTTAGATTAGACAACAATTAGCACTATTAAGAACAAATAGAACAAATAAGCACAAACATGAACAGAATAAGCAGTTTAAACTACAATATAAGCTAATAAGCTAACTTGCAAATCCCTTAGCTAAACAAGGGGTTTAAATTGCTCGAGGAGGTACTCAACAAGCTCTAGCTTGTTTGAAAATAAGCTAGTGGAAGCACTAAGCCCTTCTCTTTCTGGCTTACTTCCAAATTGCTTATTTTGACTGCTTACTTGACTTATTCTGACTTTTGCTTAGACTTTTTAATTTTTGAACAATAATGAAAGATAAACTTACAACAAGCTATATGAGATTTTGTAAGTTGTTTAAGCTTATTTGATAGCTTGTGAAGAACTAATCAACCATTTGAATATAATTTTGAAAACAGAAAAGGAATAAGAACAATTTAACTTGAAACAAAATTAACTTTCATTAAATTAAACTGAGAATACAAAGGTTAAAAATGACTAAGATCAACATTAAGATTAAAAACTACAACTGAAATTTAAATTGACATTATAACTTTATGCTTAAAAACTACTCATCAATCATTGAAATAAGGGGGTATTTATAGGGATCTCAGGTCTTCAATTAGGGTTTGGTAGAAGCTTCTGGGACCTTTGATTTCATCCTTTAGATCATCCTTGCATCACCACTTATCATCTCAGCCTTAGGATCAATTGGGTGAGGTGTATTCACCAATCTCAATGCTCCTTTGGTCCACTCTGGCAATTCTTGATGCTGTCACATTATAAATGGCGACACGTGTCAGAATTTCAGGTATGCCATGTCATCATCACGTACTAGATTGGAACAAAACATGAAAGTACATTACATTAAGTGGGACAAAAAAAAGTACACGTACTAACTCGGTACATTTAAAAAAGTACGTTGCTATTTTACTACCAAAACCCTGGGGAATTCATCTGGGAAGTTGATGAATAGTGGAATAATGTGTTTGGTGGGGAATGGTAATTTTGTCCCTTTTATATTCTTGTTTGACCTGTGGTTGGTTGGTTGACCGGGTTAAAAGGAGAAACGGGTTGGGGGTAATATTAGTTAAAACTGGGTAAGGATTATTCATGGTGTGTTGGGCTTAGGGTGTAATGGGCTAGAGGTAAATATGGGTTGGGTAATGTTTTATTAGTAACTGGATATAAAAGAAATTTAACCATAAGGACCAAATATGCTACTTTATAAAATTCCAATGATCAAAGTGTGAAATTTTGATTATGATGGGGTGCATTTGGTAATTTTAGATAAATGAGGGTGTGATTGGTAAATGTGGATAAGATGAAGATATGACATGAAATTATCCCAAACATGATCCGAAAATCGTAAAACTGAATTCCCGGCTCCGTCTTTTGCACTTTTCTCTTTCTCATGCTCGGTATTCTTCTGTTTTGTCTTTTCTTTGTCTGTTTTGAGATATTCGTACCTGCACATGCATAAACTCAAGAAACACACAAATATTAAGCATTAACGGCTGATTTCTGGTTTATTTGGGTCGGTTTTGATAAGAAAAGGTATATGTTTTCACACATACCAAAATCCCCCTAACTAACGTATTGCCGTGTCCTCACGCAATGTCATCAACTCACGCTTCTAAAATCAAAGATTTCAACCTCTTTCTACTAAAGCTATGTAAAGTAGCAAAGCTTCCTCAAAAGAGATTAAGAAACCCTTAGCTCTAAAAACGCCCTGTTAAACCATTTTATTATATATATATAGATATAACGTTTAAGCACTTTCCATTTTGAGTGACGGTTTGTTGAACTTTCATGTCTATTAACAACTCTCACATATTTTTGAAAGACATTTTAGGATCACGGAGTAGGAAATAAAACTCATAAAGAAGTGACCATACGGATATAATTCATCGTCCTTGTTTTTTCTTGAGTTCCCAAACTAAGCATAAAAGAGAAATCACTCGCTATATACAAATTAGATACTAACACTACCCATAGATGCTACTTGCGTACGCTTAGCTACTTTTCACTCCCATAATCCTAATTCCTCTAAGGATTTTATTTTGAAAATCGAGATTGTAGGATCATACATATTATGTTGTTTGATGATTCGGGTGGTCTAGGATTATGATGAAATAAGAATGCCATGTTTAGAGAGTGAAAGAGTAGAGAGGGAGTTCTTGAGAGAGAAAGTAAAACAAAAAGAATGAAAGGTTAGATTAGAAGCTCCACCCCTTCCAAGGATGGAAGGGGTATTTATAGTTACAGACTACTCGTCCTCCTATCGGACTATTGATCAGGTATACAGTGGATAAAGACCCGTCCTTCCTCCACGGTGTTACTCTAAACTTATCTATGCTAATAACTAACTAATTAACTACTAAATAACGTAAATAACGATATTTCTACGAGCTAACATATGCTAGACTATAATTGGGGTGACCGACACTTCCTTATGGAATTTCCAATTCCTAACAGTCTCCCCCTAAGGGAGGTCACCCCATGATTTAAATTTTAAATCCTAGCATTCTATGTTGTCTTCATCTCTGAGCTCGTAGACTTTAATTCTTCAACTTCCGCATCTTTGTGCTTTAGAAGTGACTCTTCATAGTCTGATTACTTTGTACTTTCAGTGGAGGTCTTTAACTAATCCACGTCTTAATGATCTTCAAGCTTTCTTTGAGATCATCAGCCACAGTAAATCTCTGGATGACCCTTTATTGTGTTGCCTTCATGTGATGTTGTGACTTTTGGACCGACATGCTCACACTTTATGGATCATGACATCTTTTCATTAGAGTAGCAGAAGCATCTTTGTTGTATGTCTTTGATGGTCAAGATTTTCTTCAATTAAGTGTGAATGTTGTGAGCATGCGGTTGTGAATTGACTTCTCAACTCTGATCAGCTGCAACCGTCCAATGTTCCAGCAAACAACAGTTAGCAATAAAACACACAAAAGTGTCTTTGTTCACTTTTGTTAAATATAGTTGCAAGAACCACGATTCCTCATTGATCAGTATAAATATTGCCTGTGATCAGGTATAATTTTGAAGAATCTCCTTGACAGTGTTTTGCAGCTTGATCTAGCCGTTCTCAAACTGGAGTGTCCCAAAGTAGACAACACGGAGTGAGTGAACCAGCAAATTGAGATTCACTTATTGATGAAAAATTGATTTGAAAACAATCGCGTATTGCATAGAAGAAAGAGTTTTGCAATACGATGAAGGTTTTATAAGAAATATCAATTTTCAATCAGAAATACTTTTTGTGTTTGAATATTAATACACATTTGATGTGCTAGAGAAAAGAAGAGATTTGCTCATCGAACGGTTTTTCCAAAAGTATTCGTCAATTCATTTCCTGGACCAAGGTTTATTCAAGAATGAATCGCCCAATTGTTTCTATCCAGTTGTCACAAGCTTGATCTTTAGAAAAGATCTCACATGTCACCCACCAAGAGCTTGTTTGATGTTGGCTCTAGAAGGATTTCCATCTTCATTGTGAATATTTTACATATCACTCGGATGTTCTGTCAATACCACAAGGATAATGCGTAGGACTCTCAATATATTCTTTCTTTCCACATTGTGTGAAACATCAAGTCTTCATTAATTTTGTGTCCTAATGAGATTTTGTGGATGATCTCTTGGCTCTAGACTTAATTGTGCACTTTGGTTTCCTATGTCGGAGACTAGGGAGAGGGTCTCCTTCTTCAATATCAACCATCTCTAAAAGAAATTTGATAGATAATGTAGGTTCCCCGTGAGAATGAAACAAGTTCTTTTTAAGAGAAACTTGAGTAGCTTGGGAAGTTTAGTGCAGTGCGTCACTGGGTCCATGACGTCTTTTCTTCAATACCGGCGTTACCTTAGTAACCACCAGTAGCATATGTATTGAACCCGGTTTCTGCCATAAGGTTGAATTATTGGAGGGCTATTTCTTTTCACCCTTTTTACATTCATTTATTTTTCATTCTTCAACCCCTTCAGTGCTTACCGAGACTTCATAACTAGAACCTTGTTGGGTTTGTTCCAGTACTCGCTCTGTCTCAGTCGGCACTCTTCCCATATTCTCATTTTTCTCCTTTTTTCATCATACCTAAGGACTCTACACTATCTAGTGTATTGTCCCTGGGTAGATCCCTCCGGCTCTGGCTGGATTGTGGGAACGAATACCTAACCTAACCATCCTTATAACACCATGCATAAAGTAAATTGGTCAGTCTTTTGGTATTGTTCTTTTCTTCTTGAAACCAATTGAAAAATCATTTGGAAAATCAATCAAGGTACTTGTGATATAATATCAAAGCATTTTGTACCTTAATTGTTTTAGATCATTTAGAAATGCTCCCCCTCAACATGTGCATATGATTTTGAAATTGTTTAGCACATGGAGGCAAGAGTTCTTTGAAACAATCTTTTGATCACAATTTTCTTAGAAAAAGCCTTTTGATTTTCTTGGTAAATTCTCCCCCTCAAAATGTACGTTGGTTGTTTAAAATCATTTAGCACATAGAGGAAAGAGTTCTTTGAAGTACTTTCACGATCACATTGCCATACATAAAACCATTAGAAAATCAATCAAGGTACTTTATGTTGAAACATAGAAATCTTTGTACCTTGAAAGTTTATTTTATTTTGAAATGCTCCCCCTCAATATGTGCTTTGAGTTTCGAAAGCGTTTAGCACATATGGGAAAGCATCCTGCACTTTTTGAATCAAATCGATCATCATTTATCAGATTTCAAATTAAATCACAAATTCTCCCCCGATCAAAAATATCAACCCCTTTGAGATTTTGGATCCCAAGTGATTTAATAAGGTTTAGAAAATATGGGAGAAAATGTACCTGGTTTAAATTCTCTTCTGGTTTTTGGTTAAATGCTCCTCCTCAATCATGTGCATCATGTATTTGAAATTGTTTGGTACATGATGGAAGGAGTGCTTTTGAAACAATTACTCTTTAAACAAATTTGAGATTTAAATCACGATCTCTCCCCCGAGAAAAAATTTCAAACCTTTTGAGATTTGTGATCCCAATTGTTTTAAATCATTTAAAAGATTTTGGGGAAAGACGTGGCATGATTTAAATTTGAAATAGGCTGATAAGGATTAATATTAGACAATAAAGATTGTTAGTGTCAGGTATGATAGTTTTAAGAGATCTTTGAAGTAAAATAAAACAATTTCACAATCAAACAAGAACAGAAAAAATTTCAATTTCAAAGATCTTTGAGTCTTAAAGAACAACATACCATGACATAACATTAAATCTTTAGATCACCACTTTATAACGTACAAACGGACTTTTTGATGAAATATCGTTTGAAAATATTTAAGATTGAAATCACTCTCCCCCTCAATCAATGACCGTAGTCGTTGATTCAGTGACTTAAGTTTTGATAAAATGAAGTCCGGTTGATTTCCAAAATTATAAGTCCGATTTATTTTCATAACAATATTTTTCCATTTTCAAAACAATTTTATCAAATTTGTTGAAAAATTGTATTATTCACTACTTGTCCTGCACAAAGATACGTTAGGTGGTTGAGAAACTTTTGTTGTTGCTGTAAGGCTGGAAGAAAACCATCTGCTGATATAGTTACCCTTTCCTTTCCATAGAGAAATCCAATTAAGCCCCGTTTCTTATTTTGTCGACCCAAGATATAGTTACCCTTTCCTTTCACTACAAGAAAAGTGGCTTTTTAGGACCCCCATAAGCGTCATAAAATGGTACTTTTTAGGACCTTTCATTTAATAGGACCAAGGATGAAAGCGTTTCATGTAAGGCGGTTGTAATAGGTCCAAAGCGTCCTAACCCTTATGAAACCAATTTTATGGTCGTAATATATGTCTATGAACAACACAAATAGCGTCCTAATAAAACCATATTAGGACACTTTTACAATGTTTTAACATGTGATTACCTACTTTTAATCTTTTGAGACACATAAAAACGTCCTTAAAAGTATTGTTAGGACGCTTATGATGTAACATCATAGCTATTTTAGCAACCAAGAAAAGGGTACTAATAACTCAAATACGATTATGATACCAATTTTATGGTTGCATTTTAGGTCTATAAACAACACAAATAACGTCCTAATAAAAACATATTAGGACACTTTTCCAATGTTCTAACATGTGGTAACCTACTTGTAATCTTTTGATACACATACAAGCGTCCTTTAATGTTAATTCTTAGGACGGTTATCATATACCATTATAGTTACTTTAACACCAAGAAAAGGGTCCTAATATCCCAAATACGATTATGAAACCAAATTTATGGTCGCATAATATGTCTATGAACAACCAAATAACGTCCTAATAACAACATATTAGGACACTTTTACAATGTTGTAAAACGTTGTTACCTAATTTTAATCTTTTGATACACATACAAGCGTACTTAAAAGATAATTGTTAGGACGCTTATCATATACCATTATAGCTATTTTAGCACCAAGAAAAGGGTTCTAATATCTCAAAGAAGATTATGAAACCAATTTTTTGGTCGTATAAAATGTCTATTAACAACCTAAATAACGTCCTAATAACAACATATTAGGACACTTTTACAATGTTAAGTTAATTGTTAGGACGGTTAATAAGTTTAATAGGATAGGACGCTATTTTCAAAGTCCGGACAAGTCATATGATATGACGCTATTTTCACCATGCACACTCTATTATTACGATATGAATAAAACATCAACTAAATATTAAATGAATAAAACGAAATTGTATTTCAAATTAGCAATTGTCATAACAAAATCACTAAACATAAATAAGGTAGACAGAATCTAACATAAAGTCTGTTAACATTAAACAATAAATTAACGCAACAATAAGCTTAGTCCGTGGTCATCATGCATCATCTCTCTCAATCCTCACGGACCACCTACAAATAAACACCCATGTATAAGCATTAAGCTCCATGTTAGTAAAATTATTGGTATCACAAGATTAACAAAGACATACCGAGATAAAGGGAAAAGGCCATGCTATGGTGGCACCAACACAGTCTTCAATTGTGGCAAATAACCCATAGGGTCTCACCAACACTTCATCTCTTTTTGTTGGTACTTGAACGTTTACCTCACACCATCCTCGTCCAATCTCTGTACCACCAACTATATCATTTGGGTTCAAGCTCCTCACCCATCCTTTTGCTACAGTCTCGGTTGAGTTTAGAATGCTTTTAAGGAAAACTTCATCCCCGACCTAGATTTCAGTTTTCAACAAACATTTATCAATTTATAGTCAAGACACATGTATTAGGTTAAACATATGTAATACTGCAGGTATGGAGCCTGGGGTATACAAAGGAGGTCAAAAATTGATCAGTGTAATACTGCAGGTGTGGAGCTGATGCCCTGGTGCAGGGCAATGGTTAGCCCTGCAGGCCACTTTGAACTATCACCTAAGCCAGAGAAAAAATCATAAAAATAAGCTAACTGTGGGATTCAAAAGCTTAGATGGGGAATTTCAACATGTAAAAATCTCAAGACTTGAATCTCAACACAAAATTCACAAAAATTCTCCCAAGATCTGAGTTTCTGACTAACATACCATTTTGACTTTTTGATTTTGAACTTAAACTTTGACTTTAATGAAACTTGTTTGATCCGTATGCACTACTTATGATTATTTAAGCTATGATAACACTAATTTAAGATACATGAACAAGATTTAGACCAAGTGGGTGATATTTGATCCTCACATGTCCCAACAGTGGACTGTGAGAGTGAAGGTACTTTGATTTTGACTTTCTCTAGTTCAAACATTGGTTTTATTGTTTTACTAGTTCTAATATCACCTAGAGGTCATAGTGTGCAGATAAACAAGTGAAAATGCAACTACCACAGTTGAAACAACACATAACCAAACACCCCTTAATAACTGAGTTAACAAATTTAAAAGGCAAATGAGCAATCTAAATCATAATACTGATACATAAGCTTGTAGCCTAGGTTCATTAGCTATCAAAGATAAAATAAGCTATAACAACTAGAAAGGAACGATTTATAATACAAACATACCCGTAAGCGTGGAGGTTCATTGGTTACAATAGGAGAAGCTTGTGATGTAAGAGGTGGAAGAATGGAACTATCATTCGACCCATTCTTCTCTGATAACTGGGCTCGTAACTTTTCATTTTCACTAGTAAGTTCTCCATTTCTAGACTTCAATTCGTTGTTTTCTCTATGACATGCTAAACGACTTGGTGTTACACCCCAAACAGCAGAAGCACGAACACCTAGACCATACATGCCTGCATCACCATTTCGATCTTTACCCATAACTGTAGAAAAAATATCATCTGGTCCAGGATTATCAATCGAACCCTCGGGCAGATTATCACTAAGTTGTTTCATATCATCCTGCATTTTATATAAACATGAACAACATATAGTAAAAGCATGTATTACAAAAAAAAGCATATTGTGTTTAACTTATGCTATTAATACACTTTTGCAAACACAAAAGCATATTACTTACAATCGCTTTTGCAGTGTCATCATTTTTGGTATTTCCATCTATGGAGAAGCATGCACTAAAAAGATCCAATCGAGTTGGATCTCGTCCCAAATATGTCTGTATGAATAAAAAGAAAATGAATATTAACAGTGGATATCCACAGGATACATTAACAATCCCACTTTCTCCATACACTTACCTTTAACTCTTCCCTTTTGCGAGCATAACTTTTTTTACCGGTTCTTTGGATCATCTTCTTTTTTGCCCGATTCGCCTTGTTTTTTTCACTTAAACTCTGCAGCATGAAAGTAAAATATCATAATGGGAAATTAATTAATGTTATTTAAAGTGAAATAGTATTTCACACCTTAGTGTTTTCTGTATTCCAATACTTCACAAGCTTCTTCCATTGTTTATTTTGCACTTGCTTTGGCCTAGATCTTATTTGTTGCTTAACTGACAAAGACGGATCATGGTAGTGTTCCTTAACTCTTGCCCTCCAGTTCTTCACCTTCTGCCCAAATGATTGCAATATCCATTTTTCTCCAGCTTCCGGAATATCAAATTTTGTGTAACAAATGTAATAGCTCACATTAGAAAACAAATACTTTATTCATTAACATACAAATTTAACATTGTGTACTTTTAAGAGTTCAAGCAAAGCTTTTTTTTTTCGGCGTCAACTTTATTCCATGGTTTATAAATCGGACAATACTTTCCACTCCTTGAAAGTGTTCCCATGAAATGAGTCAGATGACTACTTTTGTCGTTAATAGGTTGTCCGTGTTCATTAACTAAAATAGGAATTCTATCCCCTTTTTCTTGGGCCCAAACTTTTGCCATACGTGTTGGTCCTCTCTTTCTTTTGCTTACAATCCGAACTACAAAAAGTGAACATGATTTACAATAGATACGTATACATTTAAAATACTAAATAATTTGAAATGGAGGCAATATCTTAGCGTTGTATTTTGTCTTGTTTTAATTTAACTTTATTATATATTCTTCTTATATGACACAATATATGATATATGATTTTTAAAACAATGCAATCAAGTAGACCATGTTAACCTGTTTCATTTCGAGCTTCTGTAACTACATGGTTTTCTTCATTTTCAGAATGCTCAGCTTGAATCTCTTCTCCCAGTAGATCATCGCCGTCATTTGTTAAATCATTCACAAACTCCAAATCATGCTCATTCTCCAAATCATGCTCATTCTCCAAATCATCCTCATTCTCCAAATCATCCTCATTCTCCAAATCATCCTCATTCTCCAAATCATGCTCATTCTCCAAATCATCCTCATTCTCACAAACTCCAAGTAAGCACCGAAAACAGTTAACTGAATATACACTTAATAGTAATTTAATATCATATATATAGTATTTGAAATTTATGTATAGTTACCATCAGATCTCAAGTCACGCTCCCCGTGGTCTTGATCGTTGTCAATTGCAACTAAGTTTCTCTCAGTTGCAGTTAATCTCCCTCTGTTGACAGAATTTGGTTGATCATTTCTCTTTTGGACTTGGTCGGACTCCTGTACCCTACTACGTATTGCCCTCCCTGTATCAATCTGTTGTCCCTTTTGCGATTGAGATTCTGAAGATGTTAGCCAACTAGAGACATTCGGAGCACTCATTCATTTTTTTGCTAAATTTTTATATCTAGTCATGGACTGTGGAGCAATGTATTTTCGATTCTGTTTCATGCAAGTATAATTGTTAGAAAACAAACATACAGAAAATATAGTAGCCAAATTTATTATTCGTACCTTTTTATTTGTTTGTGTAGCCGCTTCTTCTGGGTTATCTTCCTCATCATTAAGATGGAAGTCTGAACCAGACATATAATCTGCATCTTTCTCACCGGTATCCGTTGGTTTCTTTTTCTTTTTCTTTCTTTTGTCACTCTCTACTAGACTTGTCAAAGACTTAGCAATATTTTTCACTCCCAAAGCTTGTAATCTCTGTTGGTTTTCTTGAATCCTTGTCCTTCTGGACATTTCATAATCATTCGTATTTCTCGTGGTGATTTGGCGTTGCATCCTGTTATTTTCCATAACTGGTGCACAAAACAAATAAAATTATTATGAGATTGCAAAGAACAATAGTCGTTTGAGAACAACAAAACTGAAATCAAATCAGTATCTGTTACATGTTACAGAATGAAATACATTAGCTAGAAACTGATATCAAATCACTATCACTATCACTACCCAAATCCTTTGACCCAACTTTACACAGGTATACCAACATTCATTTAAATTAAACAGAGCAACTTAAATACAACTTGTACCCCATCACAAATAAGCAGCACTTATGATCACATATGAGACTCATCACAAGAGGTAAACCAAACACATACCTGAACCAACCATTTCCCACACTAACAATGTATAACAGTGATAATACCAATAATAATAACAATAACAATAACAATAATAATAATAATAATAATAATAATAACAACAATAATAATAACAACAAGAGAGGTTTGCATTACCTGTTGAGTCAGATCTTCATTCAAAAGTGAAAACCCACACTCCTTGTTTTGCTTCCCACATACAACCCTAAACCAAAATTGAGATTTTAACCGTCTGTGAAAAACGATTTCCATTAATAAAATCGAATCAAATACTTGAATTCCGAAAAGATATGCTTGATTTTCGCAGCGCCAAAAGTTATTTATGAATCTGAAATTTTCCCCAAAAATTTTAAGCGGGTTTATGTGAACGTGGTGGGTGTGTAAGTTTTCCCCTAATTTTAAGATTATAATTAGATTTATAATTAAATTAACTAATAGTAGTATATAGTATATGAAATGTATTATATTATTGTATATATGTAATATATAAGTATTTTATTGTATGTGAAACTAAAAATGAAGTAGATTTGGCATTCGTTTTTCCGACTTCCCGGGTCAAACAACATTATCAATGTGTTGAAGTAATCATTCTCTGTTGTATCTTACTGCCCGAAATGGAGCGGCTCCAGATAGTTAAATTTTTTTACGCGGGCGTTATTTAAAATGTTGCTATTTTCTTACAGACGGGATTTATCCTACGTGGTCTACGTTTGTTAAAGCGTATCCGCATCTACTTGACCCGAAAGATAAAGTGAGATGTAGGACAGTAAACACACTAGAGTCATATATGCCATTGGTGCATCAATGAGACGGACATGCATGGAACCATATGAATAATAATGAAATGGCTCGGGTTTGAAACTGGGAGTCAGATATCATATCATAATCAGAGTGTCATATCAAAAGGTTCATATCCAATGATGCAAATTAAAATCGCGAATCAGTAGTCGGGCGGTCGACCACCTTGTAGGTTGTAATCGGTTTGGGCGGGATGAATCGGTGATAGGGTATAATTTGATGTATAAGTAAATTAATTAATACTACCTAGTATACAGTATATGAAAAGTATTGTATTATTGTATATATATATAATATATAGGTATATATAGGTATTTTATTGTATTTGAAACTAAAAAAGAACTAGAGTATTACCCGGTCGTTGCTCGGGTTATCAACTAAGGGCCCGTTTGGTAGGTGGGTGTTGCTTTGGATTCGGGATTGATTTGGTAAAAACGTAAAGTTTATGAAATATTAACTTTGAAAAAGCTAATATGAATAACTCTCAACGGATGCGGTCGTTCATTTATATCGTCAAGAGTTTTTACGTAAGTCGACTTCCCATGACGTCACATTCCGGGGATGCTTTGTAGCCTATATTCTACACATATTGAACGGAGGAATTGTCCTATGCATTTGCGAGGCCAATATACGCGAGGTGATCATAAAGTGCCGACTATTATGATTGAATGTATTGATTCGCATGAAGTCATAGATAGGACAGTAATCCAACACGAGCCCAGAAACATAACATATCATATCATATAACAGATAATCCAGTAACTGTAGATAAAAAGATATAGGATGCATCCATACTCCCCTGCAGATAACATAGTGGCCAAACATATACTTTAGCTCAAATGAAGATTCGTCATTAAGGTTCATCAAGGTCGACAACAAGGCAATATCACCGGTTCATATGACCCAAGTGTATTGTCGGGTTGTTCGGTTAGTTTGGTTTCATTCAATTTGAAAATAATAATCATGAATATTTTAAAAATAATATTCAAATTATAACCATTTATAAAGATGGGCGTGATCTTTTTGAAATTCACGGGTTGAAAAGGTTAAACGGGTTTTTGGTTGACACAGTCAACCTTTTTTTTATACAAAAGTTGCCACATTTAGAAAAAAAGCTTAAACGGGTTAGATGGGTCGACCCAAACCCGACCCAATTAATTTATTCACAACCCGAACCTACCCTGATTAATAAACGGTTAGATGGGTCGACCCGAACCCGACCCGAAATATATTTATACTCAACACCGAGTTACTAGTTCCTTCCTTGTTACAACTGCTTCAAACTCAAACTGAATTGGTTACACTTTGAGTCATCCCAATTAAAATAATAATCATCAATATTATGGGAACTCGTAAGTAATTCTAGACCTTTGATTTTCTGCATTCTCTTAATTTGTCATCATTACTTGTTTTAATTATTTTGTATCTCAATAATACTCTTAATTTTTTCAGTTCATGCATCTACCCTTTATATATATGTTGGTTTTATTTTTATTTTTTCAGTTCATCCATAACCTATTTTCAGTTCATAACTTTTTCACAACCCTAATTGAAAATGTCTGCCACTCCATACTTGAAGGAACTGAAAGATCTTTGTGGGTCTGAAAAGCTGCATGATTGTTTCATTTTCCTCAATATTAATGAGATACCTACGAATGAGGTCAACATGAGAAATGTTGCGGCCGTCAGAGACGACATGAGGATGCAAGTGGATACGAGAACAGACAGAATTCTGGAGGTGTTTTCTTTGAATACTGATGAAGAAATGGCTGCTGAGGATGTGTATGATTCAATGCATAAAGTCCAGCTCATTGAGAGGCGATTGGTTGAATCTCTTGCAAGTGTTGTCGCTGATTTTCAGAGGTTGATAACATTGAAGAAGGAGACCATTAAGATTCTGGAGAAGTATGATGAAGAATGAAGGTAGTTGTTGGGTCTTTTTGTGGTTTTTGTGTCTGATGGTGTCATGTTGTTGGGTTATGTAATTATTTTGATGAAAACTTGTTATGTATTTAGGGTGAAGGGTATGGTTTGTGAACAATGGTTTCTGAACAATGGTTTAGGATAACTTATTATGTTTAATATTTCAATGGTATGTGCATATTAATGTTTAATGGCCGTTTGTTTTGTTATGTGTTTTGATGATAATCCATATGTGCTTATGTTGCTTATGTTGATAATCTGTGATTGTTAGTTGTTATTGTTAAATGTTGGTTGCTTTTGTTTATATGTGTTTAATTTAGCCTAGGCTACAAGCTTATGTATCAGTATTATGATTTAGATTGCTCATTTGCCTTTTAAATTTGTTAACTCAGTTATTAAGGGGTGTTTGGTTATGTGTTGTTTCCACTGTGGTAGTTGCATTTTCACTTGTTTATCTGCACACTATGACCTCTAGGTGATATTAGAACTAGTAAAACAATAAAACCAATGTTTGAACTAGAGAAAGTCAAAATCAAAGTACCTTCACTCTCACAGTCCACTGTTGGGACATGTGAGGATCAAATATCACCCACTTGGTCTAAATCTTGTTCATGTATCTTAAATTAGTGTTATCATAGCTTAAATAATCATAAGTAGTGCATACGGATCAAACAAGTTTCATTAAAGTCAAAGTTTAAGTTCAAAATCAAAAAGTCAAAATGGTATGTTAGTCAGAAACTCAGATCTTGGGAGAATTTTTGTGAATTTTGTGTTGAGATTCCCCATCTAAGCTTTTGAATCACACAGTTAGCTTATTTTTATGATTTTTTCTCTGGCTTATGTGATAGTTGAAAGTGGCATGCAGGGCTAACCATTGCCCTGCACAAGGGCATCAGCTCAAAACCCCAACTTTCCATGTGCCTTAGCTTCTTCATTAGTGGGCCACACAGTGAGCTTATTGGTTTTTTTGAAATCCAATAAGCTCATCTATAATGTTCAGGGCTTATTTCAAACTTTTGAGCTTATTAGATAGGTCTGCATATAGCTTTTTGTTTGTCCAATTCCACCCATACACTGAGTGATCAGTGTTGACCACCCAAGTTCAAGCCCTCATCAAGTGCTTATCTGTGGGACCCAAACCTTTAGTAGTAGCTTTTTAGAAACCTCAATAAGTCACCTTTTCATATCAAGTCTCAGTTTGGATCCCTGTCAACCCTAGTGGGACCCACAAGGGCTGCAAGGTTGTTGGTTTTGGCCTGTTTGGCCTGTGATATTTGATCAAGTGATTATTCTGGTCTATAGCTTATTCCTTTAGCTTATCTGGTAGTGTTTAGCTTAATCTAGTTACTACTCATGTAGTTACAGCTTATTTAGCTTATTGTAGCTTATTTGTAACTTATTATTCCTTTAGCTTATCTGCTTAACGGGTGTTTGGCTCAAATGGGTCAAACGGGTCAATATGGCTTATCACTGTTTGGCTCAAATGCCCATATTAAGAGCTTATTAACTACTCATTCTCTGCAACTTCAATTCCCATTTAGCTTCAACTTCTTTGATAACAACTGTAAATGCATCCATTACTATCTCAGCAAACATCAACAACTGTAAATGCATCCACACATATATCCCATAACAAGCATTTCATTACACAATTTTTGACAACATAACAGCAATAACGAAACACAAAACAATAACAATTTTCTTAAAAAGAACCACACTAGACTTGCTTTCTTTCAACTCCAATTGCAGCAAAAACATTTGCTTCTCCATAGTTTATTTTTGAAACTCAATCTCCCTTTCCAAATCTCTTATTTTTCCATACTTGTCTTCTTTCAAACGTTTTTCCTTTTGAATCAAACTAAAAACCTCTTGTTTGTAATAGTCATTAGGCAACTCAGGATCTAGCCAGTAAAATGTCTTACATTTTGAACCCTATATGGTACAAACAACAAACATCACTAATATCAACGAATCCAAGAAAACGCATTATAATACTCAACGCATCCAAGAAAACTTACATTATAATAGTCAACGCATCCAAAAAAACGCCTTAAAAGGAAATCAATTGTCCGCGAAGTCTGCCTAATTACTTATGCAATTTTGACTTTTAATTTCTAATTTTTAGATATAAATTAGTTTGTATAGCTTTGAAGTAATAATTAGGCAATTAATTAAGAAATAGCTTAAAAATAAATTGTAAAAGTATTTTTAATTTTAAGATCCAAATCCACATCATTTCCACCATCCAAAATTGCCAACAGGATTCACCACCATCATCAAGACCAGGTAATACCTCATAAATGAAACCCTAATCGTTTTTGCTAATTTTTTATGAAACAACATATGTGGTTAATTGAATTAGGCTCCCTTTCTTTTTGTTGCAATTATATGTGGTTTTCTGTGGTTAATTGAATTAGGTTTAAGATGGATACGAGTTGGATGTCTTTACCTAGATTTACCATTGAATATAAAAAAGGTCTTGACGAATTTCTTGATCATATTTTCTATAATGAGGGTAAAAATGGACAGATTTCATGTCCATGTATTGATTGTGGTAATCAGATATGGGTAGATCGGACGGAGGCTACAACACATCTGTTATGTGTCGGGTTTATGAAAGGTTATACAATTCCACCTTTCAGTTCCAAATCAAGTGATGCTCCAATGTTGGATGCTGAAGATGACATGCAAGGGTTGGTGAATGATGCCTTCCATCGGTTTGGTGATGACACACTAACCGATGACATGGGAACACAAACTGAAAGTATGAGTATGCCAAACCTAAAGGCGGAAAAATTTTATAAAGTGTTGGGAGAGGCAAAGAAACCACTATATCCTGGGTGTAAGTTATCTGTTCTTTCTTTTATCATTAGACTATTTCATGGTAAGTGTGTTGGGAAATGTAGTGATAATGGTTTCAACAAGATGCTAGATAAAATGAGGGAAGCCTTCCCCGATGCTTCTATACCAAAGTCATTGTATGAACTAAGGAAGATAATTCGAGAGTTGGGACTTAGTTATGATAAAATTGATGCATGTCCTAATGATTGTATGCTGTACTGGAAAGAAAACATTAATAAAACAGAATGTGATATATGCCATACGTCAAGGTATAAAGCAAGTGAAGATGATTGTGCAGATGAGTCAACCACAGCTGATACAAGTAAGAAGATTGGAGCAAAGGTGTTGCGTCATTTTCCGCTCTTACCACGATTGCAAATGTTATTTATGTCATCTAAAACAGCCGCCTCCATGAGATGGCATGAAGAGAGTCGCACGAAAGATGGTTACTTGAGACATCTTGCAGATTCCCCGGCATGGAAAGCATTTGATTTTAAGTATGATAAGTTTGCCAAAGAATCTCGTAATGTCAGGCTTGGTTTAGCGAGTGATGGGTTTAACCCTTTTGGAACAATGAGTGTTTCTCATAGTACATGGCCTGTTGTTTTGACGCCATATAATCTACCTCCTTGGATGTGCATGCAGAAACCTTATTTCTTTCTAACGTTACTTATACCTGGCCCATCTGCTCCTGGGAATAATATAGATGTCTATATGGAACCGTTAGTTGCTGAGCTAAAGGAGTTGTGGGATCGTAAAGGAGTAGACACTTATGATGCATCAACAAAAAGTAACTTTCGGATGCGTGCTTGTTTGTTATGGACGATCAGTGACTTTCCTGCTTATGCAAATTTATCCGGATGGAGCACCAAAGGTAAACTTGCATGTCCTAACTGCCATAAACATACAAAATCAACACGCTTGAGTCATGGCAAAAAACAATGTTTTATGGGACATCGTCGATATTTGCCTACTGATCATGCTTTTAGAAGAGATACAAACTCTTCTGATGGCACAGAAGAACGAGACAGGCAACCCCGTGGCTTAACAGGACAAGAAATACTTGATGAGTTAGATGGTTTTGAAGTTAAATTTGGAAAACTTGTGAAGAGCAACCCAAATTTACCTTTTAATTGGAAGAAGAAAAGTATTTTTTTTGAGTTACCGTACTGGAAAGATAACTTGCTACGCCATAATCTAGATGTAATGCATATTGAGAAGAATGTTTGTGACAGTGTCTTTGGAACGCTAATGAATCAAGATGGGAAGACCAAGGATCATATTAAAGCACGCCTAGATTTACAAGAAATGGGCATTAGACGTGAACTTCATCCTATAGTTCAAGATAACAACAAAGTTTATTTGCCACCTGCTTGTTTCTCAATGGATAAAAAAGAGAAAGATATTTTTTGTCGTGTGCTTAAGAAGGTGAAAGTTCCAGATGGTTATGCAGCTAATATATCAAGATGCGTAGAGTTAAAACCTCCAAAACTGTTTGGACTTAAAAGTCATGATTGCCATATTTTGATGCAGCAGTTGCTTCCCATTGCCTTGCGAAATGTGTTGCCTAAGCACGTGCGCTATACTGTGATGAAGCTATGTCGTTACTATAAACAATTATGCGCAAAGGTTCTTAATCCAAATGATTTGGTTCAAATGGAAACCGAGATTGGGGAAAAATACTTTGTGATTTAGAAAGGATTTTTCCGCCATCATTCTTTGATGTCATGGTTCATCTTTCGGTTCATCTTGCTTCAGAGGCCAGATTAGGAGGGACAGTTCATTACCGTTGGATGTATCCAGTCGAGAGGTGCACATTACTATTATAGTAAATACCTTTATTAACAAATATTATTGAATCTAAAATTATTGGTTTTGATATCTCAGGTATTTAGCTACATTAAAATCTTACGTGCGAAACAGGAATAACCCGGAGGGTTCCATTGCAGAAGGATATCTAGCTGAAGAGTGTGTGTCGTTTTGTTCATTGTACTTATCCAGTGATGTTGAGACCGTACATAATAAGACAAGTCGAAATAATGATGACGATGGTTATGACGATGTTTTACCTATCTTTTCTATGGCGGGTCGACCGATTGGTGCTACAAAGGTAGAAATGTTGGAACTTGACAATTTGGCTAAAGCACATTCATATGTGTTGTTTAATTGTAGTGAAGTTGATGAATTTCGAACGTAAGTAATTATATTAGTTGTGAGTTTCATAAATTATATTATACGATTAATAGTTGTCGTTGTTATCATCATTATCATCTTTTAACACTGCAGTGAACATCTGGCGTTGGTTCATCATCAAAATCGGAGAAAACGTAAGCGTGACATTCAACGTTTACATAGTGACACTTTTGAGTCGTGGTTTCAAGATCATGTAAGGCATATACACAGGTTTATTACTTTTGAAAAATTATTATAATGACATAGCATTTTCGACCTACTAATAACAAAACAATTAACACATCTTGCCTTATTTCAGGTTGAGGAGCTACATGCTATAGGGGATCACAGAATCACAGAAAGTCTAAGGTGCTTGGCAAGTGGTCCATCTGAGTATGTGAAAAAATATAAGGGATTTATCATAAATGGTTTCCGATTTCACACAAAAGATGTAGAACATAATAGGAAAACACAGAATAGTGGGGTTACTCTTCAGGCCATGACAAACAGTTACTCGAGTGCTACAGATAACAATCCTATCGCGGGAGATGTAGCTTACTACGGGGTTTTGAATGATATAATTGAGTTGGAGTATGGTATTGACAAGAAAGTAGTTTTGTTCGATTGTGATTGGATTTCGAATAGTTCAAGGAAAAAAGAAGATGACAACGGGTTTACTCTATTGAATTTTGATGGATTGAAGGCTCATAACGAGCCTTTTATACTAGCTTCTCAAGCACATCAAGTATTTTACGTTGCAGATAGTGTTGACAAAGGATGGCAAGTTGTGATCAAGACAGCGCCCAGACATGTTTATGACATGGATGAACAAACAAGTCTTGATGACGTGGAAACACATTTGCAGGGTGACTCATTTATGTGTCCTCAACATGACGAAACAATGGATATTGAATTGGTTAGAGGTGGTTTCGATGGAAACGTTGTGGACAACAATGACTTAGTTATTGCCGATGAAGAAGATCCAGTTGAAGAAGCTTAATGATTTCAATTAGCTAAATAATAATAGTCCCTGTTTTTATGTAAAATTAGTTGTTAAGAATCAATGACAATCCTCATTACTGTTTGTATAACTCTTTCTTATACAACCCTGCTTAAGGGGTGTTTGGCTCAAATGGGTCAAACGGGTCAATATGGCTTATCACTGTTTGGCTCAAATGCCCATATTAAGAGCTTAATTTCTGCTTATTCACTGTTGTTTCTCTTCTGTTTTTTGTTTCCTTTAGTAGCTTGTACTACTGACTAGAGAATTCTTAGCTTAATTGGGATTCTAGATCTTATCTTGTTGCTTTCATTTGGTCTGCTAATCACCCCATTAGGACTGAGATGCCCTGCACTCAGTCATTTTTGTTTTTTAATCAAGCCTAGTTTGTTTTGTGAGTGCAATTCTGGCTTAGTATAGTACAGCAATAATGCACCAAATTAACCATTATCATTGATAGATAAGGACAACACAAAGACAGATAACCCATACATAACTTCCAAAATATTGAGACATATAACAATACAAAGACAGATAACACATTATCCTGATGGTTTTTTGACTCCAAATGTCTTCTTTTTTATTGCATCCCAAGTAACATTGTTAGCAAGACCTAACACTTGTATCCTTTTACCAGGAACTTCTTCAACTTGTTCAACATTTTTGCCTTTTGACTTCTTGCCTTTTGACTTTTTGGCTTCTGACTTTGTTAATCCTTTGAATTTCCAATTAGGTGGAAAGTAATCAGCCCAAGATGATTTTGAGCTTAACTCATCTTCACAGCTTGACATAGGTGATGATTTTGAGCTTCAAATGGTTATCACTTGAAGTCTGCCTAATTACTTCTATTTGAGGAGGAAGACATTTTATGTTTTTATTTATTTAGGGTTTATAATTGGGGAAAAATAATAGGGGAAGTATTATTATAATAAGGATTTAGTGGAAATCCTACATGGCATAAAACTAATGCTTAAATAAAACTTTTGTGAATAAGCGTTTCATAAAACTGATCTTTTACGACTCAAATATCAAGTGTCCAATTATGGTGTATCAAGTTTTGATACCCAAGTATCAAGTGTCATACTAACTAATGTTTAAATAAAACTTTTGTAAATAAGCGTTCTAAAAAACTGATGTTTTATGACTCAAATAAAGGAGTGTTCTATTATGCCGTAGGATAATAAAACCACAACAAATAAGCGTACTATAAAGGTTAATGTTAAAAGACACAGTTGTCAAGGGTCCTGTTAATTTGTGTTCAAATAAAACTTTTGCAATTAAACGTTCTATAAAACTGAATAAGCGTTATAAAAAGCGGATGTTTTACGACTCTAAAAAGATGTGCCATATTGTGGTGTATCATAAACAAACCATTATGAATAAGCGTTATATAAAGGTTAACGTTATAAGACGCTATTGTCAAGGGTCCTATTCACTTTTCTTATAAAAAAAACGTTTGCGAATAAGTGTTCCATAAAACCGATGTTTTATGACTCAAATATCAAGTGTCTTATGATGGTGTATCAATCTATGGGACCCAAGTGTCAACTGTCATATTAAGTTATGTTTTAATAATACGTTTGCGAATAAGCGTTTTAAATAATTAATGTTTTATGACTTATATATCAAGTGTCCTATTATGGTGTATTGTAATAAAACCATAATTAATATGCATCCTTTAAGGGTCCTATTAAGTTTTGTTATAATAAAACTTTTGCAAAAAATCGTTTTAAAAAAATGATGTTATAAAACCATTGTACATAAGCGTCCTATAAAGGTTAACGTTATAATACCGACGTGTCAAAGGTCCTATTAAATTTTGCTAAATAAAACTTTTTGTGAATAAGCGTTTTAACTAACTGATGTCTTATGACTCAAAACTCACGTGTCCTATTATGGTTTATTATAATACAACCATAATGAATAAACGTCTTATAAAGGTAATTTATTAGGACCCATATTTTAAGTGTCATATTAAGTTATATGATAATAGGACCCCAAATCATCGACCATCCTATTATATACCTTTTTAGGACATCGCCTAAGTAGCAAATATTTAAAAAGGACCCTAAACGCTCATATGTCCTATTAAATAGTTTTTTAGGACTCCATTATCATATCGTCCCACAAAAAGGGTCCTAAAAAGCCACTTTTCTTGTAGTGTTTCGGCATCTAATCATCTTCATTAGTGGGATCCGGATCGGGAACATTCTTATCAACCATGATATCTGCATACATTAGTGAACATAGATACAGATATATGGTGGTCGACAACACCCAAACAGCAATCGACTAATAAAAGTCAACTCAACATATCAATCAGATCATGTAAAGCATGAGAATAATGTGTTTATCAAACTATAGTCATCTAATCCTAACACTCATATCCTAGAATCCTAGTCCTTCAACGTAGGCAAAGATCTTTTTTTGTTAAGCAGATAGGATGATTATATAAGCCCTGTTAGATGATATAAATTTGAAAACATTCTCCCCCTCAATCAGTGACTCATTTCATAAAAAGTTTTAACCATGATGAAGTCATTGATTGGGCTTTGAAAATTTTTGAAACTTCTGATTCTGATTGATTTTCAAGCAACGCAATTACCACCATTTTTGAAACAACAAATATTTTTCTAAAGAATTTATAGAAAGAAAAATTTTTGTAGGAACAACAGTCTTTTTGTCGACATGCTTTCCTCAATTTGTTTTAGGATAAGTGCACGAAATTTATGAAAATTGTTTTAGTGCAGCGCTTTCCTTCTTTGAAGAGTGGGTTGCTATCTGAAATAATAGCAAACCATGGTTTAAGCACGGGTTACAGTCTGAAATAACTGCAAGCCATATTTAGAGACATGTTTTGAAAAGAAATATTTACACCTCCTGCTTGACCTTTATCTATTGTCCCGTGCCATTATTGAATGACATTTCTAAGACCGTAGACCAGAAGACATGTCTTGAGAAAACAATTTATTTTTATTTTTATGGGTTTTTGTTGGTTTTATATTTTTATATTTTCTTTTTGTTGGTTTTATATTTTTGTATTTTGTTTTTGATAAATATTTACAAAGATATAGTAGATGATAGAGTTTAAGAAGATGATGGTACGAGTACCGAGATAAGGATATCGAACAGCCCCGTTGTAGAAGATAGAAATCGTCATCTCTTAAACATCCACCACCAAAGCTTCTGAGGCTCTTGAAAAGAAGGAATTGAGCCTTTAAGAATGCGAGACTTAGGCAGCTTCCCCCCAAGCCGAAAATCCTTTAGCTGAGCAAACTCAAAGCTTTCTTTCAAGCTTGCCAAAGCTAGGTGCACAAAGAAGTACACCATTATCATCGATCTTGCTGCTCCTTTTAAGAATGATCATCATGATTCTCCGTTCGGGGTTATATCATCAACAAGAACAACAACGTATCATCCCACTCTTAAATAATCTTCTCACATTTCATTACCACTTAAGTCTGAAGCAATCCATACCAAAAAGTTGTTAAGAGACCAATTCCCCCAAGTAGTTGAATTGATGCAGTCAGTCTCTTAGAATAAAGTTCAAGAACCAAAATACACATATACCCGAAGAAAGAATAGCCGATAGCATCGAAGTAGCAGATTAAGTCCGATAGCCAAAGAATAACCCCGATGTATACTTTTCTCTCCCATGAAGATAGTGTATGAAGCTCAAGAACCCGAAGTACCCAAATGTCCTTACCATTGAGAATAACCATTAACATTGAAGTAGCAGGCTGAATCATTGATTATCTTTGCGGATGTCAACTCCGGAATAAGTGAGTATCACTGAATCACCGATTAAGCTTTCAAGTGAAATAGCTGACGTCCCAAATGTACACAATCTCTCTCCCCTGATGATTGCGATAACATCGAAATCATCACACACTTGTGTACCTCTTTTATCACCAGAAACTAACTCTTCCATCTCTTACCCCACATAGTTGGAATAAGAGCACTAAACGCCATGAGTCAAACCTTGAGTTTCTCTGCGGTAATGACATTTGTCTTCCCGAGATATCTTCAATCATTTATAAGTATTCAGTTCATCAAGTTTACTCGCGTTTATATGCGTGTCTCCTTCCCCCTTGCTGGTTTTGATACTTTAGAATCAGCAACACATTCAAAACCCATATACTAGAAATCTTGTGAGAAGATCATTTGAAGTCTTATGAGAATCAACTTGTTGAAGGACAGTGTGAGCAAGTCTAATTAAGGATTAAATTCGACATTTCACTCTCCCCCAATTAGTGCTCTCCCCTAAACGGACAATCTTTTCGACGAATAACCGGAATAAGAAGAAATCTTTAGATCGTTAAATGCAACTCGTCTTTAGTCTTCTAACATGCAGCAGACAATATAGAACAGACTGTAGACTCGACCTTCTTCAAGATTGTCCGTTTGGGGAATAGAAAGTTAACATCTTCAACTCACCAAATTCATTCCCGTTAACTTACATATAGCAAATCCCCTTAACTAAAATCCCTCCCAATCAAACAAGAATAGAAAGATGTTCATCAAGGAAATCAGCCCCGCAACTGGAAGCACTTTGTCACTAAACTCATCAGTCCGTGTAAAGATGTCAACCAACGGCACTTAGAAGAAACTCCATGTAAAGATGACCCGATAAGAAGAAGCTCGGTTCTTACATGAGTTAGGAGCCGTATGACCATGTATTCTCAGAAATAACTCAACATGCAGGATTATCACACTTTCTTCTCCCCCTTAAGAAATGCATACGGAGATGCCATTCTTGATTAAATAAGTGACTATCTTCAAAATGTAGTCTATTCATACTTCTCCCCCTCAAAGGTTGCATATGATGTCGCCATCGTCATTTTAATTGGGCAAGTGGAATAAGATTACTCGTAACGGTAGTTCGGTTCACTTGATAATTGAGAGTGCATAGAAAAAGCATGAAGCATGTTGATGAGAATGGTCATTAATAAGAAGATTTATCTTCTTCCGAAGATAATGCGCACTGAAGCATACACATTTCTTTTCTTTAGAGAACGAGGCTTGAACTGTTGTGTTCAAACGTCATTCTCTCTCTCTTTTCAACTACTCTTGGCAAACTTGTTATCAACCCCATTATCATTGAGTAGGCTCTTTGTAGTGACAGCTGATGGAGAAAACCCAATATGATGAATTTCACCCTGAAGTAGAATAACCCGAACTCGTGACTTAAACATGCACATATGTAACAAAGAGCGGTGTTGAGAGTTCATCCCCCTTTGAATCCCTACGTCCTCTATACTCTTCATCCAACCAACCATTAAGTATCAGACGTACATCACCTCTTGAATATCCACAATTCAATGTGACACTGAGCACTACAACGTAACTCCTTAAAGTGATAGTTATTTTGTAGTGGTAAAAAGAAAAAGAAAATTCACCCAAAAATAACCAGATTTCCAAGACTTCGTTTTCTAAGAATGTTGAAAGCTCGAACAAGGATCTCAAAGAATCTTCATCCAACCATCCCCGATACCTTTAGATACTAAGTACACTCACCCGTGAAATTTTACTTCAACCTCAAATAGATAATACTGAATTAACTCCGTTGTCACATCTTGAGATTAAAAGCTCATATCTAGCCTCCTTTGACATTTTAATTGAACTTTGATAATGATTTCATCCCGACCATGGTTAAAGGCACATAACCCCGTAAAACTTTGTAATAACCAAACTGCCATGAAGAATATCCAAACAGACACCCAATTTATGAAGTACACCCTTTATCCTTTCTTCGAAGTAGAAACCGTAGCACCAACATTAGATAAGATCCCGAAATACACTTTCCTTTCTCCAGGATGGTTCCATCATTACGGGATTTTACAATTCTATGGTTTAAACCGAGAAATAGTTTCTTTCGCAGGATTTTACAAAACCAAGAATAAACCGTAAGATAGATCCGTAAATGCACTTTACTATTACCAGGATGTTTCCATTGTCACGGAATTTTACAAGTCTATGATTTAAACCAAGAAATAGATTCTTTCGCGGGATTTTACAAAACCAAGACTAAACCGTAAACAATGTCAGCTTGAATGTGTTATGACAACTTTGGTTTCGGTGAATATTTGTTTTAGGGGAACATACAGCGGTTCATCAACGGTTCATTGTCCATCATCAACAATTCTTTACCCATATGTAGACAACTTCACAAACCATACTAAGTCAAGTAGTATACACTATTTACCCTAGAGGTTGACCGTAAGTCATCAAAGTACACGTTTCTTCCCCATGATGGTTTCAAACTTTTGGAAACATCATAACGTGTACGACCATTTGCACGAGAAGTTCTTGTCATAAGAAAACATCTTGAAAGATCATTAGTGACATAGAAGAGTCTTGAAAGATTTTGCTTAGACTGTGAAGTATCATTGTCATACTGTGGCGTCGAATATCCCATGAGAAATACCGAACAACAACCCCATAGTCAACCGTGTTTAACTTTCAGTTCAATCCGTGACTTAATTTTCTACTTGAAAATGTATAAAACAAAGTATCAATCCACATCACACATCAAATCTCATTGTCAAATCTCATTATCACAAATACCATAAACCGTAAATCCAAACACATGAACAATTGTCAAATGTGATCTAATCAAATACACTCAATCACAGTTTTTCAGTCCAAACCTGCATCCAAAGTTTATCTATAATCACAATGCTACTTTTTCTCAACTCCAAAAACGTAGACAATTGAATCCGGCTCATTGTACAACTTTTTCACAAAGAAAAAGATTGAATCTGTTCATGCCTATCAACATATTGTAATACTCGGTCCAAATCAAACAGCCCAATCAATAAACCAATATTAATAATCAGCACGGCCCATAAACAATACCATACACTGTCACTGAATTCAGCCCAAACTAGTTCATGCCTAAGTGAGATTGATAATATGATCCAGCCCATATGAGAATAATGTTCGGTCTAAAATTATCACAACCCTAAATTTAGGTAGCATAAAAACTCACACTCCACACACAATTTACCCTAAAATTTCTCCAACAAACCCTAAGAACACTCACTTTTCTTACTTCTCATTCATAACGCCTCCATTTTCCTGATCGTATCTTCTCACCATCCCTTATCCATATTTCTCTCACATATCAAAACCTTAGTCACAAATCAGCGCCCCTTTTTTTCAGCTTTTCATAAAAAATGCACATCACCACAGGGATGGTTTGATGTCGTCAATGCCACAGGGATGGTATTGGATGATTTGTGACAGCCTCTAGATCAATAGCAATAATTCAAGGTAGGTTTTTGTTTGTGATTATCGTATCATGTGTTTTAAGTAGAACAAAATATCAATAGATTATAACACACTTGTTATAAATCTGTTTGAAAACCTTTCGAATATTAAATGAAGCGTGTGCTTATTAGAAAATTATGGATCGATGATGTTAATTTATTCTTCTCATATATGAGGACCTTGAGGCTTGATGACACTTTAAAATCATGAGAAAGTAATAAGTCTGAGATATTGTGCTTAATTTCACTTTTTATTTTTCGATTTAAACCGAACAAGAATAGGTGATGAAATCTTTTATGGTTTTGTCCTTACTTCAAAAAATTTGGATATTATCATTAAAAACATGGGTCGATGATGGATTATTCAAGTGAATGATCTTTTAAAGGTCGGATATGTATTGAAAATCACTCGACAATCTGAGATCTATTTCATTTACTTCTGATTTTGATTTTAGTTAATTCGAATGAGATTGTTTGGATATGTTGATGAGGGATGTAGATGATAGTTGAAATAGGACATGGTTGTATATTGTGGTTGCGTTGGTTTAAATATGTTTGTTGATGGTTGTGATGGTTGAAAGATGTAATACTTATGTAGTGATTCTCGTTTAATGTACTTAGATGTTGATGTAGATTCATTTCATGATGTTTTAATTTACTAGTTGTATTGTGATTTTTGTTTGGGTTAAATTGGTTTAGAGATATGAATTTTGAGAGTCAAAACGCTATAAATATACTCCACTCTATTCTTCTTCAAAACTGATATCAAACCGCTTCCTAGAAGATTTGTCAAACCGAAACAGATTTAGAATCAAAACCCATTTTGACAAACCTCTTTTGACTCAACCAAAATGCTTTAATCACAAACCTCTTCAGTTTTCAAACCTGACTAACCGCATCATAATCTTCCATTCAAAACGCATGTATTTTCAAAACTAACAAACCGCATTGTTTTCAAACTTCTTCAAACCGCATGCAAACTTTATCAAACCGCTTATGTTTTGATACAAAATGCAGTTGACTTTAACAAACCGCAGTTCACCTTTGACCCAATATTAACAAACCGCATCCTGAGTCAAAACTCACTTGACAAACCACACATGAGACAAATCTCATGTGTTAAACCTCTTCCATTATCAAAACGCATCCGGTACGTTGCATCTGGACATGTTTTTCATCAAACCGCATATATAGCTTCAAAACGTCGATTTTGAAGAGTCAAACCGCATTGAAAAATACTCCTAGAAACTGTTAAGAAAATGCTTAAAACCAAAGCTAAAACGTATTAACCACCAGCAGATTCAAATTAAACTTCTTAAAAGGCGTCATAAGATCAGTTTCAACAGCATCAGCAGATAAAATACGACAACAAAACTGCATAACAGAATATCAAACACACCCAAAACTGCTTAAACCTCAGGTGAACAACGCATAACATCACATAAACATCAACAACATCTAGCAGCAGTAAAACGCATCAAACATTGCACAACCATATCAAACTGCATACATAACAACACAAACCGCATCAAAAAGTAGCATGAAAAACGGCATAAAACCATGAATCAAGCACGAGAATCAACACAAACAACATAACCTTGGCTCTGATACCATTTGTAGGATCATACATATTATATTGTTTGATGATTCGGGTGGTCTAGGATTATGATGAAACAAGAATGCCATGTTTAGAGAGTGAAAGAGTAGAGAGGGAGCTCTTGAGAGAGAAAGGAAAACAAAAAGAATGAAAGGTTAGATTAGAAGCTCCACCCCTTCCAAGGATGGAAGGGGTATTTATAGTTAGAGACTACTCGTCCTCCTGTCGGACTGTGGATAAGGTATACAGTGGGTAAAGACCCGTCCTTCCTCCACGGTGTTACTCAAAACTAATCTACGCTAATAACTAAATAATTAACTACCAAATAATGTAAATATTGATATGTCTACGAGCTAATATATGCTAGACTATAATTGGGGTGACCGACACTTCCTTATGGAATTTCCAATTCCTAACATAGATTTTTTTTGTTTTTCTATTTTCTTGTTGCGATAGATTTTTATTCCGATAAAAGCATCGAGTTTAGACTCTAGGTAGTTTCCAAACCTTCCCTCGAAAACCGTTGCTCACAAGAATGAGGTCTACATCAAGGTCCTAATTTCACATGATTTAGGGGACATCCTTTTTATTTATAACCGAGACATCCCATGTTTGAGATTCGAAACATAAACTTTTTATTAGGACATCCCTGAAGTCGAAGCTTGGCTTAACATTATTTCAGCACATTTGCACATTTGCAATTTTTTCCCTCAGTCTTTTTAACCACCAGTTCAACAGGAATACCATTTTATTAGAAGAAGTCTTATTATGACTTTGGAATTTTTTCTCAACCTTTTTGAAGTCCATGGCAACGGGGGTACCGTCAAACATAGAAAACTTTTACGGCTTTGGATTTTCACATTTATACATTTGAGCTTTATTTCACATTAATTATTTGCCAAACTTTGAGTCCCACGACCTTTATAACAATAGAACAATAGCACGTACTATCATGAATCAGTTGTCTATTATACCGCAACACTGACAGTACCTTGATGTGTACCCAACTCTTATAAGCAACGATTTCCTCAAGAATGCTTGAAAACTAAGTATCGCCAAAACTAAACACCTTTAATTATTTTGAAATTTTTGTTTTTGGGGTTTATTTAGCTGCTAGGAGTAAAAAGCCACAAGTAACTTCTACGAGCTCTAAAGAGATCCAACTACTCCACGCTTAGGATCTAACTTCTATATAACTCCATCATTTCTCGATCTCCGCAAATTTAAAATCTTAAATAATAAGATCCACGAATGCTTAGCCGATAATTAAGCTCTTGCAAATTAAATTCAATCATGGGAACTTGCAAACTCTTTTCTATAATTCGCGTTTTATAGCTCCTTATATGAAAAACTAGCGAAAGCTAGGGTTAAGGGAACAAGCTAGGGCTCAACACGCCAGTTCTAGTCAAAAATTTATTCCTAGTCTAACCAGCGGAAAGTTAACAAGGTGTCAAAACATATACATTATTTTGCAAATGCTTCATCAAATAATCTCAAGTCTCACATTTTTAAAATTCCTTATTAGAAACTATCAAATCTTTAAAAGCATCGCATATTTAATATCACTTAGGGAAGCTTGCAAATTCTTGGCCTTGTGAGCTAGAATTCTTATATTATAGCCTATTGTCGAAGCAATTAGCAAAGACTCTTCAAGAAACGCATATTTAAAGTAACTTCTAAGAAACTCGCAAAGACTTTTCAATCATAAAACTAGCAAAAGCCCACAAAAATTTTAAATTTTCTCACTTTTTTCATCAAATTTTCATTTTTTTGCATTTTTTTAGGAAAAACGAGGTTGCGAAAGTGTAAGGCAATAAACAAGTGCGGTCAAATCAAATCGAAGATTACCCCCCGCCCCCCAAACTAAAACGAACAATTGTCCTTAATGTTTAAAGGCAAGGTTTCTCAACGAAAATCTAAAAGCTGATTATTAATTATGCTAAATGATAAACATTAGTCAATAAGATTTCGGATATCCGATTTTCATAAAAGCATCGAAACAAGAAAATTGAGTGGAGAAAAGACAAAACCACGAGCACGCGAGTCTTCATATATCGGGGAAATCCTGGAAATAAACATCAAAAACCAAACACGAGAAATCGAATAGGCGAACCCCCTCACGTCACTTATTAGAAAATAGAAAGAAGATAGAAGGATAAGCATGGGTTGCCACCCACGAAACGCTTTTGTTTTTGTTCACTGAGTCGCTAGCTTGACTCGTCCCAGAATTTATTTGTCCATGGGGAAAGTTTGGAGATCTGGGACAACCTTATATGGGATGTCCCCTCCAAAGTAATGTTTAAGGCGATGACCATTCACCTTAAAATTGGGGCCTTCGGGCTGAGATAACTCAATAGTTCCATACGGGAAAACTTGAGCTACGGTAAATGGTCCAGACCAACAGGTTTTGAGTTTACCCGAGAAAATCTTCAATCGAGAATTAAAGAGGAGGACTTGATCACCAAAGTTAAAGACGCGATTTTTGATTTTTGATTCATGAATCCTCTTGGTCTTCTCTTTGTAGATTAAATAGTTCTCACAGGCCTGATCCCAAAGTTCATTCAATTCATTCAGTTGAACTTTACGGTAATCACCCATGGTGTTGGGAATTCTGTGAAGTATGAATTATGCTGAAAATAACGCTGAAGGAATCTACTGAAGTACATGGATTCTGCTGAAGGAATCTACTGAAGTATATGGATTCTGCTGAAGAAGGACTTCTGCTGAAGTTATTTTATAGTATAGTTGGTTACTACGGATATAGATATTCCGTATATTTATTAGTTTGTTAGGATTTGCATGAGCTATTTTAGGTAGTGATATGCATTTATTTTATATTATTGTTTTATTTAGGGTTCCTTGTGTATAAAAGGAACTGATGTCTTTTGTATTAGACTTGAAAAATTAGAAATCTCTGGAGAAAAATATTCCAGGGAAAACATCATAAGAGAGAGTGAAAAAGATACTTAGAGGATCATTGTTTTATTAGAAAAACCTTGTTAGTAACTTTGATTGTGTTAATTATTATCCGCTGTGCATCTATTCAATCATTGTTATTATACCCTAGTTGAGTCCGGATTTTGGGTTTCTACAAGTGGTATCAGAGCCTCGTGGCTCTCGATCTAGGGTTTATAAGGTTTTTCTTGTCAATTCAGTGCAGTTTTGAATTTGCAACTGATCTGGAAAACAGTTGACGAAAGAAGCAGATCTGGTAAAATAAAGGTGTTTTGAAAATTGTAAGTCTGCTTTCACATGGTTTCTAGCATTTACGAATTGGTTTATTTGTTGATTCAATTTGTTATACTGGTCTGGTGGTCCCCACGTTCACATTCAAGTTGATTGGTTCATTCACCCATTTAATTGCAAAGTGTTATTTTATTTATTTTCTTCTGATCATTGCTGCTTGTCATTGGACCTACTGACCTCGTACCATTAATTTGTTACCTCGTACTATTTATTGAGTTGGACGTTGGAATCGTCTTTGATTGGTTATCACATAGGCTGATCAAATATACTGATTTTGCTTTCTAATTGGTTGTCACGTGTGTGTGGTCACGTGAGAAGTGTTTCATATTCAAGTGGGGCTGACTTATACAACCTTGGTAAAAGAATGGATCACATGGGTGATTGACTCTCAATGTGGGTGTAATTTATTGCTGCAGTTTATGTTTCTGTCTTGTGAAGGGTCCCACGCAAGGATTTCATTTCCACTGATATTCTTTTGACATTGCTGCTGAACACGTGAGTGGGTTACTCTTTGATTGATCACGTGAATTGTGTGATATTGATTGGTCAATTACCTTGTGATTACTTGGTACATATAACTGTATTCACGTGAGGTATCGTTGCTGCTGATTCATTGGTCCAATTATTAATCGGTACATATTGCAAAGTTACTTGATCTGATTTACCTCATTGACTGTTGTGATCACGTGGGGTCTCTTTGGCTTTTGCGCATTTATTGGATGCTATAATATTCGTTGCTACTGATATCATAGTTATCTCATCATCTATTTTGTACTGACTTGTTGCCACTGAAGGTTCACGAGGGATATCTTTATTTGATTCGTGATATTTGTCTCATGTGATGCTAGTCTCGTTATAATGAATTTCATGCTATAACGTGAGGTATTGTGTTTGACTGGTCCCACGAGTACCTGGTCATTTGCTGCAAATATTGATAAGTCATCACGTGGGGTAGGTCTTTTATTGACTAGACATCAAATTGATTTAATTCGTAAGTTACTCGCTGGTCCCAAGATTGGTATGTATAACAGCTAAAGAAATAATATCTGACACTACTTCTCATATTATTTGATTCTGCTGCTATACTTTATTGTTTCTCCTGAAGCGCATAAGGTTTTGGCTGGAACTTTGCTGATGCATTAAGCTCTTTGCAAACTTCTCTCCACAACTTTAAAATGGCAGAATTTGATAATAATAGGGATGAGGTTATATTTCCTTATTTGATGGATGATGAGTACGATGTTTCGGCTAAGAAGATGGAACATTGGATCATAAATAATGATATGAATGTCTGGAAGGTGATCCAAAATGGCAACAGTTTGAAAAGGACTGGAAGTGATCGCGATGGAAATCTCTTTTTTCATCCTCCAACGACTGCAGATGAACACATTGCTGTACAAAGAGAGTCAAAGGCCAGAACTACCTTGCTTAGATCTATTCCTGCTGATCATGTAGCAGATTTTCGTTATATGGATGATGCAAGTCGTATATGGGATGCACTCAAAGAAAGGTATGGTGGAAAGGCTGAATTCAAGAAGATGAGCAAGGAAGTTGATGCTCAAGGTTATGCTGAAGAATTTGCCAGTCCACACTTTGCATTCATGGGCATCTCTCAGGTACATAATTGTGTGTTTGGTTGTAATGAAAAATATAATGAACTCAAAGAAGCTTATGATATTTTGGAATATAATGAATGCTATGTGGAAGTTGAAGCTTATAAACAGGCTTTAAAAACACTAGAAAGACAAAAGGTTTGGTTTCAGAAGAATTAAATAGCTTATGATGAAAAGATAGGTGTATTAGAAAGGGATCTCGAATGTGCTAAAAATGAGTTAAAGTGGTCTGAGAAGTTAAGAGCAGATGTAGTGTCAGAAAATTTAGAGCTTAAAGAGAAACTTAATGAGGAAATTGCTAGGCATAAAGAATGGATATTAAATGGAAACAAGTTAGCAAGTCACATCTATGCTAGTCAAACTCCAAATACTACTATAGGTTTAGGCTTTCAAAAATATGTAGGTCCTGAAGCTAAATATGATGGGCGTAAAACTACTCAAGCGGGTTTAGCTCATTATGTCAAAGAAGGTGCATTACATGCTGTCCCTGGACCTATTAGAGGTGAACACATGCCCATTGACCTTTCCCTCACAGTTGACTTTGATGGATCACACCATTTATATGGCAAAAAGTCAAGTGACTTGCCAGACCTTAGTAGCAAAACTAATGACTCTGTCTCTTGTTCTGAAAGTGACAAGTCATCAGACCTAAAGTCCACTGACTATGCCTCATGTGATTCAAGTGAAAAGTCTGACTCACCTGAGCACACACCCAAGACCGCACCTAAGTCCAAAGTAGCTGATGTTGAGCCCAACATTGCTGAGCCCAAAACAAAGCCAGTTACTTATTCTGTTGAACACAATTTTGCTTCTAATGTTGTTTCTGATAAGTTTAAATGTAATAAACAAAGTTGTGTTAAGAATAAGTCTTTTAAGAAGAAATCTTGTTTTGTGTGTGGTAGTAAACTCCATCTTATTAAAGACTGTGATTATCATGAGAAAAAGATGGGTGTTTCCTCTGGCCATAAGTCTTCTAGACCCACATGGAATAATGTTGCTAGTATTCCTCCATTTGTTCCCAAAGCTGCACATGTGAGAGCAGGTAAACCAGTTTCTACTGGTAAGCCAAAGGTGTATGCATCTGTTTCTGCTGACAGGCTTAATAGGCCTTTTCCAGTTCCCTCTGGTGGAGGATATTCTTCACCAGTTACTACTGGGTGGTGGAACAGTAATGCTAGACTTAAGCCATATAGACCTACTAGTTCTTATTTTCAGTCCTATACACCTTATGTATCTCATATGAATATGGCACATGGTGGAGTTAGAGTGGCAACTGCTGTTAAGCCCTCAACAGGTTCTTCTTGGAAAACTCACAGAAAAGTTTCATTCTGGGTACCCAAGAACAATAGTCCTTGTCAGGTGCATTGATTGAGGGAGGCATAAGCCTAAGGGGAGGCTTATTGTTGTATATTTGTCTACTAACTATTTTTGCAGATGTTGGATCCTCATACGCCTAAGGGGAGGCTTAGTGTTTCTGCTGACACTACAACTGTCTTTGGTTTCTACTGATGCTTGATGGTTTATTTTCCATGTTTTGGTTATTTATTTATTTTTTCTTTATTTTATATTTCGTTTAAAAAAAAAAAAAAAAAAATCGTGTTATTTCTTTTAGTGATAAAAAAAAAAAAAAAAAAAAAAAAAAAAAAAAAAAAAAAAACCTCTCTCTAACCTGTCTGTGTTCAGTTTCTACTATTTCTTGCTTGCAGGTTTTGGTGTTGGTTCTTAACCACACAACTAATGGTTTTCATCTCACCATGTCTTTCTGACACAAGAGTTGACTAGCCCACAAGATTATGGCTTGTGGTAAAGCCTGCGGAAATCCATAAATGGTAATCAACTCACCATGATGATGACGACATTCCATCAAAGTGTTGGCTAGTCCAAAAGCAAACGGTTTTTGGTAAAGACATTTCAATTCCGTTGATAGCTGTAATGGTTTGCTCAAAATCATAGGGTATGCAACCACCCATGCTTAATTGCTGAGGTTTGTATGGTCATCAATTCACCATGGTTAATTCCTTTTTGGAATCCAAACATTGACTAGTCCTGAGCAAACGGCTACAGGTATAGACATATCAAATCCGTTCATGGTTGCTGGTTTGCTAATAAATCAGATGGTTATCAATGTACCATGGTTTTCGAACTGAAACATTTGGCTACTCCAGTAGTGATGGCTATTGGTAAAGAGACATCAAATCCATTATTTTCAATGATTCACCTCTCACAGGAGTTAACACTCCTGGATGTGATGAGAATAGTATGAAACTAATCTGTTTTGATGTATCTTTTGTCATTTGTTGCTGCAAAGATCTGGAGTTTCAAAGTTTGTCATCATAGAGATGTACTTGTTTTGATTCTTTGCTGCTGATGTTCGAGTACAATCCTCAAGTTCTGAAGCGTTAAAGTACTATCAGGAAACTGGAACTTAACTATGTCAAATTCCAGTTTAGGGGAGGATTGTTGGGAATTCTGTGAAGTATGAATTATGCTGAAAATAACGCTGAAGGAATCTACTGAAGTACATGGATTCTGCTGAAGGAATCTACTGAAGTATATGGATTCTGCTGAAGAAGGACTTCTGCTGAAGTTATTTTATAGTATAGTTGGTTACTACGGATATAGATATTCCGTATATTTATTAGTTTGTTAGGATTTGCATGAGCTATTTTAGGTAGTGATATGCATTTATTTTATATTATTGTTTTATTTAGTGTTCCTTGTGTATAAAAGGAACTGATGTCTTTTGTATTAGACTTGAAAAATTAGAAATCTCTGGAGAAAAATATTCCAGGGAAAACATCATAAGAGAGAGTGAAAAAGATCCTTAGAGGATCATTGTTTTATTAGAAAAACCTTGTTAGTAACTTTGATTGTGTTAATTATTATCCGCTGTGCATCTATTCAATCATTGTTATTATACCCTAGTTGAGTCCGGATTTTGGGTTTCAACACATGGTCTTTAGGTCATAATTACAATGTTTTAAGGCCCAATATGCCTTATGTTCGAGATCAATGGACAAATGGCATGCCTTTCCGTACACCAATTTATATGGGGTGCACCCGATGGGTATCTTGAAGGCTGTATGGAAGGCCCAAAGTGCATCATTTAATTTGTCGGCCCATGAGGCTCGATGCTCTCCTACGGTCCTTTCTAGAATCCTTTTTAAACCACGATTGGACACCTCAACTTGATCGCTCGTTTGCGGGTGATACGCAATAGAAAGACGGTGGTTACTCCATATTTTGGTATAAATTTTGCAAATTATTCGTTACAAAAATAGGTACCGCGATCACTGATTATAGCACGAGGTGCTCCAAGTTTTTCAAGAACTTAATAGCAACTCGGGCATCATTTTTGGGGAGCGCCTTCGCTTCAACCCATTTTGACAAGTAGCCGACGGCCACGAGTATATACTTATTTCCTCTTGAGGACGGAAATGGCCCCATAAAATTGATGCCCCAAACGTAAAACATCTAGCAGACTTGAATAGCATTTTGCGGCATTTCGTCTTTTTACGATATTTTTCCTTGACGTTGGAAAGAGTCACATGGACTTCACCAAGTCGTGGGCGTCTCGATATATGGTTGGCTAATAGAACCCGTAATCAAAAACCTTTTTGGCGGTGTAACTAGCCCCATGATGGCTACCGGTGGGTCCATTATAGGAAACCGTGAGAATGTCAATGGCTTCTTGGCCATGAACACACCGCCGGATAACTTGATCCGCACAAACTTTAAACTAGTAGGGGTCGTCCCAAATATAGTGCTTAACATCTTTAAAAAAAATCTTTTGCTGGGACGACATCCCTTACACGATAAAATTCCCTGCATGGTAATTTGCAAAATCGGCAAAATATGGGGTACTAGCATCTTTCTTAGCAATCATACCAAGTGTCTCGAGAGGAAATGTTTCCGTAATATCCTTTTTCTCGAGCACACTTTGATGTGGATTCTCAAGTCTAGATAAATGATCAGCGGGTAGGTTCTCCGTTTTTTTTTTTTTTTTTAATCACGAATGGTGACATCAAATTCCTAAAGGAGGAGAACCCACCGAAGTAATCTCAGCTTAGCCTCTTGCTTGGCTAAGATACTTAAGTTCTGAATGGTCGGTATACACTATGGTCCTAGATAAGAAAAGGTATGGTTCTCGAAATCATAAACGACGACTAATAATTCTTTTTCTGTAGTCGTATAATGGTATTGGGCGTCTATCAATGTCTTACTCGCATAGTGTATGGGTTGGACGTACTTAGTCTTTCGTTGCCCCAAGACCGCCCCGATGGCATAATCACTTGCATCGCACATGAGCTCCAAGGGCAAGTCCCAATCGGGGGCAACTAAGATCGGTGCCTTGGTTAATTTCTTTTTATGTATATTAAAGGCTTTAACACATTCATTTGAAAAGACAAACGGAGTATCCTTATTGAGGAGATGGGTCATCGGCCGGGCTATCATAGAAAAATCTTGTATGAAACGTCGGTAAAAACTGGCATGACCCAAAAAATTCCGTATTCCTTTGACGGTTGTAAGATGAGTTAGCTTTGCGATTTCATCAAAGCTCGATCGACCTCAATCCCAGACTTGGATATTTTGTGGTCGAGGACAATGCCCTCTTTGACCATGAAATGGCATTTCTCCCAATTTAAAACCAAGTTAGTGTCTTCATACCAGTTTAATCATGAGGTCTAAATGGGAGAGGCAAGTCGTGAAAGAGTCTCCGTAGACCCAAAAATCTTCCATAAAAACCTCCATAGTCTTCTCAATCATATCGTAGAAAATCGCCATCATGCACCTTTGGAACGAGCCGGGAGCATTGCATAAGCCAAAGGGCATACGTCGGTATGCAAACATTCCATAAGGGCAAGTAAACGTCGTCTTCTCTTGATCTTGTGGATCGATAGGAATTTGGAAGTAGCCAAAAAATCCATCAAGAAAACAATAATACTCATTCCTCGCTAAACGCTCAAGCATTTGATCGATAAATGGAAGCGGGAAATGATTTTTCCTAGTCGCATCATTCAATTTCTGATAATCAATGCACACCCTCCATCCAGTGATGATGTGTGTGGGTATCAACTCATTTTCTTCATTAGTAATGACAGTCATTCTACCATTTTTGGGCACACAATGAATAGGGCTAACCCATGAGCTATCGAAGATTGTATAAATTACTCCGGCATCAAGGAGTTTGAGAACTTCCTTTTTGATAACATCATGGATTTTTTGGTTAACCCTTCGTTGTTGTTGTATTATGGGTTTAAAATCATCTTCCATCAAAATTTTATGAGTACATAAACAAGGGCTTATTCCCTTAATGTCGGATATTTGCCAAGCGATGGCACTGTTATGCTTTTTAAGGATGGCCAAAAATTGGGTCTTCTCCTTATCTTTTAGGTTTTTAGCAATAATAAAGGGAAATTTGTTTGGTTCTTCTATGAAAGAGTAATCAAGATGAGGAGGTAAATCCTTGCGGGCTCCGAAGTCTTTTCATTTGATATTTGTACTTCTTTAACCTCTTCAATCGTAATTTCCTTTGGAGGGAGTGAAGGTGACGGGTCTTTATTTAACAATTGTTCAAGAGAAAGAATATCTCCCTCTGAATCGTAAATACTATCATCAATTCCCAATGGAATCGATTCATCAAAAGCAAGAAAGTCATCGATCTCTTCCAAAAAGAAGTCACCTCCCTCAAACGAAGTGAGAGAAGGGGAAGAGTCGGCAATGATTGGTTCCAAAACTGGTTTATAAATCTCAATGGAAGGGGTGGGATTGCCACCCTTGGAATTTTTTGTAATACCAAGTACTTCTTGAGCGTACTCATCACAAGAAACATAAATGACGTCGATCCGGTTGCCCGAAGCATCATCGTAGTTTGAGGAGTACCTCGACGTTTGATTTATGTTAAACGTGACGACTTCTTTGTTAACTTGCAAAGTAATCTCTCATTCATACACATTAATTAATGCACATCCCGTCCTCAAGAAACACCTCCCGAGAACGAGGGATACTCGAGGATTGGCATCGAAATCAACCACAACAAAATCAGCGGGAAAATGAAACTTTGTCACACCCCCAAATTACCTGTTTTGCAGCGGAATGGAATTCCTGAGGATTGACTGTCATAGCATCACAATCACAGTTATATTGAACGACCTAAAGTGTCGTTTGGAAAATACATCGTTTGATTTAATAAAACTATCAGAGTTTACAAAGTATAGGTCCCAAAAAGGTAATCAATATTTGCGAAAATAAGTTTGTTACAATACAAACGATGTTTTAAAGTTCATAAAACCCAAGTGAGACGCGTCGTCACTGCGACTCTATGATATGTCCACATGCATGCCATGAAGTGAATGCCTTAGATACCTGAGATAAAACATGCTAAAAAGTGTCAACACAAAGGTTGAGTGAGTTCATAGAGTTTGTGTTGAAATGTAAAGCCTTTAAAGAATGTTCATGCATCAAAGGCATTGTAAATCCACTCAGTTCCAAGTTCCGCCCATACAAAACTTGCAACCTGTGTGTTCACAACCCACTGCCAAAATGTGTATAGTTTATGTTCAAGCGCATGATGACAAATGAATTCACATAATAGTGCGTAACTTAATGTATTAATAGTTAATTGACATAACACATATGAGTGTTGTTTCAAATTGTTCCAAGACCATTAGTTCCATGATTATACCAAGACATTTAGTTCAATGATTATACCAATACATTTAGTTCAATGATTATACCAAGACATTTAGTTCAATGATTATACCAAGACATTTAGTTCAATGATTATACCACGACATTTAGTTCAATGATTATACCAAGACATTTAGTTCAATGATTATACCAAGACATTTAGTTCAATGATTATACCAAGACATTTAGTTCCATGATTTATGATATAGAATATGACTAAACATTCAGTTCAGATAAACATATAGTTTGCAAATAATCATGATTGTCATAAAAATAGTTGAGCATGTATCTCCCCCAAAAGTAATTCAAAACAATTAAAAGAGTAGGGGCTATGACTCACCTGGTGCAATGTTTATGATGATATAATGGCAATACTGAAATGAGGCGCAACTTCTAACCGTGACCTAATATGAATGATATGTTCTAATGTAAATCATGAAACAATGTCGTGCATGCAAACTTATATGAAATCCATACCACTTGTACATTTGAAAATAATGTTTATCGTCGAAATATATGTTTATGACATCTCGTCATATTATAAAATACTTTACAAGTATTTACGTTGAAATGATATCCTACGATAGTCATTTTGTGATTTATTATGAAATTATAACTTTTCGTCGTAAAATAATGTCATTTGACAATTTCATGAAAGTGACTAAACGGCCTTGAAAAGCTAGTCGTAAATTGGTGCACGTCGAGTGTTAGGAAACAAACTCAATGGTTTTGGGAAGCTTGTATCATTATCTCAAAGTTTTAGCATTTAAGTTTTCATCCTAGAGGTCTCGATCATGGAGAAAAATATAGGCTAAGTATGGTACTTGTGTCCAAAATATCGTTTAAGGGTGGTTTTCGGCAAAGTTTAGGTGACCATATTTTATTCGTTACAACTCCGCTTGACGAACAGTTGGACATTTTGAAAAATATGCTAGGCGAACTTACTTTTACTAGAAGACATCATGTTATAATAAGTATTACATCAATGTTAAAAACGACCCTCAACATAGTCATTTGCGGCCGTAATGTTTGTCTAATAGAAATATATTAGTTTTGCTTATATAATATAGTTACGGCAACTTTATTTAAACGCGTGTAATTTAATCGTTACAAGTCCGTTTTCTACGTTTTATATGTCCTTAGCTTCGTTTCAAAGTATACTAATATATTTTTGATAAGTCGACACATTTCATAACGCTTAAGACTCATTTTTAACTCGTAACAAGTTAAAATAACATGCTGAATTTTCTGGATTTTTATAGTTTTCGTCGTCAAACTTGAAAATAGCATAACTTCTTCGTTATAACTCCGTTTTAACCCATTCAAACGGCCACGTTTTCGTTTTAAAGTATATTTTCCAAATATCTAGCCCAAAATTTTTTACAATCTGTCTAAAATTCCAGAATTCAAAAATATGATCAGACCTTTAAATAAAGTTGTCGAAATGAGTTTTTCTCGTGTAAAACTTATTCTAACCACTTCAAAACAACGCAAAAGCTATTCTAAGCCTACCATACACCTTCTTAGGGTGTCATGGGTTCCAAGACATCACCAAAAGTGATATGTTTCAAGGATTAATTATAGGATGACATATATTAATTTATAGCACTTAAAAACAATTAAAGTGGTATAGATAACCATATAACTTGCATGTTTTTCTCAAGCATGATAAAATGACCATGATATGAATATGAAAAATAAAAATGATCATGAAATGCTTACTAGTTACTTGATGAGGTTTAATGAACAAGGGTTTATCCTAAATACCCTAGGTTTTTATTTCAAAACCTTACTTAAGAGTATGCTAAGGTTATGAAAATAACTTGACTTGAAAAAATATGATCTTCTTGCTTGGTTCTTGAGAGGGCCGGTTATGGATGAAGAAAGGATGAGAGGATAGCTTTTCTTTCTTACACATTGATTGTTATGTATGTATGTTTTGCCTTATAGGTAATATAATATACACAAGTATCTAAGATATTTGTTACAAAATTTGGTTGAGTCATCCTAATGGTCGACATTCATATGAAACATAAAAGAATTGTATATTTTGATTAACTAAATATATAAGTGTAATTGTTTAAGCATAGTTGGTAACTTGTGTATTTATTTAAGTATTTAGGGTAGCGTTGGCTAAAAATAAATTTTAACAGATCAAAATAAAATATATTGAAGTCATAAAAATTATAAAAATACATTCCTTAAAAAAATTGAGTGAATAAATATTTATCGAGTTGAATTTACGAAAACCGTCGTAATTATTTATACATTACAATTTATATACAAAATAAATTGAAAACATCGGGTAAACTAATAATATAATTTTTATAGTCTTAAAAGGAGTATAAAAATATATTATGATAATTTTTGGAAGTGTCGGATCAATGTTTCAAAATAATGTTTGCGCGATAGCGTTTATTTAATAGGAAAATAAACGTTTAATGAAAAATGCAAAACCATGCATAAATTGATATGAAATGATGTTACTAAGGATGTGTAGACTAAACCTAGTCTATATGAAATGTCCTTGATGATATGTTCATTAATTCGCAGCTAAACCATTAAGGTTACGCGAATTTGATACTCGTAAACCTAGTTTACGAAAATGATGAAATAGTGAAACTTGAATAGTGATTTTCTCCGGAAACGAATAGTGTTTCGTGAATAGTAAATTTTGAAATACGTTCTCAGAATATTACTTCGACTCTGAAAACGGTGAATAGTAACCTGTGAATAGTAAATTTCCGAGATGAATAGTAAATTTGAGAAATGACCTGAAAGTACGAGTTGTCACATTCGCCCACCCAAAAAGGAATTCAGTCCCTGAATTCAGTTCATGTTCGTCTATCGAAATTTTGAATTTGTGATGAATAACGAGGAGAGAAGATATGAGGAAGTGTCGTTACGGTTATCTATGATTAAGGGTGAATAAAACATCATAGTAAAGAAAATATTGGATGAATATCTCCGATGAGCATCACTTTGACTTTCTGAAATATGTGAAAATTTTGCTTGCACTAAGATTTATAAATAACTGCTCCCAACATAACATGATCCCTCCAAAATTAGACATAGTTAGCTAGGCTATGTATAATTAAGGAACGATAATGTGACGTTCGGTTTAGTTGTTATAACTCTCAATGTTTACAAAGATTTAAACCATGTCGTTCAATTGATAGTTAAAGTAAAAGGAAGTAAAATCCTAGTAAGTGATAACGAATCAGAAGGAAAAGAAAGTACGATAGATGAGAATATTTTACAACGGGTGGTTTATCAAACAATAATACATCTTAAGTTATAAAGATCCGGATACGATGGAAGACATAAACTTAGGGTGCGCTTGGTTCAAATTGGGGAATGGGAAAGGGAAAGGCAATGGGAATGCAAAGGGAATGCAAAGGAATGGAATGTATATTATCATTATCTTTGATAGTGCCTGGCTTGAGAAAAATACATTAACCTCCAAAGTGGTGGTGGTGGTGGCTGATAGTGGTGGTGGTGGTGGTTACTGGCGGTGGCTTTTGGTGGTGACAGTGGTGGCTGGTAGATGGTGGTGGTGATGGCTGGTGGTGGTGGTGGTTTCTGGTGGTGGTGGTGGTTTCTGGTGGTGGTGGTGCTGCTCGTGGTGGTGGCTGCTAATGGTGGTCACTGATGGTGGTGGCCGCTGGTGGTGGTGGATGCTGGAGGTGGTGGTGGCTGGTGGTGGTGGTGGTGGCTACTGGTGGTGATGGTGGCTGGTGATGGTAGTGGTGGCTGCTAATGGTGGTGGCGATTGGTGGTGGTGGTGGCTGCTAGTGGTGGTGGCTGCTAATGGTGGTAGCTGGTGGTGGCTGCTGGTGGTGGTGGAGGAGGTGGCTGCTGCTGGTGGTGGTGGTGGCTGATGGTGGTGGTGGTGATGGCTGGTGGTGGTGGTGGTGGTAGTGGTAGCTGCTAATGGTGGTGGCTGGTGGTGGTGGTGACTGGTGGTGGTGGTGGTGTTGGTGGCTGGTGGTGGTGGTGGTGGCTGGTGGTGGTGGTGGTGGTGTTGGTGGCTGGTGGTGGTAGATACCTGAGATAAAACATGCTAAAAAGTGTCAACACAAAGGTTGAGTGAGTTCATAGAGTTTGTGTTGAAATGTAAAGCCTTTAAAAAATGTTCATGCAACAAAGGCATTGTAAATCCACTCAGTTCCAAGTTCCGCCCATACAAAACTTGCAACCTGTGTGTTCACAACCCACTGCCAAAATGTGTATAGTTTATGTTCAAGCGCATGATGACAAATGAATTCACATAATAGTGCGTAACTTAATGTATTAATAGTTAATTGACATAACACATATGAGTGTTGTTTCAAATTGTTCCAAGACCATTAGTTCCATGATTATACCAAGACATTTAGTTCAATGATTATACCAAGACATTTAGTTCAATGATTATACCAAGACATTTAGTTCAATGATTATACCAAGACATTTAGTTCAATGATTATACCACGACATTTAGTTCAATGATTATACCAAGACATTTAGTTCAATGATTATACCAAGACATTTAGTTCAATGATTATACCAAGACATTTAGTTCCATGATTTATGATATAGAATATGACTAAACATTCAGTTCAGATAAACATATAGTTTGCAAATAATCATGATTGTCATAAAAATAGTTGAGCATGTATCTCCCCCAAAAGTAATTCAAAACAATTAAAAGAGTAGGGGCTATGACTCACCTGGTGCAATGTTTATGATGATATAATGGCAATACTGAAATGAGGCGCAACCTCTAACCATGACCTAATATGAATGATATGTTCTAATGTAAATCATGAAACAATGTCGTGCATGCAAACTTATATGAAATCCATACCACTTGTACATTTGAAAATAATGTTTATCGTCGAAATATATGTTTATGACATCTCGTCATATTATAAAATACTTTACAAGTATTTACGTTGAAATGATATCCTACGATAGTCATTTTGTGATTTATTATGAAATTATAACTTTTCGTCGTAAAATAATGTCATTTGACAATTTCATGAAAGTGACTAAACGGCCTTGAAAAGCTAGTCGTAAATTGGTGCACGTCGAGTGTTAGGAAACAAACTCAATGGTTTTGGGAAGCTTGTATCATTATCTCAAAGTTTTAGCATTTAAGTTTTCATCCTAGAGGTCTCGATCATGGAGAAAAATATAGGCTAAGTATGGTACTTGTGTCCAAAATATCGTTTAAGGGTGGTTTTCGGCAAAGTTTAGGTGACCATATTTTATTCGTTACAACTCCGCTTGACGAACAGTTGGACATTTTGGAAAATATGCTAGGCGAACTTACTTTTACTAGAAGACATCATGTTATTAAAAGTATTACATCAATGTTAAAAACGACCCTCAACATGGTCATTTGCGGCCGTAATGTTTGTCTAATAGAAATATATTAGTTTTGCTTATATAATATAGTTACGGCAACTTTATTTAAACGCGTGTAATTTAATCGTTACAAGTCCGTTTTCTACGTTTTATATGTCCTTAGCTTCGTTTCAAAGTATACTAATATATTTTTGATAAGTCGACACATTTTATAACGCTTAAGACTCATTTTTAACTCGTAACAAGTTAAAATAACATGCTGAATTTTCTGGATTTTTATAGTTTTCGTCGTCAAATTTGAAAATAGCATAACTTCTTCGTTATAACTCCGTTTTAACCCATTCAAACGGCCACGTTTTCGTTTTAAAGTATATTTTCCAAATATCTAGCCCAAAATTTTTTACAATCTGTCGAAAATTCAAGAATTCAAAAATATGATCAGACCTTTAAATAAAGTTGTCGAAATGAGTTTTTCTCGTGTAAAACTTATTCTAACCACTTCAAAACAACGCCAAAGCTATTCTAAACCTACCAAACACCTTCTTAGGGTGTCATGGGTTCCTAGACATCACCAAAAGTGATATGTTTCAAGGATTAATTATAGGATGACATATATTAATTTATAGCACTTAAAAACAATTAAAGTGGTATAGATTACCATATAACTTGCATGTTTTTCTCAAGCATGATAAAATGACCATGATATGAATATGAAAAATAAAAATGATCATGAAATGCTTACTAGTTACTTGATGAGGTTTAATGAACAAGGGTTTATCCTAAATACCCTAGGTTTTTATTTCAAAACCTTACTTAAGAGTATGCTAAGGTTATGAAAATAATTTGACTTGAAAAAATATGATCTTCTTGCTTGGTTCTTTAGAGGGCCGGTTTTGGATGAAGAAAGGATGAGAGGATAGCTTTTCTTTCTTACACATTGATTGTTATGTATGTATGTTTTGCCTTATAGGTAATATAATATACACAAGTATCTAAGATATTTGTTACAAAATTTGGTTGAGTCATCCTAATGGTCGACATTCATATGAAACATAAAAGAATTGTATATTTTGATTAACTAAATATATAAGTGTAATTGTTTAAGCATAGTTGGTAACTTGTGTATTTATTTAAGTATTTAGGGTAGCGTTGGCTAAAAATAAATTTTAACAGGTCAAAATAAAATATATTGAAGTCATAAAAATTATAAAAATACATTCCTTACAAAAATTGGGTGAATAAATATTTATCGAGTTGAATTTACGAAAACCGTCGTAATTATTTATACATTACAATTTATATACAAAATAAATTGAAAACATCGGGTAAACTAATAATATAATTTTTATAGTCTTAAAAGGAGTATAAAAATATATTATGATAATTTTTGGAAGTGTCGGATCAATGTTTCAAAATAATGTTTGCGCGGTAGCATTTATTTAATAGGAAAATAAACGTTTAATGAAAAATACAAAACCATGCATAAATTGATATGAAATGATGTTACTAAGGATGTGTAGACTAAACCTAGTCTATATGAAATGTCCTTGATGATATGTTCATTAATTCGCAGCTAAACCATTAAGGTTACGCGAATTTGATACTCGTAAACCTAGTTTACGAAAATGATGAAATAGTGAAACTTGAATAGTGATTTTCTCCGGAAATGAATAGTGTTTCGTGAATAGTAAATTTTGAAATACGTTCTCAGAATATTACTTCGACTCCGAAAATGGTGAATAGTAAAATTTTGAATAGTAACAGGTGAATAGTAAATTTCCGAGATGAATAGTAAATTTGAGAAATGACCTGAAAGTACGAGTTGTCACATTCGCCCACCCAAAAAGGAATTCAGTCCCTGAATTCAGTTCGTGTTAGTCTATCGAAATTTTGAATTTGTGATGAATAACGAGGAGAGAAGATATGAGGAAGTGTCGTTACGGTTATCTATGATTAAGGGTGTATAAAACATCATAGTAAAGAAAATATTAGATGAATATCTCCGATGAGCATCACTTTGACTTTCTGAAATATGTGAAAATTTTGCTTGCACTAAGATTTATAAATAACTGCTCCCAACATAACATGATCCCTCCAAAATTAGACATAGTTAGCTAGGCTATGTATAATTAAGGAACGATAATGTGACGTTCGGTTTAGTTGTTATAACTCTCAATGTTTACAAAGATTTAAACCATGTCGTTCAATTGATAGTTAAAGTAAAAGGAAGTAAAATCCTAGTAAGTGATAACGAATCAGAAGGAAAAGAAAGTACGATAGATGAGAATATTTTACAACGGGTGGTTTATCAAACAATAATACATCTTAAGTTATAAAGATCCGGATACGATGGAAGACATAAACTTAGGGTGCGGTTGGTTCAAATTGGGGAATGGGAAAGGGAAAGGCAATGGGAATGCAAAGGAATGGAATGTATATTATCATTATCTTTGATAGTGCTTGGCTTGAGAAAAATACATTAACCTCCAAAGTGGTGGTGGTGGTGGCTGATAGTGGTGGTGGTGGTGGTGGTTAGTGGTGGTGGTGGTTGCTGGTGGTAGCTTTTGGTGGTGACAGTGGTGGCTGGTAGATGGTGGTGGTGATGGCTGGTGGTGGTGGTGGCTGGTGGTGGTGGTGGTGCTGCTCGTGGTGGTGGCTGCTAATGGTGGTCACTGATGGTGGTGGATGCTGGTGGTGGTGGATGCTGGAGGTGGTGGTGGCTGGTGGTGGTGGTGGTAGCTACTGGTGGTGATGGTGGCTGGTGGTGGTAGTGGTGGCTGCTAATGGTGGTGGCTGGTGGTGGTGGTGGCGATTGTTGGTGGTGGTGGCTGCTAGTGGTGGTGGCTGCTAATGGTGGTAGCTGGTGGTGGCTGCTGGTGGTGGTGGAGGAGGTGGCTGCTGCTGGTGGTGGTGGCTGATTTTGGTGGTGGTGATGGCTGGTGGTGGTGGTGGTGGTAGTGGTGGCTGCTAATGGTGGTGGCTGGTGGTGGTGGTGACTGGTGGTGGTGGTGGTGTTGGTGGCTGGTGGTGGTGGTGGTGGCTGGTGGTGGTGGTGGTGGTGTTGGTGGCTGGTGGTGGTAGATACCTGAGATAAAACATGCTAAAAAGTGTCAACACAAAGGTTGAGTGAGTTCATAGAGTTTGTGTTGAAATGTAAAGCCTTTAAAGAATGTTCATGCAGCAAAGGCATTGTAAATCCACTCAGTTCCAAGTTCCGACCATACAAAACTTGCAACGTGTGTGTTCACAACCCACTGCCAAAATGTGTATAGTTTATGTTCAAGCGCATGATGACAAATGAATTCACATAATAGTGCGTAACTTAATGTATTAATAGTTAATTGACATAACATATATGAGTGTTGTTTCAAATTGTTCCAAGACCATTAGTTCCATGATTATACCAAGACATTTAGTTCAATGATTATACCAAGACATTTAGTTCAATGATTATACCAAGACATTTAGTTCAATGATTAGACCAAGACATTTAGTTCAATGATTATACCACGACATTTAGTTCAATGATTATACCAAGACATTTAGTTCAATGATTATACCAAGACATTTAGTTCAATGATTATACCAAGACATTTAGTTCCATGATTTATGATATAGAATATGACTAAACATTCAGTTCAGATAAACATATAGTTTGCAAATAATCATGATTGTCATAAAAATAGTTGAGCATGTATCTCCCCCAAAAGTAATTCAAAACAATTAAAAGAGTAGGGGCTATGACTCACCTGGTGCAATGTTTATGATGATATAATGGCAATACTGAAATGAGGCGCAACCTCTAACCGTGACCTATTATGAATGATATGTTCTAATGTAAATCATGAAACAATGTCGTGCATGCAAACTTATATGAAATCCATACCACTTGTACATTTGAAAATAATGTTTATCGTCGAAATATATGTTTATGACATCTCGTCATATTATAAAATACTTTACAAGTATTTACGTTGAAATGATATCCTACGATAGTCATTTTGTGATTTATTATGAAATTATAACTTTTCGTCGTAAAATAATGTTATTTGACAATTTCATGAAAGTGACTAAACGGCCTTGAAAAGCTAGTCGTAAATTGGTGCACGTCGAGTGTTAGGAAACAAACTCAATGGTTTTGGGAAGCTTGTATCATTATCTCAAAGTTTTAGCATTTAAGTTTTCATCCTAGAGGTCTCGATCATGGAGAAAAATATAGGCTAAGTATGGTACTTGTGTCCAAAATATCGTTTAAGGGTGGTTTTCGGTAAAGTTTAGGTGACCATATTTTATTCGTTACAACTCCGCTTGACGAACAGTTGGACATTTTGGAAAATATGCTAGGCGAACTTACTTTTACTAGAAGACATCATGTTATAAAAAGTATTACATCAATGTTAAAAATGACCCTCAACATGGTCATTTGCGGCCGTAATGTTTGTCTAATAGAAATATATTAGTTTTGCTTATATAATATAGTTACGGCAACTTTATTTAAACGCGTGTAATTTAATCGTTACAAGTCCGTTTTCTACGTTTTATACGTCCTTAGCTTCGTTTCAAAGTATACAAATATATTTTTGATAAGTCGACACATTTCATAACGCTTAAGACTCATTTTTAACTCGTAAAAAGTTAAAATAACATGCTGAATTTTCTGGATTTTTATAGTTTTCGTCGTCAAACTTGAAAATAGCATAACTTCTTCGTTATAACTCCGTTTTAACCCATTCAAACGTCCACGTTTTCGTTTTAAAATATATTTTCCAAATATCTAGCCCAAAATTTTTTACAATCTGTCAAAAATTCCAGAATTCAAAAATATGATCAGACCTTTAAATAAAGTTGTCGAAATGAGTTTTTCTCGTGTAAAACTTATTCTAATCACTTCAAAACAACGCCAAAGCTATTATAAACCTACCATACACGTTCTTAGGGTGTCATGGGTTCCTAGACATCACCAAAAGTGATATGTTTCAAGGATTAATTATAGGATGACATATATTAATTTATAGCAATTAAAAACAATTAAAGTGGTATAGATTACCATATAACTTGCATGTTTTTCTCAAGCATGATAAAATGACCATGATATGAATATGAAAAATAAAAATGATCATGAAATGCTTACTAGTTACTTGATGAGGTTTAATGAACAAGGGTTTATCCTAAATACCCTAGGTTTTTATTTCAAAACCTTACTTAAGAGTATGCTAAGGTTATGAAAATAACTTTACTTGAAAAATTATGATCTTCTTGCTTGGTTCTTGAGAGGGCCGGTTATGGATGAAGAAAGGATGAGAGGATAGCTTTTCTTTCTTACACATTGATTGTTATGTATGTATGTTTTGCCTTATAGGTAATATAATATACACAAGTATCTAAGATATTTGTTACAAAATTTGGTTGAGTCATCCTAATGGTCGACATTCATATGAAACATAAAAGAATTGTATATTTTGATTAACTAAATATATAAGTGTAATTGTTTAAGCATAGTTGGTAACTTGTGTATTTATTTAAGTATTTAGGGTAGCGTTGGCTAAAAATAAATTTTAACAGATCAAAATAAAATATATTGAAGTCATAAAAATTATAAAAATACATTCCTTACAAAAATTGAGTGAATAAATATTTATCGAGTTGAATTTACGAAAACCGTCGTAATTATTTATACATTACAATTTATATACAAAATAAATTGAAAACATCGGGTAAACTAATAATATAATTTTTATAGTCTTAAAAGGAGTATGAAAATATATTATGATAATTTTTGGAAGTGTCGGATCAATGTTTCAAAATAATGTTTGCGCGATAGCGTTTATTTAATAGGAAAATAAACGTTTAATGAAAAATGCAAAACCATGCATAAATTGATATGAAATGATGTTACTAAGGATGTGTAGACTAAACCTAGTCTATATGAAATGTCCTTGATGATATGTTCATTAATTCGCAGCTAAACCATTAAGGTTACGCGAATTTGATACTCGTAAACCTAGTTTACGAAAACGATGAAATAGTGAAACTTGAATAGTGATTTTCTCCAGAAATGAATAGTGTTTTGTGAATAGTAAATTTTGAAATACGTTCTCAGAATATTACTTCGACTCCGAAAACGGTGAATAGTAAAATTTTGAATAGTAACCGGTGAATAGTAAATTTCCGAGATGAATAGTAAATTTAAGAAATGACCTGAAAGTACGAGTTGTCACATTCGCCCACCCAAAAAGGAATTCAGTCCCTGAATTCAGTTCGTGTTAGTCTATCGAAATTTTGAATTTGTGATGAATAACGAGGAGAGAAGATATGAGGAAGTGTCGTTACGGTTATCTATGATTAAGGGTGTATAAAACATCATAGTAAAGAAAATATTGGATGAATATCTTCGATGAGCATCACTTTGACTTTCTGAAATATGTGAAAATTTTGCTTGCACTAAGATTTATAAATAACTGCTCCTAACATAACATGATCCCTCCAAAATTAGACATAGTTAGCTAGGCTATGTATAATTAAGGAACGATAATGTGACGTTCGGTTTAGTTGTTATAACTCGCAATGTTTACAAAGATTTAAACCATGTCGTTCAATTGATAGTTAAAGTAAAAGGAAGTAAAATCCTAGTAAGTGATAACGAATCAGAAGGAAAAGAAAGTACGATAGATGAGAATATTTTACAACGGGTGGTTTATCAAACAATAATACATCTTAAGTTATAAAGATCCGGATATGATGGAAGACATAAACTTAGGGTGCGCTTGGTTCAAATTGGGGAATGGAAAAGGGAAAGGCAATGGGAATGTAAAGGGAATGCAAAGGAATGGACTGTATATTATCATTATCTTTGATAGTGCTTGGCTTGAGAAAAATACATTAATCTCCAAAGTGGTGGTGGTGGTGGCTGATAGTGGTGGTGGTGGTGGTTAGTGGTGGTGTTGGTTGCTGGTGGTGGCTTTTGGTGGTGACAGTGGTGGCTGGTAGATGGTGGTGGTGATGGCTGGTGGTGGTGGTGGCTGGTGGTGGTGGTGGTTTCTGGTGGTGGTGTTGCTGCTCGTGGTGGTGGCTGCTAATGGTGGTCACTGATGGTGGTGGCTGCTGGTGGTGGTGGATGCTGGAGGTGGTGGTGGCTGGTGGTGGTGGTGGTGGCTGCTG
>BPTQ01000007.1:207458828-207480422 GCA_019973895.1 Chrysanthemum seticuspe | reverse complement strand
TACTCAATTGAATAGTTCCCTTGTTACAACAACTTCGTCAGTAAATAAACGTGCACAAACAGCCTTCAAAACGAATAAACCATCTCAAGTACCAGAATCTTCTGAATCCTCTTAAATATCTATTCCTGGAGTGAGTTTATTAAAAACCTTTTGGAAAGTTTTTTAACTGATCCAACTTACTTGCATACTAACTACCAGATTAATGTAAGAGACTACTTCAACTTCTAAAGTAGATGGTTTACGGTGCGCGAGTAGGATCCAAATTTGTATTCCTGTAGCTCCAAACATTATCTTACTGGGGATAAGGTAACGAATCACTTTCCCTATTCGTCTCACCCGAATCCATGGGTATACTCTTTTGATTCGCCATAATGTTTTTTACGGAACTTAATCCTCTACTAATGTTTTTCTTACTTTCTCGCAACCTTACCGAATTCATACTCGTGCTCTCCTTACCACTCCGTTGCATCCTCGTGCTGATACTCAGATCGATGTTCTGAGAATTTATTTCTTTTCGCGAAACACCCTCCGTTGGGTACGAATTAACAAACGAACAATCACAGTATATAGAAAATAATTAACAAATAGGAGTACAAATTTAAACATTTTTTGCTTGTGGAATGGATGTTTACAGAATTTCTAAGAAAATTAAGACCAGGAAAATTCCAAAAATTTATAAGTAGCTCAGAAAACGAGAAAAAGTAATCTGATGTTTTTACTCCTTCCTGACGCCGTCAGGTTGCAATCCTGACGCCGTCAGGTTATCCTGACAAAAACTGGTCTGCGATTTTCTGGAAAAAATTCTGGAAAATTTTACATATTTAGAATCTGGAAAAATTTCTGCAAAACATCCATTATGTCTCGATACAAGCATTTGACTCGAACAAACAAACATAAATATCTTTTAGTTAATTGTTATTCTCATGTTTACGTTTCTTTTGAAAACGTGTGTAATCGTCCCTACACTTATCCCTTATGTAAAATACCTTTATATGCAATTAAGACGAGGTTAAAAACAAAATAAAGCATTTTTACAAATTTAAACATGAGGATAAACAATTAATAAAAGATATATGACACTAACAAGCAAACAATTAAGCATGGGTTGCCTCCCACAAAGCGCTTTTCTTTATTTAAGAGTCTTGTAGCTAGACTCATAGTCGTGCTCCTACGTTGCCTCACCATTCCTCTCGTGCTCATACTTAAGCCATTCCAACGCTCTTTCATTCTTTTTGTAATCATCTCCTAATTCAAGGCATTTTTTGTAATACCGCTTAGTTTTCTCATATGGGTACCTAAGCCCACTCTGCTTATCCCTTTCACTAAGCAATGGAATAGGGGTCATTCTATTACAAACCTCGATGTCCTTATGTTTAAACCTAGGATGAGCGCGTGGCATTTGGTAGATGAAATCTTCAACTTCATCAGAGAATGTAATTAGACCATCAATCATACGTTCATTCAACCTAGTCAATTTTTTGAAAGGTTTTCCAAAAATTATTTGAGTGAGGTCCTTATCTATAAATTCTCCTAAGTCTTCTAAGACCATGAACTCTACCAAATAAGCAAAACTTCCGACAAACACGTGCAAATAAATGACTGCTTCAACAACATTGTTCCCTTGATAAGTTAACTCATTGACCTTGATTTTGTTGTATAGGTCCCTTGAGATTAAGTTTAAAGGTAAGAATGAATTCAAATAAGCATCGAACCCTTCTAGTCCTATTTTGCAAGGGAATTGCATGTTAAAGGGGCCATCTTTCTCAATCCTACACCTAGGGTCAAAACATTGGGATGGGTCTTCCTCAATTTCATTAATGACCTCTCCGCTGTCAAGTGCCTCACCATAATCAAATTCCTCATCAGAATCGGAGTAATAGAAAGGACTTTGTTGTTGCCAATGTATCTCATTATGCCCTAGGTGATGACCAAAATGGTGAGTGGGTGAAGGGTTTTGTGGGATCGCGTTCTCAATCTCGGGATTGGGAACGGGTAGAGTGAAGAATCTTCGATGGAAGATACGGATCATGTTGAGTGATGGTTTTTTTTTTACGAACGAGGGTCACGAAGAATGGGGATAGACTAAGAGAAAGCTAAAAAATGAGAAAAAAGTTTACTTGATAGGAATCAAGCAAAGAAACCTAAACGAGGTGAACTACTAACTAGCTATTCTATTCCCCGGCAGCGGCGCCAAAAACTTGATAACGCTACACGCGTCGTTCGGGGTCAAGGAAACTTCCTTTTCTTCGAGCAAGTTTTATAACACCCTAGGTAGTGAACCTAATCGTTGTAGTGTAGTAATTAGGGTAAGCCACGGGTATTGATATCTTTCTCTAGGGGAATAGGAATGCTAGTAAGGAGTTACTACGCTAAGGTTAAGGTTGAGGAAGATTATTTTTTATCTTTTTTATATTTTATGAAAATGGAAAGGTACGAATCTCGGGTATTGGATTTGGGGGTTTGGTATTTCTACCGAGTACTCTACTATTATCTAATTATCTAAACTAAGGTTGTGGGAGTCTATGTCTAATTAATGTGTGCTCGTATGATAGTTTAAAGATGTGTTTACTTAGTTTGTATTACTCCTTAATTATCTCCTATTGATGGTTGAGTGTCACGTCTTATTCCTAGTTGCGTTGTGTGTCTAAAGTTGTAGGGTATGCGTTTCTCCCTAACTCTTTGAACTTACCAAAGGGTCTTGTCTACAAACCCACTAGGGATTATAAACTCCTACTCTAAGGCGCTCTTTGGATGGTTTAGCCTACAACTACTCAGGTAATTATATTCTAAGGTTCACAAAGATGAATCAAGCATTAAGTACACAACGAATGACCTATCGCATTACTAGATCATTAATAAACTAAGATAAGAAACAACCAATCAATATTCAATAATTAAGTTTCATACTTCCTAAGCAAACACACAAATAAATTAGCCGGACATGGAGAACATGCAAGCATACACACAAATAATCAAAGACATAATTGAATTAATGAAGTAAAGACTTATCTTGATGTAAGATAGGGTTTAAAACCCTAAAATACTGTACAAGACACCTTAGGTTCGGTTTTAGGTTTTTACTCCCAAGACTCTCCACACAAAGACTGAAAAATTCGGATTCTATATATAAGATTACAATTGCGACGGCGTAACCTTATGTTTAGTGACGCCGTCGTGTCGCCGTCATTAGGGTTTCGTCTTGGCCATGTTAACCTTGCGACGGCGTCACCTTATGTCCGTGACGCCGTCCTCTTCAGCTTCTGACGTCGTCTGGATTGCATCTAGGCCGTCTGAGTAGCGACGGCCTACTCTTTCACAACTAGACGCCGTCTCTTGAAAATACGAGTTTTGGGTTCTGGCCCGTCACAATAATTTTGGGACGGCGTCAGAATGTAGCACCTGACGCCGTCGCCTTCTACTTTCAGCAACTGTAAGTGTCTCGATTTTTACTTTGGCCATTTTCTTCATATATTCGCGCCTTTTCGTCCAAATAAGTGCCATTCCAGCATTTTGCCTTCACGAGACCTAAAAAGTGAAAAGGAACGACATTAAGCAATAACGGATACTAAAGTGATCAAATAAGGACTTAAACGACCCCTCAAAATGGTACCTTTTAAAACCTTATCATGGCTGCTAATGATGGTAGCTGGTGGTGGTGGAGGAGGTGGCTGCTGCTGCTGGTGGTGGTGGCTGATGGTGGTGGTGGTGATGGCTGGTGGTGGTGGTGGTGGTAGTGGTGGCTGCTAATGGTGGTGGCTGGTGGTGGTGGTGACTGGTGGTGGTGGTGGTGGTGGCTGGTGGTGGTGGTGGTGGCTGGTGGTGGTGGTGGTGGTGGTGGTGGTGTTGGTGGCTGGTGGTGGTACATACCTGAGATAAAACATGCTAAAAAGTGTCAACGCAAAGGTTGAGTGAGTTAATAGAGTTTGTGTTGAAATGTAAAGCCTTTAAAAAATGTTCATGCAACAAAGGCATTGTAAATCCACTCAGTTCCAAGTTCCGCCCATACAAAACTTGCAACCTGTGTGTTCACAACCCACTGCCAAAATGTGTATAGTTTATGTTCAAGCGCATGATGACAAATGAATTCACATAATAGTGCGTAACTTAATGTATTAATAGTTAATTGACATAACACATATGAGTGTTGTTTCAAATTGTTCCAAGACCATTAGTTCCATGATTATACCAAGACATTTAGTTCAATGATTATACCAAGACATTTAGTTCAATGATTATACCAAGACATTTAGTTCAATGATTATACCACGACATTTAGTTCAATGATTATACCAAGACATTTAGTTCAATGATTATACCAAGACATTTAGTTCAATGATTATACCAAGACATTTAGTTCCATGATTTATGATATAGAATATGACTAAACATTCAGTTCAGATAAACATATAGTTTGCAAATAATCATGATTGTCATAAAAATAGTTGAGCATGTATCTCCCCCAAAAGTAATTCAAAACAATTAAAAGAGTAGGGGCTATGACTCACCTGGTGCAATGTTTATGATGATATAATGGCAATACTGAAATGAGGCGCAACCTCTAACCGTGACCTATTATGAATGATATGTTCTAATGTAAATCATGAAACAATGTCGTGCATGCAAACTTATATGAAATCCATACCACTTGTACATTTGAAAATAATGTTTATCGTCGAAATATATGTTTATGACATCTCGTCATATTATAAAATACTTTACAAGTATTTACGTTGAAATGATATCCTACGATAGTCATTTTGTGATTTATTATGAAATTATAACTTTTCGTCGTAAAATAATGTCATTTGACAATTTCATGAAAGTGACTAAACGGCCTTGAAAAGCTAGTCGTAAATTGGTGCACGTCGAGTGTTAGGAAACAAACTCAATGGTTTTGGGAAGCTTGTATCATTATCTCAAAGTTTTAGCATTTAAGTTTTCATCCTAGAGGTCTCGATCATGGAGAAAAATATAGGCTAAGTATGGTACTTGTGTCCAAAATATCGTTTAAGGGTGGTTTTCGGTAAAGTTTAGATGACCATATTTTATTCGTTACAACTCCGCTTGACGAACAGTTGGACATTTTGGAAAATATGCTAGGCGAACTTACTTTTACTAGAAGACATCATGTTATAAAAAGTATTACATCAATGTTAAAAACGACCCTCAACATGGTCATTTGCGGCCGTAATGTTTGTCTAATAGAAATATATTAGTTTTGCTTATATAATATAGTTACGGCAACTTTATTTAAACGCGTGTAATTTAATCGTTACAAGTCCGTTTTCTACGTTTTATATGTCCTTAGCTTCGTTTCAAAGTATACTAATATATTTTTGATAAGTCGACACATTTCATAACGCTTAAGACTCATTTTTAACTCGTAACAAGTTAAAATAACATGCTGAATTTTCTGGATTTTTATAGTTTTCGTCGTCAAACTTGAAAATAGCATAACTTCTTCGTTATAACTCCGTTTTAACCCATTCAAACGGCCACGTTTTCGTTTTAAAGTATATTTTCCAAATATCTAGCCCAAAATTTTTTACAATATGTCGAAAATTCCAGAATTCAAAAATATGATCAGACCTTTAAATAAAGTTGTCGAAATGAGTTTTTCTCGTGTAAAACTTATTCTAACCACTTCAAAACAACGCCATACACCTTCTTAGGGTGTCATGGGTTCCTAGACATCACCAAAAGTGATATGTTTCAAGGATTAATTATAGGATGACATATATTAATTTATAGCACTTAAAAACAATTAAAGTGGTATAGATAACCATATAACTTGCATGTTTTTCTCAAGTATGATAAAATGACCATGATATGAATATGAAAAATAAAAATGATCATGAAATGCTTACTAGTTACTTGATGAGGTTTAATGAACAAGGGTTTATCCTAAATACCCTAGGTTTTTATTTCAAAACCTTACTTAAGAGTATGCTAAGGTTATGAAAATAACTTGACTTGAAAAAATATGATCTTCTTGCTTGAGAGGGCCGGTTATGGATGAAGAAATGATGAGAGGATAGCTTTTCTTTCTTACACATTGATTGTTATGTATGTATGTTTTGCCTTATAGGTAATATAATATACACAAGTATCTAAGATATTTGTTACAAAATTTGGTTGAGTCATCCTAATGGTCGACATTCATATGAAACATAAAAGAATTGTATATTTTGATTAACTAAATATATAAGTGTATTAATATATGTGTAATTGTTTAAACATAATTGGTAACTTGTGTATTTATTTAAGTATTTAGGGTAGCGTTGGCTAAAAATAAATTTTAACAGATCAAAATAAAATATATTGAAGTCATAAAAATTATAAAAATACATTCCTTACAAAAATTGAGTGAATAAATATTTATCGAGTTGAATTTACGAAAACCGTCGTAATTATTTATACATTACAATTTATATACAAAATAAATTGAAAACATCGGGTAAACTAATAATATAATTTTTATAGTCTTAAAAGGAGTATAAAAATATATTATGATAATTTTTGGAAGTGTCGGATCAATGTTTCAAAATAATGTTTACGCGATAGCGTTTATTTAATAGGAAAATAAACGTTTAATGAAAAATGCAAAACCATGCATAAATTGATAGGAAATGATGTTACTAAGGATGTGTAGACTAAACCTAGTCTATATGAAATGTCCTTGATGATATGTTCATGAATTCGCAGCTAAACCATTAAGGTTACGCGAATTTGATACTCGTAAACCTAGTTTACGAAAATGATGAAATAGTGAAACTTGAATAGTGATTTTCTCCGAAAATGAATAGTGTTTCGTGAATAGTAAATTTTGAAATACGTTCTCAGAATATTACTTCGACTCCGAAAACGGTGAATAGTAAAATTTTGAATAGTAACCGGTGAATAGTAAATTTCCGAGATGAATAGTAAATTTGAGAAATGACCTGAAAGTACGAGTTGTCACAAACTTCCCCACATTAATGAAGACATCCTCGGCTATGCCCTTTGGAATATTTTGTGAACGGTCGGCAAGCTCGAGGGTCATACATGTACGGGTAAGTGTGGGTAATGAAAGCTTGTTATATAACGAAAGCGGCATCAAATTGATACTCACGCCAAGATCGGCCAAGGCGGAGCATTGGTTTCACGGTCTATCACTTTGGAAGAAGAAGAAGTAGTAGGAACCGTGGGTCCATCGTAAGCTACACCGCTTCGGGTGGTGATCGATTTCATATCACCTATCGGGTTGCGAATGGTGTTGCTTGGAAGAGAACCCGAACCCGAGGGTTGAGTTATCTGACACATAAGACTCGCAAACATATTCTCAATTTTACTCTGTGATGTCCAAAGTTCATTTTTAAGCTCATGACCCTGGATTTGGAACTCATTCTTCAACTTCGTTATTTGATTTTGCATTTCCCTTATGTTGGCGTCATTTGTTTTCATGTAATTCGACAAATACTTTGGAAGGTTGAATGTATCATATTGGTTTTCATAAACACATAACATATATCAAATATGGGGCGTATGGTTTAGCTTCTAGAGAGAGAAAGTGGAAGAGTTTTGGGAACTTAGTGAGACAAAAAAAAAATGATATTATGAAGCTCCAACCCTTTGCCTTGTTAGGCAAAGGATATTTATAGGTTCTTACAAGACACGCCTCCTACGGGCTGTGGATCGGGCATACAGTGGGTAAAGACCCATCCGTCCTCCACGGTATTACTTAACAAACTACTTACTAACATTAAATGATTACGACTACTAGCTTTCTAAGGAATACATATACTTGAGGTGACCGACTCTTTAACTACTGGATTTTCTAAATCCTAACAATCTCCCCCTAAGGGAGGTCACCTCAATTTACATTGATTATAAAAAGATATTACATTTTGGGTGTTCTTGGATTCTTAATTAAGTGCATTGCTCTGTAGCCCGTAGCCTTTGATTCTTCATGTTCCGCATGTTTTGTTATTTCAAGTGGAGGTCTTTAACTGATCTACGTGATGATGAGTTTTGAGCTAGCATTGAGATCATCAGCCACCATAAATCTATGACTCATCCTTTGAAGTGTTGCCAGCATGTAAAGTTGTGATTTTTGGACCGACATGCTCACATTCAGGTTCATGATATCTTCTTATCATAGTTGCGGAAGCTTTTGTTGATTCATGATATTTGCATCAACGTAGCAGAAGCATGGAGTGAAAATATCAGATTCACTTTGATGAAGATATGCACTTATCATGATTTCTTTGAGATAAACGTGATGTGTGACCACGCGGCTATGGATTGACGCCTCAGCTCTGATCAGCTGCAATAGTCGGGTGTTCCTGCAGACAACAATTAGCAATAAAGGTGGACGAAAGTGTCTTTGATCACTTTCGTTGAATTGAGGTTCACGGCCCATGATTCCCCGTTGATCAGTACAAGTATTGCCTGTGATCAGGTAGAATTCCGAAGAATCTCGTTGACAGGGTTTCGCAGCTGCTCTAGTTGTTCTCAAACTGGAACGTCTCAAAGAAGACAACACGGAGTGAGTGAACCAACAAATTGAGGTTTGCTGATTGAAGAAAATGATTTGATAAAACAATCGTGTATTTCTTAATAGAAAGAATTTTTGCAATATCCCGAAGGTTTTATAAGAGAAATCAACTTTCAATCATAAATACCTTTTGATTTTGAAAATGTAATACACAGTCGATGTGCTACAGAAAAGAATTTTTTATGCACAACGAACAGTTTTCAAAGGTATCCATCAATCCATTCCTGAACCAGGATTGATTCATTATTGTAAATCGCTCCATCATTTCTGTCCAGTTGTCACATGATTGATCTATTGAATAGATCTCACATGCCACCCACCAAGAGCTTGTTTGATGTTGGCTCTAGAAGGCTTTCCATCTTCATTGTGAATATGATGGCATATCACTAAGATGTTCTAGCAATTACCACAAGGATAATACGTAGGACTCTTAAGATATATTCTCACTTTCCACATTGTGTGAAACAGAGAGTCTTCATTGATTGTGTCCTAATGAGATTTATTGATGATCTCTTGGCTCTAGACTCAATAGTGCACATTTGGTTCCTATGCCGGAGGCTAGGGAGAGGGTCTCCTTCTTCAATATCAATAATCTCTAAGAGAGAGTCGATCGAATATTTTGGTTCCCCGTGAGAATGAAACAAGCCCTTTTAAGAGGAACTTGAGTAGCTTGGGAAGTTGTAGTGCAGTGCCTCACTGGGTCCTTGACGTCTTGTCTTCAATACCGGTGTTACCTTAGTAACTACCAGTAGCATATGAATTGAACCCGGTTTCTGCCCTAAGGTTGAAATACTGGAGGGCTATTTCTTTTCACCCTTTTCTCATTCAATTCTTTTTCATTCTTCAACCCCTTCAGTGCTTTCCGAGATTTCATTACTAGAACCTTGTTGGTTTATTCCAGTTCTAGCTCTATCTCAGTCAGCACTCTTCCCATTTCTCACTTTTCCCCTTTTTTCATAATACCTAAGGACTTCTACACTATCTATTGGATTGTCCCTGGGTAGATCCCTCTGGCTCTAGCTGGATCGTGGGAACGAATACCTAACCTAACCATCCTTATATCTCCGTGCATGAAGCAAATTTGGTCGGTCTTTTGGTATTGTTCTTCTGCCTTAAAACCAATTGAAAACCATTCGAAAATCAATCCAGGTATTTGTGATACAAGATCAAAGCATTTTGTACCTGAATTGTTTTGATATTTTAGAAAAAAACTCCCCCTCAACATGTGCATCAAATATTTGAAGTCATTTTAGCACATGGAGGCAAGAGGGCTTAGAAATCTTGAGTTAAGAATGAAAGATCCAATCTTTTGATTAACATTTTCTAAAATGATCATCATCACTTCCCGATCAAATCTAGTATTTTAAGTACTTTGAATGAAATATTTTGGGAAGGATGAGGTTTTCTTATGATTGCTCCCCCTCAATATGTGCATCGAGATTCAAAAGTGTTTTGCACATATTAGAGGGAACTTGCACTTCAAGACAAATCAATCACATTTCAAATCTTTTTGGTTTAAGATAAATGCTCCCCCTTAACATGTGCATGAGAAATTTGAAATCATTTGACACATGTAGGGAGGAGAGCTTGTTATTATATTTCTAAACCACTTCTAGAATTATCAGTTTATATCCAATTTAAATCACATATTCTCCCCCGATCACAATTTTCAAATCCTTTGAGATTTGTGATCTCTATTGATTTAAATTATTTTTGAAAACTTTTGAGGAGAATTGTGATTTCTTTTGAAAAACATTTTAACTGATAAGGATCCGTTGTTCAAACATACATAAATATCTTTTGAAAACATAACCTTAGCCAAGGTCTGGGTCCTCGTTTACGTGCCAATTGTTTGAAAAATAACCTTTTTTATTTGATTGAAATCATTCTCCCCCTCAATCAATGACATATGTTCTTGATTGAGTGTTAGAGATTTTGACAAATTATAAGTCCATATGATTTTCAAAAAAAAAATAAAGCCCGAGTTATTTTCAAAGCAATTTTGTTTTCATTAGATGACAAATATTTTTCAGAAGAATATTTAGAAGGAAAAATATTTGTGAAGGATGCATTTGTCTTTTTGGCGACAAACATTTGTTTTTAGAATCAGAGCATGAGGTTTTTTAAAAAATAAGATAAAGCATAGCTCTGTTCTTTCTTTTAACACGGGTTACTGCCCGAATAGACTATAAACCATCATTTTTCTAAATCTTTTTTTTTTTTTTTTTTTTTTTTTTTTTTTTTTTTTTTTTTTTTTTTTTTAAGTTTATGTACATTCGAACTTCATCTAAAGACCTGTGTCATTCTTTGAGTGACAAATCAAAGACCATTGATGTTATCGAAGAACAGGAATTTGATTAAAAGACAAATAATATTTTTGGGCTTTTTCAAAGACTTTCTGATGTTTATGGATTTTGAAATTTTATATTTTTCTATTTTCTTTTTGTGGGTTTTATAATTTTGTATTTTTCTTTTTGATTAGATATGTACAAGAGATAGATGAAGAAAAGCCTTCACTCATTGTCTTCCTCTTGAAGACGTTTGAGTGTTTCCGGTTTTAGACTCTTTAGTCCAAGTCGTGGAAGAATCAACTCAAAACCTTCTCTAGGAAGAGTTTTGGTGAAGATGTCTGCCAGCTGATATTCAGTTCTCACAAAATATAGTTCCACCACACCTTTCTCCACTTTCTCCCTGATGAAGTGATGTCGAATGTCGATATGCTTTGCTCTTGAATGTTGAACGTTGTTGTAGGAGAGAGCAATGGCACTTTTGTTATCGCAATATAGAGGGATATTGTTGAATTCAAAGCCATAGTCAGATAATTGGGATCTCATCCATAGGATTTGAGCACAACAATATGACATGGCTATGTATTCCGCCTCTGTAGAGCATATAGACGTACTCATTTGTTTCTTAGAAGACCAGCTTATTAGCTTTTCTCCTAAGAATTGAGCACCACCTGACCTGCTTCGACGTGTATCACCCTGCATGGTCTGCATCTGCATATGCTGTTAGTGACATATTGGTGTCCTTCGGATACCAAAGTCCCATGTTAATGGTTCCTTGGAGATACCGAAAGATCCGTTTAACTGCTTCAAGGTGCTTTTTGGTAGGCTTAGCCTGGTATCTAGCACACATGCATAGAGCGAACAGAATTTTAGGTCTACTGGCTGTGAGGTACATCAGGGATTCAATCATACTTCGATATTTTGTTTGATCAACCATGATCCCTGAGTGGTCCTCATCCAGTTTAGTGCGCTCCACCATAGGAGTGTCAACAGGGTCACAAGTATCAAATCCAAATTTCTTTAAAATTTCATCTGCATATTTAGATTGATTAATAAAAATGCCTCCGGGACTTTGTGAAATTTGTAATCCCAAGAAAAATGACATTTGTCCCATCATAGACATTTCAAATTTGGAGCCCATTTCCTTTGAAAAATGGTCACATTCATTAGGGTCGGTCGAGGCAAAAATAATATCATCAACATAAATTTGAACATGAATTAAGTGTTTGCCTGACTTTCTGGTGAACAATGTGGGATCAACTGCTCCTTTGTTGAATCCGTTGGCTAAGAGAAACTTTGAAAGTGTATCATACCAAGCCCTTGGAGCTTGTTTCAAGCCGCAGAGGGCTTTCTTTAAGCGATAGACATGAGTAGGATGTTCTTACTAGCAGCATTAGCCAAGAAGATTCTGATTGCATCTATACGTGCAACTGGAGCAAATGATTCCTCAAAGTCAATACCCTCCTCTTGACGATATCCTTTTGCAATGAGTCTTGCCTTGTTCTTCAACACATCACCATGCTCATCAAGTTTTACTTTGAAGATCCATTTGAGAGAAATGATAATAACATAGTCAGGAGCAGGTACTAATTCCCAAACATCAAGTCGATCGAACTCGTGAATTTCTTCTTGCATTGCAATGAACCAACTGTCCTCAGACATTGCGGTTTTAACATCTTTTGGTTCAAGTCATCGGTAGCAAGTTGTTTACGAGTGGATACCGGACGAGAAGGATTCACAATGATATTATCCAATGGATGATCATGTGTCCATTTTCTGAAACGCTCGTGTGGTTGTGGTTGAGGAACTGATGTAGCAGAGTTGGGGTCCCCTGATGAAGATGGTTCAGATGATGGATCAGGGGTAAAATGTTTTCAAACGGTGCATCTTGTGGAGTGGCAAAGGGGTTATCTCCATCATAGTTGGCAGAAACATTTCCATGATGTACACTCAAAGATTGAGGATTTGAGGATGATGATTAGTGATCTGCAGCAGGCGCTTCTTGAGATAGTAACACAGAAATAGATGGATTATCTGTGTTGACAGGATTAGGAGCCGCCTCTGTTGATGGTGTAGAATGGTTAATGTCATGAGGTTCATAGTATTCATCAAACATCGGATCAAACAATTTCTTCAAATCTTCTTCAGAAGGAGGTACATTTGGAACTGCAGGTGAGGGATTCTGTACAAGAGAAGAACTGATAGGACTACAAGATAAATGTTGAGGTGCGGGTCCTGAACTAGATTTATCCAGGAGCCATTTGCTCAGACAGCTCATCGAACGTGACGTGAATAGTTTCCATGATATCTCGGGTTCTTTTGTTGTAGATTCGGTAACCCTTCCGGTTTGGTGCATAACCCACAAAAACTCCAATGTTCGCCTTAGCTCTTAATTTACCTAAATCTTGACCATCATTTGTTGGATAGCATAATGCACCGAACACACGAAGGAAAGAGAGATCTGGTTTTCGAATGTGGACGAGTTCGTATGGAGTTTTTCCATGAGTGGTGTGGATAAGGGAACGGTTTTGGGTATAGCAAGCAGTGGTAATGGCTTCAGCCCAGAGAAACATTGAAACCTTTGAGTAGATTAGCATAGTTCTTGCAGCTTCCACAAGAGTCCGATTTCGTCTTTCAACTACACCGTTCTGTTGAGGAGTACATGGGACACTTCTTTGATGGCTGATTCCAATGCTTTCATAAAACTGACTTAGCTCTTTATTAACAAACTCAGTTCCATTGTTTGTTCGAATAATTCTAACAGTCTTATTAAGTCGAACCTGCAGCTGTTTAATAAGTTTGATGATGACGTCTGGAGTTTCATCCTTTGTTCTGAAAAACTTTACCCAAGTAAACCGAGAGTAGTCCATATGAAGAGTAACACATATTTCTTCCCGTTTATCGTTTTCACTCTCATGGGTCCGCATAAATCCATATGAAGAGTATGAAGAACTTCCATAACTGAGTTTGAAGGTTTGGGTTTATGGGCATATTTCTTTCTTTTTCCCAATTGGCATGCTGGACAAAGATGATCCTTTTCATACTTTAATCTGGGCAAGCCTCTTACAAGGTCCTTTCTAGAAAGATCATTTATGGTGCCAAAGTTCAAGTGATTGAGACGACGATGCCATAACCATGACTTTGTTTTCGAAGCTTTTGATAACAAGCATATTGGAGAAGACCTCATCATGTCTTCGATATAGATGGTGTACAAATTAGTTCCTCGTGTTCCCTTAAAAAGCTCAACACCATCTAATTCTCTAACGAAGCAAGTATGTTTTCTAAAGGCTACTTCTAGGTCAGAATCACAGAATTGCCCAACAGAAAACAAATTATGACCCAGGCCTTCAACGTAATAGACCCTGGAAATTACACTGTCACCAACGACATAATCTTCATATCCCATGATGGCACCGAAATGTTCCTTCCCGAATCTAACAGTCTCGATGAATTTACTCACAAAGTTCATGAGCCGCGAGCGATCTCCAGCCATATGCTTGGAACAGCCTGAGTCCAGGTACCACAGAACGATTTGAACGACCTGCAGTTGAACATAGACAAGTATGGATGACTGGATAATTTGGATCCCCATGCAAGAATGGGTTCCATTTGGTTAATAAACGAGATTGGAACACCCACATCAGAAGCAGAATCAGCAATATCATTAGAGATAGATGCAGGACTAGTTGTGACAGTAGATTTATTCAAAGTGTGTTCACTTATTAAAGGTATATTTCTACCAGTAGGCATCCATTTCCTAATGGGCATTGATCTGGATAATTTAGGGCACAATTCATTAAGATTGAATTTACTACCAGTAGGTATCCATTGATAACCTACATTACTAAGTTTTCTTCATGTTGGTTTCCAATGTTTTTTAACCTTTTTCCACCTTAGTTTTCTGACATCCTTAACATGTTTAACAATTCTAACAGTTTCGACTAGAGACTTAGCAACATATTTTACTTCATTCACAGCACATTCATGATAAGTACCAGAAACCAAACATTCATTACATGTTTTGCAAATCGTAGCAGAATTCGAATTAATTACAGTACGCTTATAGCTAATACTAGAATCAACATGATTCGTCTTATTAAACTCAAACTTATTGTTCCTAGGATGCTGTTAATACAAATAAGCCGTAAAAACGTTTATTTATATTTTACGATCTTCTAATGTTTTGTCGATAACAAACGTAAAATCATTTTAACGAAACAAATAAAATACGTAAATGGTTTGAGTTAATAGTTTCATAACACACTTACGTTTTCACATAAAACACTAAAACCTGTATAAGTGATTTTATGATTTCGATACATATGTAAAACAACTAGTGTTTACATATTGGGTTAGCATATACTTAAACTAAACATACCAAAATGGGTAAAAACAAGTATATACTAAAATGGGTAAAAACAAGTATATACTAAATGGGTAAAAACTAGCAAATGGTATTGACCCATAACCCATGGTTTTATATATACCACTTAACCAAGTTCATTGTATCTAGAAAGAAAACCATGGATCAACCCATAACCCATGACCCATGACCCATAACCAAAAATACCCATGGGCAAAGTGGAGCGTTCCACGGATCCCTGGCTTTGTGCTAGCTGGATACCTTGTGGTAGGGATCCGTGGGATCCGGGGAACAGTAGAGAATTTTCTCTATAAATAGAGAGCCATTTCTTCCTTTCTACTTATCACTTCACATACATACTTCCCCAAGTATTATAACCCTTTAACCTCAGATCCAAGTGATCTATGTAGTTTGTCTTTTGTTTTTTGTGTGATCTTCTAGGTTCCTCTTAAAGGCAAGATCACCACTTCCTGAAGACGAGCAAGCTTAAGTCCATGAGTTGCCATGCTTCGTCATCATCAAGATAACTAAAGTTCTCTTGTTGATAGTTCTTACTTTCTCCATAGATGTTGGGTTGAAGGTATTAGTGAAGAATGCCGAAAGTGTCAAGATGAAAGCATTAGTGAAAGGTGCTCATCATCCATGTCAAAGCATTAGTGAAGAATGCTAAAGGTGTCAAGACGAAGGCATTAGTGAAGGGTGCCAAGCGTTGTGTCTACGGCATTAGTGAAGGATGCCGAAGAATCAAATCAAGTCGCATTTGGGAAGAATGCCTAGGTCGTATAATCGATGAGGTGCATCGTTATACATATAAGTAATTGTTTATTTCCAAGGATGGTGATATCCTTGATGGTATTGTAACAAGGAGTGGATCTCCTTGATATTAGGTATTGTGTTGTGAAGGGTAGTAGTTCCTCCATAGTAATGGAACTAGGTGCTTAGCCTAGTACCTAATAAAGGGTAGGCGACGTTGTGATAGGATTAGTTCTCCTTGGTGTGAAAGAACTCGGTGGTTAGCCTAGCACCGTATAAAGGGTAGGCGACGTTGTGTTAGGTGTGGTTCGCCTTGGTGTGTAGGAACTCGGTATTTAGCTTTGTACCAGAAAAAGGTTAAGCAACGTTGTGAAGGCTTCTCCGCCATAAGGAGTTGGTGTAGTGTTTACGAACTCTCGAGTAGGTGACTCGGGTAGTGGAGTAGGGCAAGGAAGGTGTCCTTGTAGCCGAACCACTATAAATAACTTGTGTTGTGGTGATGTGCTTCTTACTCTTTCTCTTTCATTACACATTTATATATCTATCTATCAACGTCCAACATAAAGAACCAAATAGATTGACATAAGTCGATCTAAATATTTAAAAGGAAATTTTAAATTGGAAAAGCTATTCAACCCCCCCTTCTAGTTTTCCACAATTGGTATCAGAGCTTCGTTACCAAGTTTCTTAAAGTATGTTGTACTTTAAAGACTTGATACGATCCGTGTATGTTTGAAAACTACAAAGAAGGATTTTTTTAAGGGTCATATTTCTTTTAAATCATTTTGTTGGACATTGATAGATCATTCTAACAATTTTTTTAAGAAACCTTCATGCTAGAATCTCTCCAAAAATCTTCATCTCTATTCAAAGAATAATGAAGTCAACATTCAAGGAAGGATCTAAAAAGTAATCACAACTTACGTACACCAAGTACAACGGATTACTTTAAAAGCTCATGAAGTATTTTTGGTATTACGCCAAACCAAGAAGCATAGAGGTATGTTATACTTTTCATTAGATATGTTACATGAGTTTAATTTATTTCATAGTTTTCTTTGTTTAAAAATTACTAGCATCATAAGAAGTATCTTTCGTCACTTCTTTGTCTTTTTAATCATCAGGAATGGTATTCCTCTTGATTCGTCTAACTAACGACGTTGTCACATATGAACCCTCGATATGTGATTCATCAAAACCCGTCATCCATAAACAATCCTCATCTAATACTTCCAAACTATTTTTTTTGCTAGTTATGAGCCTACTACAAAAATAATGCCAAACAACCCTTTTTCTGTCCACAGTAGCCAGATCCCTCTAGTTGTACTAGCCGGATCCCAAATACAAGGGATCCGGGGGAACCATGGAACATAACTCAGTTATACGCTTTCAAAAAAAAATCACCACTGATCTTTTTCCCTCTATTCACATAACACAAAAACGACTAAGCTACTGAATTCATCCTCATTGGCTTCCATACTCTCAAGTATTCCTTCCTAGAACGCCATTGTAAGTAATTACATTAACTTGTTCTAATCTTCATAATCCTCATCCTAGGGTTTATGGTTTCTTAATTTCTAATCAATTAATTTAATTAGGGCTTTTCAAATTAATCATGAAAAAGGGTTTTTAACAAAATCACATTGTGTTCACAACATTGTTAATACAAATCAAAACCATAAACCCATCCCAACTAATCTTACCTAATTAAAATTTTGTGTTTTTTGGACCAACCATGCCTAAAGCCACTCAACACGATCATCATGATACCGTCCATTACCTCACTCATTATTATCGTAATGAGTAATTCTCAAAAACCGACCGCAAGGTCTTCAAAAAACTCGAAAAACGACTTATCCACGAAGGTCGTGTAATCAAGGAATGTTTCCTTGAGGATACCGACATTCGTCAAGTCTTCTTGGCAATCAATTTTGATTGTCTTCTTGACATTGATGAACAAATTTGTCCGGTCTTCATCTTTGAGTTTTATAAAAGCATTAGAAACATTCGAAACGCCGACGATAGCATTTCAATCACTTTCATCATCAATACACGAAAACTCTTTCTTCCTCTCAACACCTTTGCTCAAATTCTTCGCATTCCTTGTGAAGGAATTTGTATGTACTCTCAAGATTGGGCAATCAATACTCAAAACCTTGCACTTGATTCTAAACCAATGTACCATACTCCTCTTGATGAACCCGAAACCATCCGAGACACCATCTCAAAATAAGAACCGACCAATCCCGTCTCGACAGAAACAAGAAGGTCATTCACCATAATCCTTTTCAAATGGAACTTTTCGAAATGCATCCCATATTAAAAAATTGGGAAGAAATCCTTAGGGAGAACGTCATAAGCCTAGTTGGAAACAAAGATCATCCAAACGCATGTCTTGTGCAAATGATCTATTGTCTTATCCACCAAAAGCCATTTAATCTCGCCTATTACATGGTAAGAAGAATGGCTGGGGTATTCAAAGCTTCCAACATGGTACTTCCATATGGTATGCTCCTAACACGACTTTGTAAGTATGTTAGTGCATTGCAACCATCCCCTATCAACAATGATCATTTCTTTGCCGATCATGTAATGGTACCTCTTACCAAAATACCCTCTAAACGCTTGAAGTTCAATGGAAAGAAACCTAAAGCCTTCTCAGACTCCTCGGTTGGTGAAGAAGAAGATGAAGATGAGGAAGACGTCGACCCCATAGCCAACATCAAATTAGAACCCTTTGACTACTATGAACAACTTCCAACCATTCCAAACGAGACCGCGGAATTTAAACAATTGAGGGGCATGATTCAAAACCTCGCTTACAACTTCACTAAGCCGTCAAAAAGGAAAAGAAAGGATTGACGAAAGAGACAATAGGAACATGCTTGTTTTCCTTTATTTTATTTTTGGATGATTACGTTTTAGCACTTTTTGGTTTATGGTAATTTGGATATTGTTACTTTATCATGCTTTTATAAGAGGTGTTCTGTGATGACATGCTTGTTCCTAGTGCTTGGTTTATAGATTTATTAGTGTGCAAAGTATGCACATCATTTCTGTGAAGATTCTGATCTGCAGATACCGGATCCCTAGGATTAGCCTAGCCGAATCCCTCCCTTGAGGGAACCTTGGGATCCGTGACATCAGATAAGCAATATTGCATTCCTTGCATCAAGATAACTTTCTAAATAACATCACATTAGCTAAGCATATGATTTTAGAATCCAACTAAAACCACTTCAAGGATGAGAAACTTTTAGACTCACTAAAGGCTTAAGATCTTAGTCAACATGCCTCTTGATTTATCAACACATCAAAACTCACCATATTTCCGCTTCAATACTCACAAACTGTTTTTCATCTTTTAAAACGCTTAAGTGGACAAATTAAACAATTTTAGGAAATTGTTTCTAATCATTTTTATCTCAAAGTGAGACAAAAATTAGTTTTTTAATTCTTGTGATTTTTAAGAATTTTTCAAATTTCACCTCAACCTTAAATCTGATCACTAGGATCATTTATTATGACTTGACACCACCAAAACTCTTAGTGTTATTCTTGGACATCCATTGGTAGCCATCTTGTCCCATCTCCTTTTCATAAGAAGCAATCATTTGCTATAACACTTATTACCTTTGATCATTCAAGTACCCTCACATCTTAAGACACCTAGCAGAACTGAAACACTCAAAATAAGATAGGCTTTAGCTCCTAGAAACCTCATTTCAAACCTGTCATAACTGCTGAGAGCCGGATCCCCAGGGTTAGCCTAGCCGGATCCCTCCAAGGAGGGAACCGTGGGATTCGGGTGACCGTTTATGTCTAACATTGCTAAAACAATCATCTCAATTCATCTTCCTAACTCAAACACTCCATCTCATCTTAAATGAGTTCCTAGATCAGTGAAACTCTGAACTTCAACCTTGTGCATGTTAATCATCACATTTCCAAGAATCTTAGTGGCTTAAGTCTTAAATGCACTTGCCAAGTTCTTCCCTTTATAAGCCATATTGCTAAGAACACTTTAGTCATCAAACATAAACACAATTATAAGCAATTACAACCATCTCCCTTAGTCATTTTATCATGAGAAAGGCTCCTAGTGCTAACTCATCCACTCAAGAACCACCCAAGAAACTTGCTAAGATCATACACGAAGTTTCCTCAACTGAATCATCTCCGGTTAAGTCCACTAATGCTAGGATTTCCCCTACACCAAGGAAACCAATCAAACTAATCCCCAAGAATATTGTTCCCACTAGGATTTCACCCTCCACAACTCAACCAACATCATTAGTGCTTAGAGCCACCTCACAATCATCTCCACATTCTCACAATGTAGAAGACTTACCTCCTTGGCCATCCCATCTTCCACCACTACCAACAAATTCACTTGAAAAGGGCAAGCAACAAAATCAAAGTGTTAAGTCAACACTTGCTCCAACATCAAAATCTCTCATTCCCCCCAATAGTCCATTTTTGATTATGAGAAGACATCAAAGGCAACCACCCGAACACATGGAAGTTGATGCTTCTTTACCTCCACCCTCAAACATTGTAGAGCCATCACTTAATGAGCCTCCACCAATTCCTCCTTCATTTGAAGATCCTCAACCCATTTCACTTGAATTTCCACTTCAAGAAATTCAAAACCACGACAAGGATTTCTATCATTGTAAACATGTTGAAAGGTTGATACATGAACTACGTGAAGAGCAACGTTTCATGTTTTATCACCTCCTCGAACGTTTTGAAGAGGTCAACAAGCCTAAACTACAATGAGCATCATAAGTCACAAGCTCAAACTTAGAATGTCTAGGAAACCTATCTCATTCTTGATCATCATTAAGCTTTTAGTTGAATCTAGAGTTTGGGTAACTCATTAGCATTAGTAGCCCTTGTATGGCTAGTTCATTCTCTTAGTTTTAGAGATTTGGTTGATCATCTCTTGTTTTTATTGAATGAATATCTATATGCCATAATTGTTATGTGTTGGAATCACTCCTAAACAGTATTTCAAGTATTTATATTTCATATGTAATAGGTAGCTTTGTTATGGCCTTTATGTTTGATTAAGGTCAAGCTTATGTAGAAGGCCCATAAGCTTGATCCAAGCCCAATAAGGAATAGGGAAGGAGAGGGAGTGTTGCCCTAGCTCCTTGCCTATAAATACATTGTAATAACCTTCATTTGAAGGTTGGTTGTTCAAGTTTTCTCTTTCACTACACTCTACGCATAACCGGTCGAGTATACTTGTGTGTGTGTGTTTGGTTTACTTGTTCAATCGCCTTATCTCTTCTCTCATAAGCTTGTGTTGTAAAACTAGTGACCTAACAGTGGTATCAATCGCCAAATAGTTGGGTGTACTCGTTTGTTTTTGAAGTTTTGGTTTGGGTTTACGCGTAAAGATAACATAATCTTTGGTACGCTTAAAAACTAATTTTTTACACTTTTGAATCCAAGATTCTTGTACTTTCAACGTTATTAGGTGTTAAACTATTGGTTTTTGGCACAAAGTTTGGAACTTTACGTGTTTTTCCTTGTTTTTTAAGCTCGTTTTTGTACGCAAGTGTTATCCTACGCGTAACTGTTTTAAGTGCTTTGGATCATCAAGTTTCACACTTTTGTGTTATTTTGGTGTTATTGAAGCTATT
>BPTQ01000007.1:207406583-207441652 GCA_019973895.1 Chrysanthemum seticuspe | reverse complement strand
CCGGTATTGTTTCGATGGATAATGTATACTTTATATTTATGAACTTTATGACAAACGAAGCAGACCTGAGGCAGACTGATGCAGACAACAACATACTATCACTTTCACCACAAAGAACAAATGATCAAAGAACAAAGTTAAAGATGACGTCGAAGCTTAACCGTTCAAAGATAACTATCTCTCTACACTGGGGAGATTGTTTGAATCAAGGCAATTCCTCTCACAAGAAAGAAGAATGCCAGAAGACGTCACAGCTACTGTTACATCAACGCCTTCACCGTTTACATTCATATATACTTGAGGGGGAGATTGTTGGAATCACTCCTAAACAGTATTTCAAGTATTTATATTTCATATGTAATAGGTAGCTTTGTTATGGCCTTTATGTTTGATTAAGGTCAAGCTTATGTAGAAGGCCCATAAGCTTGATCCAAGCCCAATAAGGAATAGGGAAGGAGAGGGAGTGTTGCCCTAGCTCCTTGCCTATAAATACATTGTAATAACCTTCATTTGAAGGTTGGTTGTTCAAGTTTTCTCTTTCACTACACTCTACGCATAACCGGTCGAGTATACTTGTGTGTGTGTGTTTGGTTTACTTGTTCAATCGCCTTATCTCTTCTCTCATAAGCTTGTGTTGTAAAACTAGTGACCTAACATTATGTACTTTGTGTTTTGTGCTTGCTATATCATATACTACTCCACATCTTCATTAGCTCTCATTGCTGAAGAAACTGTCAACAGACAGCCGGATCCTTCCAAAATGCCTAAACGGGTCCCTACAAGAAGGGAACCGTGGGATCCGTGGTACAGAAGCACAAATTTCTACTAACTTGAGTTTTATTTGCAGGAAATTATGCGCTATACTCTTGTTTTCTAACCTTTACTTTGTAGATTTTCAAAATACACATGAAGATTTTGACACCATAAAGCTAGGGGGAGCTTTGTGTCAAACGATATTGCAAAAACATTTGCAACTTAATTCGATTTTGGACTATACTTCATGACACCCCATTGCAACTTTGCAATCTTCAAGGGGGAGCACGTTCTCGTCACTTAGACAAACCATTTGCAAACATAATTGCAAACACAATTAGTTTATTTTACATCATGTCCTTGATGCCCTTTCAAAGGAATGGACTCGTCAAGGGAGAGTTAAGACGAGTACCATTCCCGTCACTTGCTCTCTTTACATTTTTACATATTTTTTAAAAAAATTGTGTTAGTTTCATTTAACACTTTTTGTTTCGACAAAAAGGGAGAGAAGAAAGTAAAAACTACTAATTCAAACTTACTATGAATTTTAGTTTTTCTTAAATAATTTTATGTTTTGTCATCAACAAAAAGGGGGAGATTGTTAATACAAATAAGCCGTAAAAACGTTTATTTATATTATACGATCTTCTAATGTTTTGTCGATAACAAACGTAAAATCATTTTAGCGAAACAAATAAAATACGTAAATGGTTTGAGTTAATAGTTTCATAACACACTTACATTTTCACATAAAACACTAAAACATGTATAAGTGATTTTATGATTTAGATACATATGTACAACAACTAGTGTTTACATATTGGGTTAGCATATACTTAAACTAAACATACCAAAATGGGTAAAAACAAGTATATACTAAAATGGGTAAAAACAAGTATATACTAAATGGGTAAAAACTAGCAAATGGTATTGACCCATAACCCATGGTTTTATATATACCACTAAACCAACTTCATTGTATCTAGAACGAAAACCATGGATCAACCCATAACCCATGACCCATGACCCATAACCAAAAATACCCATGGGCAAAGAGGAGCGTTCCACGGATCCCTGGCTTTGTGCTAGCCGGATCCCTTGTGGTAGGGATCCGTGCGATCCGGGGAACAGTAGAGAATTTTCTCTATAAATAGAGAGCCATTTCTTCCTTTCTACTTATCAATTCACATACATACTTCCCCAAGTATTATAACCCTCTAACCTCAGATCCAAGTGATCTATGTAGTTTGTCTTTTGTTTTTTATGTGATATTCTAGGTTCCTCTTAAAGGCAAGATCACCACTTCTTGAAGAAGAGCAAGCTCAAGTCCATGAGTTGCCATGCTTCGTCATCATCAAGATAACTAAAGTTCTCTTGTTGATAGTTCTTACTTTCTCCATAGATGTTGGGTTGAAGGCATTAGTGAAGAATGCCGAAAGTGTCAAGATGAAAGCATTAGTGAAAGGTGCTCATCATCCGTGTCAAAGCATTAGTGAAGAATGCTAAAGGTGTCAAGACGAAGGCATTAGTGAAGGGTGCCAAGCGTTGTGTCTAAGGCATTAGTGAAGGATGCCGAAGAATCAAATCAAGTCGCATTTGGGAAGAATGCCTAGGTCGTATAATCGATGAGGTGCATCGTTATACATATAAGTAATTGTTTATTTCCAAGGATGGTGATATCCTTGATGGTATTGTAACAAGGAGTGGATCTCCTTGTTATTAGGTGTTGTGTTGTGAAGGGTAGTAGTTCCTCCATAGTAATGGAACTAGGTGCTTAGCCTAGTACCTAATAAAGGGTAGGCAACGTTGTGATAGGATTAGTTCTCCTTGGTGTGAAAGAACTCGGTGGTTAGCCTAGCACCGTATAAAGGGTAGGCGACGTTGTGTTAGGTGTGGTTCACCTTGGTGTGAAGGAACTCGGTATTTAGCTTTGTACCGGAAAAAGGTTAAGCGACGTTGTGAAGGCTTCTCCGCCATAAGGAGTTGGTGTAGTGTTTACGAACTCTCGAGTAGGTGACTCGGGGAGTAGAGTAGGGCAAGGAAGGTGTCCTTGTAGCCGAACCACTATAAATAACTTGTGTTGTGGTGATGTGCTTCTTACTCTTTCTCTTTCATTACACGTTTATATATCTATCTATCAACGTCCAACATAAACAACCAAATAGATTGACATAAGTCGATCTAAATATTTAAAAGGAACTTTTAAATTGGTAAAACTATTCAACCCCCCCCCCCTTCTAGTTTTCTACAAATGCTCTTCTACTTTCTTCCTTTGATCACTCTTAGCTTGCGAGGTCCTATCTTGCTTTCTATTTCCTGGAGGCTTTGACTTGCTTGCCTTAGTGTCATTGATTACTCCTGTAGGGGGAATGATGGGAACATTAGTTGGTTTTACTACTTTCTGCATTTCTGGTCTAGAAGTACTAGGAGGCACATCAAAGGACACTTGCTTGGCTTTAGGCATATAGCAAGGCATAACTTCTCTATCTTTCATAGTACCAATTTTAGGACATATAGTTATTAGGCATTCTAACAGCTCCTGAGATCGTTTGGCATATAAGCATGCATCCTTAATCGCACTATCAAGTGGCTTCTCTATCTTAGCCTCTTCAACAATCTCACGGAGACATTCTAGACTATCCTTAAGGTATGAAAAATATGTTTGAAGTGCAAGTTCATTATTCCTAAGATGAGGTGGAATGTACTTCACAGTCATAGCATATTTAGCACAAGCAGGCACCTTTGGTGCAATAATCTCACAATTTGAGATTGGCATTTTCCCTTTTACCTGACTCTTCAGATTCTCAATTTCATTTTGCAAATAGACTACCTTTTCGTTGTTCTTGTCACGAGTGACTTTAATAGATTCATATAACTCTTAGAAATGCAATTTAACCTTTTCATTTTCTGCTAGAAAACATTCATTTTCATGTTGCAATGTAATAATGATGTTTTGAAGATGAAAATTCTGAGAGTTCTCAGAATCTAAAGGAGGAGGCATTTGGGAGCCAGTCACATCATTCTTATCACTCTTTAATTGTGAGATTTGGATTTTCAATCATTTGATCGTGTTACAATGAGCTCGAATTTGTTCATCACGTTTGTTGATTTCAAAAACTGTATAAAACTCTGGAGCATCTGAGGATGTCTTGGCGTTTGAGGTTTTAACATTTTCTTTTAGATGTTGATATTTTAATTGCAGAGCAAAATGTTCAACTTCCAATTTACAAATATATTTGACCAAGTTATCATGATCATCTTGTTCTATTTTCTCATACAATTTTGAATTTTTGGACTCAAGCTCAATGACACGATCATGGGAAACTTTCAGGGCAACAAATAATTCATGAAATTGAGACCCCGTGATGGAATAATTTGTAACATTATAGAACACATCGTGAGCAACACATCTAGAAATCAAGTTATCATTTAAGATATGCAGATTTTTCCTCTCAATTTCATTACTTTTAAGCTTACGTTCATAATCTTTGACCTCAATTTCCAATTCATTGAACACCTTTTTCATTTCTTTAATCTCTATATCAATGCCCTTTTCAAGACTCTCAAATTGTTCTTTTAGTAGTTTAAAGAAAGGCATGACCTCAGTTAAATAACACTATTTAGTTTTATCAAAACCCCTTTCCCCTTCAGTAATCCCTGTGGGTGTAATTCTCTTTTTACATGGTTTCTCAAAGTCAACAAATAATAGATAAACTACGTATAGACTGATTAAGGTCTTGCTTTGAGTAGAAAGGGTTCTGGGCACTAAATGCATAGGTGTATTTGGGGGATACACAGTGGCTGGAGGCATTCTCCTACAAGAAGGACTCTTCTCAATCAGTTTATCGATTTTTTGTTTATCCAAATCTTTCATCCAGAATACTTGCTCAGGGGTTAATTGAGTTTGAGGTTTAAACTTATTCAAGGCTATCCAATTTTCTTTAGTGTAATCATGAGGTTTAAACATTATATTATGCTTTATATACTTAGGATCATTTAACTTCTTTCCCATTTTCTCCCTAGAGGCATCTTCTAATTTTCTATCCTCATCAGTGCTTCCTATACATGATGGTGTTTGCCTAGGCTTAAGAATCTCATTACCATCATAGACTACCTTTTGTGCATCTGTAGCTACTTTTCCATACTCGGGATTGGGTACCTCTACAAGGGGAATACTATGCTTATCGCTTAAGACTCTATGCTTAGTGATCATGTGAGCAGTCTGAATGGTGTTCCCTTGTATGTACAGTTTCTTCTCAAGTTTGTTTTTCAAAGTTTTTTGGTTGGAAAAGTCATTTAAAAGTTTTGATTCCTTAGCAGTAAACTCCTGTTTAAGCACCTTTACATTTTCTTGAAGTTCTTGCTTTTGCTTAACAGTTTTATTGAGCTTTTCTTGTAAGGAGTTTAACTCTTGTTTTAACATTTCTTCCCTAAAGTTACTTTTTTCTGATAATTGTACGCATCTGGAAATCCATCTCCTGCTCACGGTTATTCAATTCAAACATAGCACGTTGTTCATATATAACAACTTTTTCCTTATAGGCATTCAGTTCAGAGGTTATAGGGTCATCAGGGGCACATGCAGTGTATTCATCAAAAATATAGTCATCATTGAATGTAGAAGATGCATCGCTTGGTACACTTTCACCTTCATTTTGCTTCACATATTGATCATATGGGACAACATTGATATTACCCATATTTTCAATATTTGATTCAATAATTTCAGTTGGTTGTACCTTGTCGTGCATCTTTTGCACATCAACTTCAACGTATAGTTTTAATACCTCTAATATGATTCATTCCTTGGAAGGATTGGCCTGTTGTGGTGAAGGAGACTTTGGAGAAACCATTGGTGAGATACTAGCCATGAAGATGGTCTGGGCAGTAGGTTCATCATCAACATCAGAGTCAAATGCATCATAGTCTGCAACTTGAAATGCATTTGGATTGTTGTGTCCCATACCCTGCACTGGTTGTTCATCCACATCTGCATCGTAAGTTTTGGCATTTCCCTCAGCAAGAAATAGCAATTCTTCCTCATTCAATACTGCTCCATTATCTTGAGCTTGTACCAGCAGCATTTTGTCCCTGAAGTACTCTGCATTTTGTGGACGTTTTGGAGATGTGCAGTTTCTTGCAATGTGTCCCTCTCCACCACAGTTGTAACGTTTGATTGGCTTCCCTTGACCCTGAGTAATGTTCCTTCCTCGATTCTGATTACCCACATATCCTCCACCTTCACCAATATTTCCATAACCTGCTCCTGCCATTCCAGGTTCATTCTGTCTTCCTTGCACATTTTGCACCACTACCTTTCCTTCTTTAACTGTAGCATGATTGTGAAGATTGGAAGCCATTCTGAGATGATTGTTGGTGTGTGGAGTGAACTTCAAGTTTTGATTCTCCATTAGAGCCAGTTGATTGACAAGTTGTTCCATGAATATGTCTGAATCTGGAGGCTTATACCCCGGATCTGGAATGAGTTTGTGATTACCATTTCTAGTAGGTATGACTTGTAATGCTTTGGTGGTAATACCTACATTAGTGTAGAATGCAATTGAGTCATTTGAAGAGCTTGCATCTCCAGCATTTGTTTTGAACTTTTCCAAGATCATTCGTTCAAACACAGCATGTTTCTCATTCTGAAGCAAATAAGCATACAATTGCTCATAATTTGTGTTCCTCAATCCTTTGTTTAGCTTGACTACATTGACAAATTTGTGCCATTCGGGATTCATGTTGTTCACAAAGTTTGAATTGAGCTGGATATTTGGCATAGTCATTTTGATATTCCTCATGTCATTCACAAGCTTGTGGAATCTCACATAATATTCTGTAACAGTTTCCCCTGGATTCATCTTAAAGTTCTCAAAGTCATCATACAGCTGAGACTCCCTGTCTTCTTTAGTCAATTCAGAACCAGAGAGAAGCATCATAACATTGTCTCATACTGCCTTTGCTTCAGTGTTGTGGTTGATCAACTTGTAAATGTCCTTAGGTAGACCATGAAGTATAATGTTTGAAGCCCTGATGTCTGCATCGTATATCTTCTTCTCCTTATCATTAAGCTCATCATACATCTTTAGTCTATCCAATCCTAATATAACTGAACCATCAGCAGCAGTTTCAAGGATGTTTCTAGTAGTCTCAACTTGATATGGTCCTTCATCAATTGACTTGAGGATATTAACCCCATTTTCCTTACCTAAGCAATACAGTATGATTCTTTGAGGCCACAAGTCATAATCGGTTCTATCCAGCAAAAGGAGGACGAGTATCAGATCCTGCAGCTTGAACGTCATCAGCAACGGAAGAGATGATTATAGACATGTTTGTAGACATGATTACAGATTCCACGAGATTTTACAACTCTTTGATTAAACCGGGAAATAGATTCTTTCACGGGATTTTACAAGATCAAGAGAAAACCGTAAAACGTAACACGAAGAAACAATAAATCTCAAAAGACAAATCGCACACTTGACAAGTCGCACCCTTGACAAATCGCACTTCAGACAAATCGCTCTTACAGACAAATCTCACCTTCAGACAAATCGCTCTCTTGAGACAAATCGCACAGTTAGTCAAATCGCACCCTAGACAAGTCTCAATAGACAAGTCGCACTTTCAGACAAAACGCAATTCAGACAAATCGCAATACAAGACAAATCGCACCTTGATTACCAAATTGATTAAACGACAAATCGCATAGCAGACAAATCGCACTTAAGACAAAACGCACTATGGATAAATCGCACTCTGAGTAAGAAAAATTGCTTAAATAAACGATCCAAAAAGAGGACAAATCGGATAGACTATGAGACAAATCGCATAGAAGAAGTCAAGTACGAGATACAAATCGCTTTTCAGAAATATTAAAAAATACCACTTTTCAATCCAAAAACCACCCAACCACGATGATTCAAGCCTTCCAAACCAAAACCTAAACACTTATAATGATTCCAAACACAAACGTACAATCAAAATCCAAACTTTAACACAAGAAATGATCCAAATGATGCAAACTACTCTAAACTCATTCGAACCCAAAAACCTTATGAAAACCACTAGAAATCCAAGAACATGAAACATGAGTGATCAAACCATGGCTAGGATACCATTTGTATCATATTGGTTTTCATAAACACATAACATGTATCAAATATGGGGCGTATGGTTTAGGTTATAGAGAGAGAAAGTGGAAGTGTTAGGAATTAGAAAATTCAGTCGTTAAAGAGTCGGTCACCTCAAGTATATGTATTCGATAGAAAGCTCGTAGTCGTAGTCAAGTTATGTTAGTAAGTAGTTTGTTAAGTAACATCGTGGAGGACGGATGGGTCTTTACCCACTGTATGCCTGATCCACAGCCCGTAGGTGGCGTTTATTTGTAAGACACTATAAATACCCTCTACCTCCCAAGGTAGAGGGTTGGAGCTTCAATACCATTTTTCTTTGTTTCACATAGTTCCCAACTCTCTTCCCTTTCTCTCTCTAAACCTTGTTAATGCCTCATATGATTATGGTTTAATGTTTTTGTGAAATCCTATATCTAACAATTCGTATCAAGAGCCATGGTTTGATCACTTATCTTTCATGCTCTTTGTTTTGGTGGATTTCATAAGGTTTTTGGGGTTATAAGTGTTTAGGAGAGTTTGAATCATTTGGACAAATTCTATTGTTAAAGTTTGAATTTTGTTTGTACTTTTGTGTTTAGGATCATCATATGTGTTTAGGTTTTGAATTGGAAGGCTTAAATCATTGTGTTTTGGTTGTTTTTGATTGATAAAGTGGTTGTTTTTGAAAGTTGTACAGCTAGCGAGTTACTTCAAGCGACTTGTTTCTTTAAGCGAGTTTTCTCTGTTTGTGACTTGGCTATTAAGCGAGTTGTCTCTGTTTGCGACTTGGCTATTAAGCGAGTTGTCTCTATATGCGACTTGGCTATTAACCGAGTTGGTTCTTTAAGCGACTTGTTTCTTTAAGCGAGTTGTCCGTTTAGCGAGTTGATAACTAAGCAAGTTGACTGTTTAGCTACTTGTCTATTGAGACTTGTTACTTCTTCGTACTACATCTTTACGGTTGTTCTTTTGGTTTTGTAAAATCCCGTGAAAGAATCAATTTCCCGGTTTAATCAAAGAATAGTAAAATCCCGTAGAACTTGTAATCATGTCAAACATCGTACCAACTATTGTTTCTTCTGTTGCTGAGGACGTTCAAGCAGCTGGATCAGATACTCGTCCACCTATGCTTGACAGAACTGATTATGACTCATGGGCTCAACGAATCCGATTGTAATGTTTGGGAAAAGAAAATGGGGTCAACATTCTCAAATCCAATGATGAAGGACCTTATCAGATTGAGACTACAAGAGACTTATTGATACAGCTGCAGATGGAACAATGATCTATGGATTAGACAAACCAAAGACGTATGATGAGCTCAATGATAAGGAGAAAAAGAGATTCGATGCTGACATCAGGGCTTCTAACATTATACTTCAGGGTCTTCCAAAAGATATCTACAAGCTTATCAATCACAACACTGAAGCCAAGGCAGTTTGGGATAATGTCAAGATGCTTCTCTCAGGTTCTGAATTGACTAAGGAAGACAGAGAATCACAGCTGTATGATGAATTTGAGCACTTTAAGATGAAGCCAGAAGAAAGTGTCTATGAGTATTACGTGAGATTCCACAAGCTTGTGAATGATATGAGGTATATCAAAATGACCATGCCAAATATTCAGCTGAATTTAAAGTTTGTGAACAACATGAATCCCGAATGGCATAAGTTTGTCACCTCTGTGAAGCTAACCAAAGGATTGAAGAATACCAACTATGAGCAACTTTATGCATTCCTTCTTCAGAATGAGAGACATGCTATGTTTGAAAAAAGGTTTCTTGAACAGTTCAAAACCAACCAGGGAGAAACAAGTTCGTCAAATGACTCTACAGCTTTTTACACCAATGTTGGAATTACCACCAAAGCTTCTCAAGTCATACCCATCCCTGATCCAGCATATAAGCCTCCTGACCCAAACACATTCATAGAAAAATTCATCAATCAACTGTCTCTCATGGTTAGTCAAAACATGAACTCTATACCACACACCAACAATAACCTCAAAACAGCATCCAATCAACACAATCAAGCTACTGTCAGAGATGGGAAGGTTATGGTGCAACCAGTTCAAGAAAGGCAGTATGAACAGGGAAGAGGTGGAGTTGGTAGAGGATATGTGGCAAATCAGAATCGTGGAAGGAATCCAAATCAAGGATAAGCAAAGCCAATTAAGTGCTACAACTGTGGTGGTGATGGACACATAGGAAGGAACTGCACTTCTCCAAAACGCCCTCAAAATGCAGAGTACTTCAAAGACAAGATGTTACTTGTGCAAGCTCAGGATAATGGAGTTGTGTTGGATGAAGAGGAGTTGTTGTTTCTTGCTGAGGGCAATGCCAAGACATATGATGCAGATGTGGATGAGCAACCAATTCAGGAGATAGGTCATAATCATCAGAATGCCTTTCAAGTTGCAGACTGTGATGCATACGACTCTGACGTCGATGATGAACCTACTGCACAGACAATCTTCATGGCAAGCATTTCTCCAATAGTCTCTCCAAAGGTCTCATCATCACAGCAAGCTGGTCCATCCAAAGAATCAATCATCTCAGAGGTATTAAAACTATATGATGATGTTGATGAGCAAAATATGCATAATAAAGTACAATCTCTTGAAACTTTTGAATCAGATATTGATGATGAGTGTAGGATCTTTATTTTATTGTGTCGATGATTCGGGTGGTCTTGGAAGATCAAAATACATGTTTGCCATAGTTAGAGAGTTAGTAGAGAGAGAGGGTGTTCTTGCTAGAGGTTTACACAAATGAAAGATTAGATTAAAATGAGAAGCACCACCCTTTCCATGGATGGAAGGGGTATTTATAGTTACAAACATACCGTCCTCCTATCGGACTGTGGATCAGGCATACAGTTGGTAAAGACCCGTCCTTCCTCCACGGTGTTGCACTAAGCTATACTACGCTACAAACTAATAAATAAACTACTAAATAATGTGACTAACGACAAGTCTACGAGCTAACTTATGCTAGATAATATTTGGGGTGACCGACTCTTCACTATGGAATTTTCTAATTCCTAACAATCTCCCCCTAAGGGAGGTCACCCCATGTTTTACATTTTGCATCCTAGCATTCTTTCTTTGTCTTTGTTCTTGAGCTCTTAATATGTACTTACTTTCCACATTGTGTGAAACAGCAAGTCTTCAATAATTTAGTGTCCTAATGAGAGATTGTGGATGATCTCTTGGCTCTAGACTCAATAGTGCTCATTTGGTTCCTGTGCCGGAGACTAGGGAGAGGGTCTCCTTCTTCAATATCAACAATCTCTAAGAGAAAGTCGATAGATAATGTCGGTTCCCCGTGAGAATGAAACAAGCCCTTTTAAGAGGAACTTGAGTAGTTTGGGAAGTTTAGTGCAGTGCGTCACTGGGTCCATGACGTCTTGTCTTCAATACCGGCGTTACCTTAGTAACCACCAGTAGCATATGTATTGAACCCGGTTACTGCCCTAAGGTTGAATTGATGGAGGGCTATTACTTTTCACCCTTTTCTCATTCATTTCTTTTTCCTTCTTCAACCCCTTCAGTGCTTACCGAGACTTCATTACTAGAACCTTGTTGGGTTTATTCCAGTACTAGCTCTGTCTCAGTCCGCACTCTTCCCATTTCTCATTTTTCTCCTTTTTTCAATATACCTAAGGACTGTACACTATCTAGTGGATTGTCCCTGGGTAGATCCCTCCAGCTCTGGCGGGATCATGGGAACGAATACCTAACCTAACCATCCTTATAACACCATGCATAAAGTAAATTGGTCGGTCTTTTGGTATTGTTCTTTCCGTCATGAAACCAATTGAAAACTCATTTGGAAAAACAATCAAGGTACTTGTGATACGAGATCAAAGCATTTTGTACCTTAATAGTTTTGATCATTTTAGAAATGCTGCCCCTCAACATGTGCATATGATTTTAAGATTGTTTGGCACATGGAGGCAAGAGTTCTTTGAAATAATTTCTTGATCACAATTTCCTTAGAAAAAGCCATTTGAATTTCTTTGGTAAAATTCTCCCCCTCAATATGTGCATAGGATATTTGAAATCATTTTATCACATAGAGGCAAGAGTTCTTTTGAAGCACATCCACGATAACACAAGCCATTAAGAAACCATTTAAAACTCAATCAAGGTACTTTATGTTAAAACATAAAAGCATTTGCACCTCGATAGTTTCTTTTCTTTTAAAATGCTCCCCCTCAATATATGCTTCGAGATTCGAAAGCGTTTAGCACATATGAGAGAGCAGCCTGCACAACTGAATCAAAATGATCAACTTTTATCAAATTTCATTATTAAATCACAAATTCTCCCCCGATCAAAAATATCAAATCCTTTGAGATTTTGGATCCCAAGTGATTTAATTAGGTTTAGAAAACATGGAAGAAAATGTGGCATTGTTTAAATACTCATCATGTTTTTGGATAAATCCTCCTCCTCAACATGTGCATTGTGTATGAAATCATTTGGCACATGGAGGCAGGAGTGCCTTTAAAGGACTAAAACCAATTCCATTAAAACAGATAAGAGATTTAACTCACGATCTCTACCCCGATCAAAATTTCAAACCTTTTGAGATTTGTGATCCCAATTGATTTAAATCATTTAAAAGATTTTGGGGAAAGACGTGGCTTGATTTAACTTTGAAAAATGACAGATAAGGACCATTTTAAGATATTAAAGATTGTTAGTGTCAGGTATGATTGTTTTTAAGAGATCTTTTAAGTAAAACAAAATAATTTCACAATCAAACAAGAACAGAAAAAATTTCATTTTGAAAGACCTTGATTCTAAAGAAAAAATCATACCATGACATAACATTAAATCTTTAGATCACCACTTAATTTGTACAATCCGGACTTTTATGAAGCAATACTTTTTGAAAATAATTAATTTTAAATCACTCTCCCCCTCAATCGATGACCGAAGTCGATAATTGAGTGACTTAGATTTTGATAAAAAGAAGTCCGGTGATTTTCAAAATTTAGTCCAATTTATTTTCAAAACAATATTTTTCCATTTTCAAAAACAATATTATTCAAAGTTTTAGAAAAATGGTATCATCACTATAATCCCTGCACAAAGATACATTAGGTGGATGAGAAGCTTCCGTTTTTGTTGCTGTAGGGTTTGGAAGAAAAACCATATGCTGATGCAGTGAGACTTCTTTTTACGTTGCATTTTGAATGCCAACTGAGGTCAAATTAAGCTCCGTTTCTTCAATCACTTAGAAGAAAACCATCTGCTGATGCAGTGAGACCTCTTAAGTTGCATTTATGCCAACTCTCCATTGAAGTCCAATTAAGTTCCGTTTCTTCATTTGTCAACCCAAGAAACAGTTACCCTTTCCTTTCGGCATCCAATCATCTTCATTAGTGGGATCCGGATCGGGAACATTCTTATATCCATGATATCTGCATACGTTAGTGAACACACACAGATATATGGTGGTCGACATCACCCAAACAGCAATCGACTAATAAAATTCAATGTAACATATCAATCAGATCATATAAATGTATGGGAATAATGTGTTTCTCAAACTCTAATCATCTAATCCTAACAATCATATCCTAGAAACCTAGTCCTTCAACATAGGCAATTATATTTTTTCAGATGAGCACGTAGGATAATTAAGAAAGTCCGTTAGATGATATAAATTTGAAAACATTCTCCCCCTCAATCAATGACTTATTTTCTGAAAAGATTAAAAGCGCTGAAGTCATTAATTGAGTTTTCAATTTTTACAAAAAAACTCTGAATCTGATAGATTTACAAGCAACTCATTTACCACCATTTTTGAAAACACCAAACATTTTTCTGAAGAATTTTAGACGGAAAAACATTTGTGTAGGAACAGCAGTCCTTCGACATACTTTCCTTGTTTAGTTTTTAGGATAAGTGCACGAAATATTTGAAAATTAGTTTAGCGTAGCACTTTCCTTTCTTTGAAGAGCGGGTTGCTATCTGAAATAATAGCAAACCATAGTTTTAGCACGGGTTACAGTCTGAAATAACTGTAAGCCATAGTTTGAAGTGCGGGTTACAGTCTGAAATAACTGTAAGCCATAGTTTGTGACATGTTTAGAAAGAAATATTTACACCTCCTGCTCGAACTTCCTCTAAAATCCCGTGCCATTATTGAATGACATTTCTAAGACCGTAGATGTTATCGATACCAGAAGACATGTCTTAGAAAAACAATATTTTTGGTCTTTTTCAAATTTTCTGATTTTTATGGCTTTTTGTTGGTTTTATAATTTTCTATTTTGATTTTGTTGGTTTTATATTTTTGTATTTTGTTTTCTGAAAAATATTTACAAAGATAGAATAGATGATATAGTTAAAGAAGATGATGATACGAGTACCGAGATAAGGATGTCGAGCAGCCCCGTTGTAGAAGATAGAAGTCATCATCCCTTAAACATTCACCACCAAAGCTTCCAGGGCTCTTGAATCGAAGAAATAAATTGAACCAACTGAAAGTGAGACTTTGGCAGCTTCCCCCCAAACCGAAAATCCTTTATCTGAGCAGATTCGAAGCTCTATTTCAAGCTTGCTTAAGCCAGGTGCACAAAGAAGCACACCATTATCATAGATCCCACTGCTCCATTTAAGAACGATAATCGAGAATCTCCGTTCGAGGTTATATCATCCATAAGAACAGCAACGTATCATCCCATACATAAATAATCTTCTCAAATTTCATAACCACTGAAGTCTGAAGCGATCCATTCCAAAAGGTGTCAAGAGAGCAATTCCCCCAAGTAGTTGAATTGATGCAGTCAGCCTCTTTGTATAATGCTCAAGAACTCTCCCAAATACACTTCATGAGGGGAATGAAGAACACCTTCCCATGTTCACATTTTTCTTCCCTGATGAACGTGTATGAAGCTCAAGAACCAGAAGTACACCAATATCCAAGAACTCTCCCGAATACACATCAAGAGGGTAATGTAGAACACCTCCCCTATGTTCACATCTTTCGTCCCTGATGAATGTGTATGAAGCTCAAGTATCCGAAGTATACCAATACACAAGGAATGAATAACTGATAACATTGAAGAAGCAGGCCAAGTCACTGATTATCTCTGCGGGTGACAATCTCTGCGGATGTCAACACCGGAATAAGTGATTATATCTCTGAATCACTGATTAAGCACTCAAGTGAAACAGCTGAGCATCCCCAATGTACACAATCTCTCTCCCCTGATCATTGCGATACCATCGAAATCACCACACACTAGTGTACCTCTTTTATCTTCAGAAACTTTTTCTAACATCACTTCCCCCACGTAGATGAATACTAACACTAAACGCCTTGATGAGTAAAACCTTGAGTTTCTCTGCGGTCATGACATTTGTTTCCCGGGATATCTTCAATCACTTAGAAGAATTAAGTTCATCAAGTTTACTCGTCATGAGTCAAACCTTGAGTTTCTCTGCGGTAATAACATTTGTCTTCCCGGGGTATCTTCAATTACTTAGAAGTATTAAGTTCATCAAGTTTACTCGCGTTTAGGTGCTTATCTCCTTACTCCTTGCTGGTTTTTGACACTTCAGAATCAGCAACTCTTTGAATGCCCAAATACTTGAAATTTGTTGAGAAGAACACTTGAATTCTTTGTGAGAATCAACTTGCTGAAGACTCTCTCTGACTATTTATATCAACCCTTCTGTAGACAACTTGAAGTGACCACTGAAGAAGAAAACCCGCTATACCATACTTGAAACTGAAGTCAACTTCCCCACATTTGTATCTTAAGCTTGCACCTAATGATGGAAGAACGGTGTAGAGAATTTATGCTTCAAGCAAATCTCTAAGTACTCACTACCCAAACAAAGTATGAGACATTAACACCTCTTGCGTTTATCCACACCGTCATATGCGTGTGACACTGAGTAAAACAAAGTAACTCCTAATAGTGATAGTTAACCAGGTCTTCAACCATCCACCTCGACTGCTGGTAACTAGATAAGCCAAGTCTTCAACTCAAATTCTTAATCCCGAGCAAGTTATCAAATAAGAACACGCCTTTGTGAAAGTCAACTTCAATCTCAAATAAGTGATAAAAGATTAACTCCGAAGTAATCACCTTGTGTCAAATGTCCAACAATAGTCAATATCAACGTCTCGAGTAGTCACTGCTAAAGAATATGAGCACGTCTAATTGGGAATTGAATCTGACTTATAACTTTCTCCCAATTAGTGCTCCCCCCTAAACCGACAATATGTTTGATAAATGCCCAGATAAAGAAGAAGTCTTTAGATTGTTAAATGCAACTCGTCTTCAAGTCTTCTAACATGTAGCAGAAAATGTAGAACAGACTCTAGACTCGACCATCTTCAAGATTGTCCAGTTGGGGAATAGATAGTTAACATCTTCAACTCACCAAAAATTAAGAACATCACCAAAAAGCATCCCAATTCACTTACATCTAGCAAGTCCCCTTAACTAAGATCTCTCCCAATCAAACAAGAACATAAAGATGTTCATCAAGGAAATTAGCAATCAGGCCGTAACGAACACATAAGATGGTAACACCAAACTACCAATCACATCAAACAAGAACAGAGAGATTGTTCGGAATCATCATGTTGATGTGTACGTGAAGCATTAACCGGAAGCACTTTGTCGATAATCTCATCAATCCGAGTGAAGATGTCAACCAACGGCTCTTAGAAGAAACTCCATGTAAAGATGATCCGATAAGAAGAAGCTCGGTTCTTACATGAGTTAGGAGCCGTATGACCATTTATATTCTCAAATGTCAATCAACAATGCAAAAAATTCACACTTCTTCTCCCCCTCAAGAATTGCATACGGAGATGCCATTCTTGACTAAATAAGTGAAAATCATCCGAATGTTCTATTCACACTTCTCTCCCGCAAAATAAGCACATGATGTCGCCATCTTCATTATAATCGAGCAAGTGGAATGAGAAAAACAATCAGTGGTAGCCCGGTTCACTTGATGACTGAAGCGCATGGAAAAAGTATGAAGCATGTTGATGAGAATGGTCATAATAAGAAGATTTCTCTTCTTCAGAAGATAAAGTGCACTGACACGTACACCTTTCTTTTCTTTGAAGTACGAGGCTTGAACTGAAGTATTCAAACGTCATTAGAAGATTTCTCTTCTTCGGAAGATAAAGCACACTGAAACGTACACTTTTCTTTTCTTTAGAGTACGAGGCATGAACTGTTGTGTTCATACGTCATAATCTCTCTCTTTACAACCTCTTTTGGCAAAACATGTAATCAACCATTATCATTCAGTAGGCTCTTTGTAGTGACAGCAGATGGAGATAACCCAATATGATGAATTTGACCCAGAAGTAAACTAACCCGAACTCGTGACTTAAACTTGCACATATGAAACAAAGAGCGGTGCCGATTTCCATTAGCATCTCTAAGTACTCTCTATGTAATCTATACTCTTCAACCAACCAACCATCAAGTATAAGACGTACATTACCTCTTGAAAATCCACAATTAAATGTGACACTGAGCACTACAACATAACTCCTTAAAGTGATAGTTATTTTTGTGGCAAAAAGAGCCCAATTTCCCTTCGTGGTAAAAGAAAAAAAAGACTCCCAAGAATAACTAGATTTCCAAGTCTTCGTTTTTGATAATAAGCTTGAACAAGGATCATGAAGAATCTTCATCCAACCATCCCCGATACCTTCAGATACTAAGTACACTCGCCCGTGATATTTCACTTCAACCTCAAATAAATAATACTGAATTAACGCCGTTGTCACATCTTCTGAACTGCTCAAATCTAGCCTTCTTTGATATTTAAATTAACTTTGATAATGGTTTCATCCCGACCATTGTTAAAAGCACGTAACCCCGTACAACCATGTAATAACCAAACTGCCATGAAGACAACCCAAACACATACCCAATTCATGAAGTACACCCTTTTATCCATTCTTCGAAGCAGAAACCGTAGCACCAGCATCAAGAAGATCCAGAATTACACTTTCTCTTCTCCAAGATGGTTCCATCATTATGGGATATTACAATTCCATGGTTTAAACCGAGAAATAGATTCTTTCGCGGGATTTTAGAAAACAAGGAATAAACCGTAAGATAGCTCCGGAAATGCACTTTATTATTACCAGGATGTTTCCATAGTCACGGGATTTTACAAGTCTATGATTTAAACCGAGAAATAGGTTCTTTCGCGGGATTTTACAAAATCAAGACAAAACCGTAAACAATGTCAGCTTGAATATGTTATGACGACTTTGGTTTCAGTGAATATCTGTTTTAGGGGAATCTGCAGTGGTTCATCAACGGTTCATTATCCAACATCATCAACATCATCAACCATCCAATAAACACTTCGGTAAACACATCATTCACTCATTCTGTCGTCTATGGTAGTGACCACTTGGTGAAGTAAATCCGATATGTCAAACTTGATCATGAAGTAGAATTCCCCAGATTTGTTACTTAAAATTGTACTAATCCTTTTGAAGAAGAAACGGAGTACCCAATGTACAAAACCTCTTGACGTATTCTCAACTGCGTGAGACACCGAAGTGATAGCTACGTTGTGGGTTAAGCAAGAAAGAATCACAAACGTAACTAAATAGCCAAGTCTTTATCACACTCTATACATGCCCAAACAAGTCATCTTCGCGGAAGGGTAGAAAGAAAGAAGACAAAATAAGTAAGCGCGCCCGGAAAATCTCACTTCAACTCCAAATAAGAAATATCATACAAACAACCCCGAAGTCAACTTTGTTCAACATCAATTCAAGCCGTGATATAATAATCTCCGTGAAAATGTATAAGCCAAAGTGTCAGACCTCATAACCCATCAAATCACATTAACACATCAATTCTCATTATCACCCCAAATCATATCAATAAATTACTTCAGTATCAGCGCACTTGTAGTCATGAAACGTACAAATTAAACATGAGACTTTTGTGATATATCAACATCTAACAAGAACCCATACTTTCCATTCATACTTTGCCAATCCCTTTCATTCTCGGCCAATGAGATCAAGTAAAAAACATAATACAACAATTACAACTTCTATAATCCCATGCGTTACCTTGACATCACACATATACCAATCTAAGGTTCGGTGTAAATCATTTTGGCAATACTTCACAGATTGGGATTATGCGAATAAATTAGATTGGCCCAATATTAGAAAAGATAAGGTTTGGCCCATGATAAGAATGCTAACAACAGAATGGTCCATTGTAAATTTGCAACACACACCGGACGTAAACCAAAAATGACCAATTCATGGAAGTATAAAACACCCATCCTATCCCTAATTTATCTCACCCAACCAAACCCTAATCATATCTCATCCTTAAAAAAACGCCTCCTTCACTTCTCTCTCAAAAAAAAACGTACCATTCACCACATAAATCTGGAAACAAGATAAGCAGTGTATACACATCTACAATCAGTTTATCAAATCCCTTCAACGTCTCACATATCATTAATAACCCAAATTTTTTTATACGCCCTATTTAGTCTTCAAACAAAATCAACTTTGTTAAGCATAACATGCTCGCCACAGGGATGGTTAGAAGCAAATTATTAACGCCACAGGGATGGTGTAATAATCGAGACCTTTTCCAGGTAGGTAATTTAATTTATGTTTGTGAAACTTGTTTCTTTCTAGATGTCATATAACGAATTTGAGAAAAAGAAAAATAACATAGTTGTTATAATTTCTTTTCTTGTTGATTCGAATATTAATTGGAGCTTGGTCTTCAAAAAAGTTTACAGATCTATGATGATTTCTTAAATTCGTGTTTTAGATCTTCGATCTTGATGAAACATTTGAGTTCCACGAATATTAAGAAAAACTGAGATCTACTAATTCGATGCATAAACTGAGTTTTTTTTTTGCCCATCGAGTCATCTATTAATTAGCGAGTCAAGATTAAATGTCAAAGTCCATCAGTAGTGCAAAGATTTAACCGAACCTCAAGAAACAGGATTTAACCGTCATGTTAAAATCTTGTCTTAGTGTTCGAATAGAAACCAAAGAGGATTTTTCAATATATTACTGAGTTAGTTGAAGATTGAGATGTAGATTGAGATTCGATGATGTTGTAGATGATTTGTTGATGTCGGTTTAGTCTTGGACCGATGATTGTAAACTTGAGGTCGAGTTGATGAATGGTATTAGTGGTCATGAGGTCGAGTCATAAACTTTTACGCATAACCTTTCTTCAACTCTTTCTCATTCAAGTCGCTACGACTGTTGACTAAATAGTCAAGTCGCTAAGAATACGTAAGTCGCTAGGTTTGAACACAAGTCGCTACTTGTTATAAAACAACTCGCTACTCTTTTTGCATTTTCAAAACAAGTTGCTAACTTTGTTTTCCAAAACAAGTTGCTAACTTTGTTTTCCAGTTTGACTCAATAGTCAAACCGCCACCAGATATTAGGACCATGTTAGGATAACTCGCTACTAAGAATATTTGACCATTTGACTTTTTTCGGCGAGAATTCCGACCATGTTTTTCCGACCAAATTCATACTAACCCAGAAAAATGCATAAAAACTGCTTCATTTTGACAGGTTTGACCACGAATATGACCAGTTGACCCATTTTAATGACCACAAGTTTTATCACAGATTTGGTACCAAATTAGTCATAAAAAACTGGTGAGTTACAAGACCCACATAGCAGATGTAACAAAACAGATGTTAACAAAAAGTAGACCACTTGATAACCATGACCAATAAAGAGTATACGAAACTGAGTAACATGAAAAAAATGTTTTCCAAACAATAGCAGAAAAGAAAACAAACTTTCCGACCACTAAAAGTACACCAAACAGTTTACAAACATGTATCAAAACCACAAAAAATCAACACAACACAATAACCTTGGCTCTGATACCAATTTGTAGGATCTTTATTTTATTGTGTTGATGATTCGGGTGGTCTTGGAAGATCAAAATACATGTTTGCCATAGTTAGAGAGTTAGTAGAGAGAGAGGGTGTTCTTGCTAGAGGTTTACACAAATGAAAGATTAGATTAAAATGAGAAGCACCACCCCTTCCATGGATGGAAGGGGTATTTATAGTTACAAACATACCGTCCTCCTATCGGACTGTGGATCAGGCATACAGTTGGTAAAGACCCGTCCTTCCTCCACGGTGTTGCACTAAGCTATACTACGCTACAAACTAATAAATAAACTACTAAATAATGTGACTAACGACAAGTCTACGAGCTAACTTATGCTAGATAATATTTGGGGTGACCGACTCTTCACTATGGAATTTTCTAATTCCTAACAATGAGGGTAATAGCAATATTGTCCCATATGATCAATATGTGAAGCAAAGTGAAAGTGAGATTGTACCAAGTAATGCATCTTCCGCAGTCAATGATGACTATGATTTTGATGAATACACTGCCTGTGCCCCTGATGATTCTGTTATCACTGAACTGAATGCCTATAAAGAACAAGTTGCTATTTATGAACAGCGTGCTAAGTTTGAGCTAACTACCCGTGAGCAGGAAATGGATGACCAAATGCGTACAATTATTAGAAAAAGTAATTTTAGAGAAGAAGTGTTAAAACAAAAGTTAAACTCCTTACAAGAAAAGCTTTCTAAAACTATTAAGCAAAAGCAAGAGCTGCAAGATAATGTTAAAGTGCTTAAACAAGAATTCAGTGTTAAGGAATCAAAACTTTTGAATGATTTTTCTAATCAAAAAACTTTGAAAAACAAGCTTGAAAATAAGTTGTACGTACAAGGGAATACCATTCAGACTGCTCACATGATCACTAAGCATAGAGTTCTCAGCGATAAGCATAGCATTCCCATTATAGAGAAACCTAATCCTGAGTATGGTGAGATTGTAAAAGCTGCTCAAAATGTGATCTATGATGGTAATGAAATCCTTAAGCCTAGGCAGAAACCTAGCTGTGCTGAGTGCAAGGAAGAGGATAGAAAACTAGATGATGCATCTAGGGAGAAAATGGATAAGAAGCTTAACGATCCTGCATGTAAAATGAATAACATAACTATCAAACTCCACGATTACACTAAGGAAAATTGGATCTCCCTGAACATGTTTAAGCCTCAAACTCAATTAACCCCAAAACAGATCTTTTGGAAGAAAGATATGGATAAGCTAAAAGCTAATGTACTTGTTGAAACAAACACTCCCCTTAGGAAATTGCCTGCAACTACTGTGTATCCTCCAAATACACCAATGCATCTAGTTCCTAGATCGATTGCCACTAATAGCAAAACCTTAATCAGCCTGTATGTTGTTTATTAACTATTCATTGATTTTGAGAAGACATGTAAGAAGAGAATCACACCTACAGGGATAACTGATGGGGAAATGGGTTTTGAGCAAACTAAATAATGTTATTTAACTGACGTTATGCCTTTCTTTAAACAATTAAAAGGTCAATTTGAGAGTCTTCAAAAGGGAATAAATTCATATATTAAAGAAATGGAAAAGGAATTTGATGCTATGATTGTTGAAGTCAATGATTATGAACAGGAACTCAAATATAATGAAGTTGAAAGAAAAAACTTGCATATCTTAAATAAGAATTTGATTTCAAGTTGTGTTACTCAAGATGTGTTTTACACTGTTACTAAGAACTCTATTACTGCTTCTCGATTTCATGAATTATCGATTGCATTGAAAGTTTCCCATGATCGTGTCATTGAGCTTGAAAACAAAAACTCATAACTAAATGAGAAAATTGATCAGGATGATCATGATAATTTGGTAAAACATTTTTCTAAACTAGAAGTTGAACAATTTGATTTGCAACTAAAATATCAACATCTTAAAGAAAATGTCAGAACCTCAAATATCAAGACATCCTCAGATGTTCCTGAGTTTGATGCAGTTTTTCAGATAAACAAACGTGACGAACAGATTCAAGCTCATTGTAACACGATCAAAAAGTTGAAAGCCCAAATTTCTCAATTAAAGGGTGAAAAGAACAATGTGACTGGCTCCCAAATGCCTCCTCCTTTAGATTCTCAGTATTCTTAAACTTTTCATCTTTAAAACTTGGTTAACGTTTTACAAAAAGAAAACGAGAGTTTTCTAGAAGAAAATGAAAAAGTTAAACGACACTTTAAAGAGTTATATGATTCAATGAAAGTCACTCGTGATAAGAACAATGAAAAAATAACATCTTTACAAAAATAAATTGAGAATCTGAGGAGTCAGGAAAAAGGGAAACTACCACTTGTTTTTAATGAGAATGTTGAATCAAAGTCATCTACAGACTGCAAATATACTGTGACTGTTAAATACATTCCTCCTCATCTTATGAATAATGAACTTGTGTTTCGTAACTACTTCGTTCACCTTAAGGATAGTCTAGAATGTCTCCGTGAGATTGTAGAAGAGGATTTAATTAATAAACCTCTTGATAGAGAAATTAAGTTTGCATGTATTCAGGCCAAAAGATCTTAGGAGCTGCTAGAATGTTTAATTGCAACATGTTCTAAATCCTTAGGTGCGAAAGGTAAAGCTGTAATGCCTTGTTCTATGCCTAGTGCCAAGCATACAAACCATTCTATGCCCAGTGTTAAGAAAGTGAACACTAATGTGCCTTTAAGTTGTTCAGATCCCTGCACGTCTAGTTCAGGAATGCAAAAAGTAGATCAACCAACTAATGTTCCCATAATTCCTTCTACATGAGTAATCAGTGACATAAGAGCAAGCGGGTCAAAGCCTCCAGGCAATACCAAGCAAGATAGGATCTTGCAAGCTAAGAATGTGCATTGGAAGAGAGTAGAAGACCACCCTAGGAACTTTAAGTTTGAGTTGAATAAAACGAATCGTGTTGATTCTAGTATTAGCCATAGGCGTACTGGTAGAACTATTCCCTTAAGAAGTGAACGTACTTTGAATAGGTCAAATACGGACATTAGCTCTACATCTATTTCTGATGATTCCATTGTTTCTACTTCTGATGTGGGTGTTCCGATTACTGTTACTAACCAAGTGGAACCCATTATTGCATGGGTTTCCCAATTATCCAGTTATCCTTTCTTGTCTGTGTTCAACTACAGATCGTTTAAATCGTTCTGTGGTACCTGGACTAAGGCTGTTCCAAGCATATGACTAGAGACCGGTCGCGGCTCATGAACTTCGTGAGCAAATTCATCGGGACTGTTAGATTCGGGAACGATCACTTCGGTGCAATTATGGGTTATGGAGATTATGTTTTCAGTGATAGTGTTATCTCCAGGGTATATTATGTAGAAGGTCTTGGTCATAACTTATTCTCTGTCGGTCAATTCTGTGATTCTGATCTAGAAGTGGCCTTCAGAAAACATACTTGTTTCGTTAGAGAACTTGATGGTAAAGAACTTTTAAGAGGAACACGTGGTTCAAATCTATACACCATCTCTATTGAAGATATGATGATGTCTTCTCCAATTTGATTTTTGTCAAAGGCCTCGAAAACAAATTCATGGTTATGGCATCGTCGTCTCAATCACTTGAACTTCGGCACCATCAATGATCTCTCCAGAAAGGCCTTAGTTGTAGGTTTACCTAGACTAAAGTATGAAAAGGATCATCTTTGTTCAGCATGCCAATTGGGAAAAAGCAAGAAGTATGCCCACAAACCCAAACCTATAAACTCAGTTACAGAAGTTCTTCATACAATTCAAATGGATTTATGTGGACCCATGAGAGTGCAGAATATCTTTGGGAAGAAATATGTGTTAGTTGTGGTTGATGATTACTCTCGATTCACCTGGGTTAAGTTCTTAAGGACAAAGGATGAAACTCCAGATATCATCATCAAACTTATCAAATAGTTGCAGGGTTTGACTTAACAAAACTGTCAGAATCATCCGAACAGACAATGAAACTGAGTTTGTTAATAAACAACTTAGTGAGTTTTATGAAAGTGTTGGAATCAGTCATCAAAGAAGTGTTCCACGAATTCCTCAACAGAACGGTGTAGTTGAAAGACAAAATCGAACTCTTGTGTAAGCCGCAAGAACAATGCTGATTTACTCAAAGGTTCCAATGTTTCTCTGGGCTGAAGTCATTGCCACTGCATGCTACACTCAAAATCGATCCCTAATTCACACTGCTCATGGAAAAACTCCATATGAATTTTTCCACAATAGAAAACCTAATCTCTCATTCCTTCGTGTGTTTGGTGCTTTGTATTATCCAACTAATGAGGGCCAAGACTTAGGCAAACTTAAAGCTAAAGCGGACATTGGAGTTTTTGTAGGATATGCACCAAACAGAAAAGGATACCGAATCTACAACAAAAGAACCCGAAATATCATGGAAACAATTCACGTTACGTTTGATGAGCTGACTGGTCCAATGGCTCCAGGACAACCCAGTTCTAGACCCGCATCATCAAGTAGTCCCATCAGTTCTACTTTTGTTTACGACTCCTCGCCAGCAACTCCTCATGTGCCTCCTTCTGAAGATGACTTGAAGAAATTGTTTGATCCAATGTTTGATGAACACTATGAGCCAACTGCTAATGATCTATCAATTCCATCATCAGAGGCTGCTACTATCCCTGTTAATGAAGTTAACCCTTCAGTTTCTATGACACTAAGTCAAGAAGCGCTTGCTGCTGATCACTCTGTCTCATCAACAAATCATCAATCATCAAGTGTACATCACGGAAATCTTTCTGGCACCCTTGATGGAGAGAATTCCTTTGCTACTCCTGAAGATGCACCATTTGAAAACATATTTGCTCCTGAATCATCATCAGAACCATCTTCATCAGGAGAAATCGACTCTGCTACTTCAGTTCCTCAACAACAACCACACGAACACCTTAGAAAATGGACACATGATCATCCATTGGACAAAATCATTGGAAATCCCTCTCGTCCTGTATCCACTCGCAAACAACTTGCAACTGAGGCCTAATGGTGCTTCTTCAACTCTGTACTATCTAAGGTCGAACCAAAAGACGTTAAAACTGCAATGAATGAAGACAGTTGGTTCAATGCCATGCAAGAAGAAATTCATGAGTTTGATCGACTAGATGTTTGGGAATTAGTACCTGCTCCTGATTGTGCCATGATCATTGCTCTAAAGTGGATCTTCAAAGTAAAGCTTGATGAGCATGGCGATGTATTAAAGAACAAGGCTAGATTGGTTGCAAAAGGATACCGTCAAGAGGAAGGTATTGACTTTGAAGAATCATTTGCTCCAGTGGCACGCATAGAGGCAATCAGAATCTTCCTGGCTAATGCTGCAAGAAAGAATATGATTGTCTATCAGATGGATGTAAAGACGGCTTTTCTTAACGGAGATCTTAAAGAAGTGGTATACGTCAGCCAACCGGAAGGTTTTGTGAATCCATAGCATCCTACTCATGTCTATCGCTTGAAGAAGGCTCTTTACGGCTTGAAGCAAGCTCCAAGGGCATGGTATGATACGCTATCAAACTTTCTTCTATCTACTGGATTCAGCAAAGGAGCAGTTGATCCGACATTGTTCACCAGAAAGTCAGGCAAACATTTAATTCACGTTTAAATCTATGTTGATGATACTATCTTTGCCTCGACTGACCCCAATGAATGTGACCATTTTTCTAAGGAGATGGGCTCCAAATTTCAAATGTCAATGATGGGACAAATGTCATTTTTCTTGGGATTACAAATTTCACAAAGTCCCAGAGGCATTTTCATTAATCAATCTAAATATGCAAATGAAATTTTAAAGAAATTTAGATTTGACACTTGTGACACCGTTGACACTCCCATGGTGGAACGTACCAAACTGGATGAGGATCACTCAGGGATCATGGTAGATCAAACTAAATATCGAAGTATGATTGGATCCCTGATGTACCTCACTGCCAGTAGACATGATATTCTGTTCGCTGTATGCATGTGTGCTAGATACCAGGCTAAGCCTACCAAAAAGCACCTTGAAGCGGTTAAACGGGTCTTTCGGTATCTCCAAGGAACCATCAACATGGGACTTTGGTACCCGAAGAACACCGGTATGTCACTAAGAGAATATGCAGATGTAGATCATGCAGGATGTCAAGATACTCGTCGAAGTACGTCTGGAGTTGCTTAGTTTTTGGGTGATAAGCTTGTGAGCTGGTCTTCAAAGAAACAAATGAGTACTTCTATTTCCTCTATAGAGGCTGAATACATAGCCATGTCATCTTACTGTGCTGAAGGCCTATAGATGAGATCCCAATTATCTGACTATGGCTTTGAATTCAACAAAATCCCTCTGTACTGTGATAATAAAAGTTCCATTGCTCTCTCTTGCAACAACGTTCAACATTCAAGAGCCAAGCACATCGACATTCGACATCATTTCATTCGGGAACAAGTGGAAAAAGGTATGGTGGAACTCTATTTTGTGAGGACTGAATACCAATTAGCAGACATCTTCACCAAAGCTCTTCCTAGAGAACGTTTTGAGTTTATCCTTCCACGTCTTGGTCTAAAGAGTCTACAACGGGAAACACTCAAGCGTCTTCAAGAGGAAGACGAGGAGTAAAGGTATTTATGCATATATCTCTTATATATATTTATTCAAAAAGTAAAATACAAAATTTCAAAACCCACAAAAGAAAATATAAAAATATAAAATTCTCAAAAAATCCATAAAAATTAGAAAATCTTGAAAAATTCCAAAAATATTGTTATTTTGTCATGTTTTTCCTTATTCGATATCATCTACGGACTTTGTATTGACATTCAAAGAATGTCACGGGTCTTTAGATGTTCTTCGAATGTTCATAAGTTTGTTTTAAAAAAATGAGACGGAGAAAAATGGTGGTTTACAATCATTTCAGGCAGTAACCCGTTTTAAAAAGTAAAGAATAGAGTCATGCTTTATCTTATTTTTCAAATCTCATGCTCTGATTCTTAAAACAAGTGTTTGTCATCAAAAAGACAAATGTTTCTCTTTCCAAATATTTTTCCGTCTAATGATTCTTCTGAAAAATATTTGCCATCTAATGAAAACTAAATTGCTTTGAAAATACCTCGTACTCTATTATTCTTGTAAATCATCTGTGCTTATCATCTGTCAAAATCTCTATCTCTCAATCAACAACTTTTGTCATTGATTGAGGGGGAGAATGATTTCAATCGAATTAAAAAAAATGTTATTTTGAAAGGTTATTTTTCAAACAATTGGTATGTAAATGAGCAAGGTTTATTCTTGGAAAATTAAAAAGAACAATGTTTTATACAATTGATGCAAAACCTTTGCTAATGTTATGTTTTCAAAAGATACTCTTGCATGTTTAAACAATGGAGTTTAAAGTCTGAAAATCTGATCCTTATCAGTTAAAATGTTCTTTTCAAAAGCAAGTCACTATTCTCCTCAAAAAGCTCTCAAAATTTAATTTAAATCAATAGAGATCACAACTCTCAAAGGATTTGGAAAGTGTGATCGGGGGAGAATTTTTGATTTAAATTGGATTTAAACTAATAACTTGATAATTGGTTTTATAAGTGTTTAGTAAGCTTTCCTCCCCACATGTGCCAAACGATTTCAAATTTTCCATGCACATGTTGAGGGGGAGAATCTTTTTAAACCACAAAGAATTCAAACGTGATTGATTTGTCTCTAAGTGCAGGTTCCCTCTAGTATGTGCAAAACTCTTTCAAACCTCGAGGCGCATATTGAGGGGGAGCAAACTTTTGAAAACCTCATCCTTCCCCAATATGCTTTATCTACTTGATTTAATCAGGGAAGTGATGTTGATATCTTTTAGAAAATGGTAATCGAAGAAGTTAATTCTTCCTCTTGCCTCTGTGTGCTAAAACGATTTCAAATACATGAGGCACATGTTGAGGGGGAGCTCTTTTTCTAAAAATATAAAAAACAATTCAGGTACAAAATGCTTTGATAATATATCACAAGTATCTGGATTGATTTTCAATTGGTTCCAATTGCAGATGAACAATACCAAATAGACCGACCAAATTCACTTTATGTACGGTGATATAAGGATGATAAGGTTAGATATTTGCTCCCATGATCCGCCAGAACCGGAGGGATCTACCCAGGGACAATCCACTAGTTAGTGTAGAAGTCCTTAGGTATGACGAAAAAAGGAGAAAAGTGAGATATGGGAAGAGTGTGGACTGAGACTGAGCTAGTACTGGAATAAACCCAACAAGGTTCTAGTTATGAAGTCTCGGTAAGCACTGAAGGGGTTGAAGAATGAAAAAGAATTAAATGTGAAAAAGGGTGAAAAGAAATAGCCCTCTATTTATTAAACCTTAGGGCAGAAACCAGGTTCAATTCATATGCTACTGGTGGTTACCAAGGTAACATCGGTATTGAAGACAAGACGTCATGGACCTAGTGACGCACTGCACTTCAACTTCCCAAACCACTCAAGTTCCTCTTAACAGGGCTTGTTTCATTCTCACGGGGAACCGACACTATCTATCGACTTTCTCTTAGAGATTGTTGATATTGAAGAAGGAGACCCTCTCCCTAGTCCCCGGCATAGGAACCAAAATATGCACAATTGAGTCTAGAGCCACGAGATCGTCAAATAAATCTTTTTAGGACACTGTCAATGAAGACTCTCTGTTTCACACAATGTGGAAAGAGAGATTATATCTTATGAGTCCTACGCATTATCCTTGTGGTATTGCCAGAACATCTGAGTGATATGCAAACATATTCACAATGAAGATGGAAAGCCTTCTGAAGCCAACATCAAACAAGCTCCTGGTGGGTGGCATGTGAGATCTATCCAATAGATCAACCATGTGACAACTGAACAGAAACAATGGGGCGATTCAATCTTTTGAATCAATCCTGGTTCAGGTTATGGATTGACGGATACCTTTGAAAAACCGGTCGTTGTGCTTAAAAACTCTTTTCTTTAGCACATCGACTGTGTACTAATATTTCAAAATAAAAAGTTTTTATGATTGATAATTGATTTTCATTAAAACCTTCGTTGTATTGCAAAAACAATTTCTATTGAGTGGTACACGATTGTTTTTCAAATCTCTTTTCATCAATCAGTGAATCTCAATTCGCTGGTTCACTCACTCCGTGTTGTCTTCTTTGAGACGTTCTGGTTTGAGAACAGCTAGAACAACTGCGAAACCCTGTCAAGGAAATTCTTTGGAATTATACCTGATCACAGGCAGTACTTGTACTGATCAACGGGGAACCGTGAGCCGTGTACCTCAATTCAACGAAAGTGATCAAAGACACTTTCGTGCACTTTATTGCTAATTGTTGTATGCAGGTACGCTAGACGTTTGCAGTTGATCAGAATGAAGCGGTCAATCCATAGCCGCATGCTCACACTACACATTCATCTCTAAAGAAATCATGATAAGTGCTTCAACGACTCTAATACTTTCTCTCCATGCTTCTGCTATGCTGCTGCAAATATCATGAATCAGTAAAAGCTTCCGCTAATCTGATGAGAATATATCATGATCCAGAATGAGAGCATGTCGGTCCAAATGTCACAACATCACATAATACCAACACCACAATGGATGAGTCAGAGATTTATGTTAGCTGATGATCTCAATGCTGGCTCAAAACTCATCATCACGTGGATCAGTTAATGACCTCCACTTGAAATTATTTAAACATGCGGAGCATGAAGAATCAAAGACTACGAGCTACTGAGCAAAGAACTTAATCAAGAATCCTAGAACAGTCTAATGTAATATATGTTTGTATTCATTGTAAATTGAGGTGACCTCCCTTAGGGGGAGATTGTTAGGAATTAGAAAATTCAGTCGTTAAAGAGTCGGTCACCTCAAGTATATGTATTCGATAGAAAGCTCGTAGTCGTAGTCAAGTTATGTTAGTAAGTAGTTTGTTAATTAACACCGTGGAGGATGAACGGGTCTTTACCCACTGTATGCCTGATCCACAGCCCGTACGTGGCGTTTATTTGTAAGACACTATAAATACCCTCTACCTCCCAAGGTAGAGGGTTGGAGCTTCAATACCATTTTTCTTTGTTTCACATAGTTCCCAACTCTCTTCCCTTTCTCTCTCTAGAACTTTCTCTCTCTAAACCTTGTTAACGCCTCATATGATTATGGTTTAATGTGTTTGTGAAATCCTATATCTAATAGGAAGAGTTTTGAGAACTTAGTGAGACAAAGAAAAATTATATTATGAAGCTCCAACCCTTTGCCTTGCTAGGCAAAGGGTATTTATAGGTTCTTACAAGGCACGCCTCCTACGGGCTGTGGATCAGGCATACAGTGGATAAAGACCCGTCCGTCCTCCACGGTATTACTTAACAAACTACTTACTAACATTAAATGACTACGACTACGAGCTTTCTAACGAATACATATACTTGAGGTGACCGACTCTTTAACTACTGGATTTTCTAAATCCTAACATTGAACTTGATGAGGCGGTTGTTGATAAAATTTTTGTTGAGTTTGACCTTGAAAATTTTGCGGTGGTGGTGCTTGATTATGGAAATTTACACCAAGGTTTTTATTGTACCCTTGATTAACATTAAAAGCTTGGTTTTGAAAGCGGTTTTGGGTATTATTTTTAACGGGTGCAAAACTGGGTGGTCCTATTTGATTGGCACGGTATCCTTGATTCGGATTCAGATTATGATTAGCAGCTGCCATGGTGGCTTTTCTGATGTTGCCATCGGTGGCTTGAAATTTGTAGTACGAACGAGGACCACCGCAAATAATGCAAGTTTTGGTAACAGCTTTTACAGTTTCCGTTTTTTGATTCTGGGACTTACACTCTTTTAGCATGCTATGAATAGCGTCGGTAAGTCCATCCAGCTTTTACTCCACAATAGATGAAGAAGCATTGGTAATAACCTTAGCAACAACCCGTTTGTTTCTAGATGTCAGAACCTTTGACTTATTCTCGATAATCGTTCTAATTTCTCCGGGCATACGACTCAAGATATTGCAACCGGCGGCCACATTAAGCAAATCTTGGTCGGTTAGAGTTAAAGCATTGTAGAACGTATCAATCTAATGAAGGTCGGAGAAGCCGTGGTGTGGGCATTTTCATAAAAGTTCTTTAAATCTATCCCACGCTTCACCGAAACTCTCGTCGAATCTTTGTCGAAAATTCTTTATTTCATTTCTTAACATCGTAGTTCTTGATGGAGGGAAAAATTGGCTAACAAAATTCTTAGAGAGGTCTTCCCATGTTGTGATTGAACGAGGAGGCTCTTTCTCAAGCCAAGTTCGGCTGCCCCCTCGAGGGAAAATGGGAATACATCAACTTAATCGACTCATGAGGGATGCCTCGAAAGTTTATAGTGGAAGCCACTTGATTAGACCAACGGATATGCGCGTGGGACTCATCCCTCTCAAAACCGCAAAAAGGTTTAGACTAAACCAATTGAATCAAATTATTCTTAAGTTCAAAAATTTTGGAATCAATCGGTGGTACAACGATAGCATCACCGTAGCCGTCTACATGAGCTTGAAGTAATTTAGACATCGTGCGGGTATCCGCCATGATTTGGACGGGTTCGTCAATTATAGCACGTAACTCGGGTACATCTATTTTTCGTCGATTACGTCTTGATTGGTGTAGGATCGTTATTTTTATTGTGTTGATGATTCGGGTGGTCTTGGATGATCAAAATACATGTTAGCCATTAGAGAGAGAAGTAGAGAGTTGGGTGTTTTCTTGCTAGAGACTTGGTATACAAAAGTATGGAATATTAGATTGAAAGCACCACCCCTTCCATGGATGGAAGGGGTATTTATACTTACACAATACACGACCTCCTATCGGCCTGTGGATCAGGCATACAGTGGGTAAAGACCCGTCCTTCCTCCACGGTGTTGCACTAAACTATTTTACGCTACTGACTAACTAATTAACTACATAATAACGCAAATAACGACAAGTCTACGAGCTAACTTATGCTAGATAATATGTGGGGTGAACGACTCTTCACCATGGAATTTTATAATTCCTAACAATCTCCCCCTAAGGGAGGTCACCCCATGTTTTACATTTCGAATCCTAGCATTCTATTCTTGACTTTGTTCTTGAGCTCGTAGACTTCAATTCTTCAATTCTGCAATCTTTGTGCTTAAGCAGTGACACTTCCAAGTCCGCATAGATTAGTACTTTAAGTGGAGGCCTTTGAACTGATCCACATCTTTGATGATCTTCGAGCTTTCATTGAGATCATCAGCCATAGTAAATCTCTGGATCACCCTTTATTGTGTTGCCATCATGTGAAGTTGTGACTTTAGGACCGACATGCTCACACTTTTGAATCATGACATCTTTCCATCAGAGTAGCGGAAGCTTTACTGGTTCATGATATTTGCAGCAGCGTAGCAGAAGCATAGTATAAAATATCAGAACCAGGTTATGTAGATATGCACCAGTCATAATTTCTTCAATTAAGTGTGGATGCTGTGAGCATGCGGCTTTGGATTGACTCCTCAATTCTGATCAGCTGCAACCGTCCAAATGTACCTGCAAACACCAGTTAGCAATAAAGCGAACGAAAGTGTCTTTGATCACTTTCGTTGAATTGAGGTACACGGCCCACGGTTCCCCGTTGATAAGTACAAGTACTGCCTGTGATCAGGTAGGATTCCTAAGAATCTCCTTGACAGGGTTTCGCAGCTGTTCTAGCTGTTCTCAAACCTGAACGTCTCAAAGAAGACAACACGGAGTGAGTGAACCAGCGAATTGAGATTCACTGATTGATGAAAAATTGATTTGAAAACAATCGCGTATTGCTTAGAATAAAGAGTTTTGCAATACGACGAAGGTTTTCTGAGAAAGATCAATTTTCAATCAAAATACTTTTTATATTTAAAATGAATACACGTTCGACGTGCTAGCGAAAAGAAGAGATTCGCACATCGAACGGTTTTTCTAAAAGTATTTTTCAATCAGAGATACTTTTTGAATTTGAAATGAATACACATTCGACGTGCTAGAGAAAAGAAGGTTTGCACATCGAACGGTTTTTCCAAAAGTGTTCGTCAATTCCATTCCTGGACCAAGGTTGATTCAAGATTGAATCTCCCCATCGTTTCTATCCAGTTGTCACAAGCTTGATCTTACGAGAAGATCTCACATGTCACCCACCAAGAGCTTGTTTGATGTTGGCTCTAGAAGGATTTCCATCTTCATCGTGAATACTTTTACGCATCACTCGGATGTTCTGGCAATACCACAAGGATAATGCGTAGGACTCTTAATATAATCTTACTTTTCACATTGTGTGAAACAGCAAGTCTTCATTAATTTTGTGTCCTAATGAGATATTGTGGATGATCTCTTGGCTCTAGACTCGATTGTGCACATTTGGTTCCTGTATCGGAGACTAGGGAGAGGGTCTCCTTTTTCAATATCAACAATCTCTAAGAGAAAGTCGATAGATAATGTCGGTTCCCCGTGAGAATTAAACAAGCCCTTTTAAGAGGAACTTGAGTGGTTTGGGAAGTTGTAGTGCAGTGCGTCACTGGGTCCATGACGTCTTGTCTTCAATACCAGTGTTAGCTTAGTAAACACCAGTAGCATATGTATTGAACCCGGTTACTGCCCTAAGGTTGAATTAATGGAGGGCTATTTCTTTTCACCCTTTTCACATTCAATTCTTTTTCATTCTTCAACCCCTTCAGTGCTTACCGAGACTTCATAACTAGAACCTTGTTGGGTTTATTCCAGTACTAGCTCTGTCTCAGTCCGCACTCTTCTCATATCTCACTTTTCTCCTTTTTTTCAATATACCTAAGGACTCTACACTATCTAGTGGATTGTCCCTGGGTAGATCCCTCCGGTTCTGGCGGATCGAGGGAACAAATACCTAACCTAACCATCCTTATAACACCATGCATAAAGTAAATTGGTCGGTCTTTTGGTACAGTTCATTCTTCCTTGAAACCAATTGAAAAATCATTTGGAAAAACAATCAAGGTACTTGTGATACGAGATCAAAGCATTTTGTACCTTAATAGTTTTGATCATTTAGAAAACCTCCCCCTCAACATGTGCGTATGATTTAGAAATTGTTTAGCACAAGGAGGCAAAAGGACTTTGAAATATTTTCTTTGATCACAATTTTCATACGAAAAAGCCATTTGATTTTCATGGTAAAATTCTCCCCCTCAATATGTGCATAGGATTAGTGAAATCATTTTATCACATAGAGGAAAGAGTTCTTTTGAAGCACATCCAC
>BPTQ01000007.1:207348505-207403334 GCA_019973895.1 Chrysanthemum seticuspe | reverse complement strand
CAGAAAGTTTTACTTTAAAAAAGACAAGAACAAACTAACACTTTAACAAAATAAAATGAATTTCTAGAGAATTTTGATAGTATGGACTGTGATTGTTAGAAATTACAGAATTTTACCAGGAATAGACAGTAAAAAGTTTCAATTTAGTTCGGTGCAGAAAGGGGTTTTACAAAATTTACTAAATTTAGTTAACCCTAGTGTTTAGAGTTTTCTAAACTTTAAAACTAGCCCCATCTCTAGCACTCAATTTAGAGAATAGACAAATTTACCTTAACCAAAATCAGGAAGTTTCCGTGAGGACGGAGGTACACGGTTTGCTAAAGTTTATGTGTTACGTGTACAACTCCTCCTCCTAAATAGGGTTTTGGTCTACTCATAAATTTGTTCCGGTGTAAAAGAGGGTACAAAAGATTTGGATTAATTTAGTAAACCCTAGGTTTTAGAGTTTCCCAAACTATAAAAACTAGCCCCCTCTTAAACACTAAAACATTCTATATTGAAAAGTGTATGTGTAGTTTGGTATTGTGTTCCACCGCATATTCTACCTTAAGATCTCTCTCTTTCAATCTCCAAATCCCTTGAATCACTCTCTTTCACTTTCTATAATAATATTCGAGGTTGAGAGATGGAACCCTCCATCTCTCATAAATATCAGAATGTGTTTAGCGGTGTGAAACCCGACACCTAGTCCGTATGTCACCCATTTCTGGGCAGGCAGGAGGTGCCACAATGAATTGATTTAATGATGAACTGATCCACAGCCCAAAGTGTGGCGATTTGTGTAAGACTATAAATACTCTCTACCTCCCAAGGTAGAGAGTTGGAGCTTATAATAATATCTTTCACTTTCTCTCACTAAGTTCCCTAAACCTCTAACTTTCTCTCTCTAGAATTCCATCTTATACGCCACCTTGTGTTATGGTTTGATGTGTATGTGAAAAGTTATATCTTACAAAATCACAAATTCTCCCCCGATCAAAAATATCAAACCCTTTGAGATTTTGGATCCCAAATGATTTAATTAGGTTTAGAAAACATGGGAGAAAATGTGGCCTTGTTTAAATACTCATCTGGTTTTGGGATAAATCCTCCTCCTCAACATGTGCATTGTGTATTTGAAATCGTTTGGCACATGGAGGCAGGAGTGCCTTTGAAGGACTAAAACCAATTCCATTTAAACAGATAAGAGATTTAACTCACGATCTCTACCCCGATCAAAATTTCAAATCTTTTGAGATTTGTGATCCCAATTGATTTAAATCATTTAAAACATTTTGGGGAAAGACGTGGCTTGATTTAACTTTGAAAAATGACAGATAAGGACCATTTTAAGACATTAAAGATTGTTAGTGTCAGGTATGATAGTTTTAAGAGATCTTTAAGTAAAATAAAACAATTTCACAATCAAACAAGAACAGAAAAAATTTCATTTTGAAAGACCATGATTCAAAAGAAAACTCATACCATGACATAACATTAAATCTTTAGATCACCACAAATTTTGTACAAACGGACTTTTTGTGAAGAAATATCATTTGAAAATATTTTATTTTAAATCACTCTCCCCCTCAATCCATGACAGAAGTCAATAATTGAGTGACTTAGGTTTTGATAACAAGAAGTCCGGTGATTTTCAAAAAATTAGTCCAATATATTTTCAAAACAATATTTTGCATTTTCAAAACAATTTAATCAAATTATTCAAAATTGTTTAAAAAATGATATCCTGCACAAAGATACGTTAGATGGTTGAGAAGCTTCTGTTGTTGTTGCTGTAGGGTTTGGAAGAAAAACCGTCTGCTGATGCAGTGAGACTTCTTTCTAAGTTGCATTTTATAATGCCAACTGAGGTCCAATTAAGCTCCGTTTCTTCAATCACTTAGAAGAAAACCATCTGCTGATGCAGTGAGACCTCTTACGTTGCATTTATGCCAACTCTCCATTGAAGTCAAATTAAGCTCCGTTTCTTCATTTGTCGACTCAAGAAATCGTTACCCTTTCCTTTCGGCATCCAATCATATTCATCTGTGGGATCAGGATCGGGAACATTCTTATAACCAATATACCTGCATACGTTAGTGAACACACATACAGATATATGGTGGTCGACATCACCCAAACAGTAATCGACTAATAAAAGTCAATGCAACATATCAATCAGATTATTTAAATGTATGGGAAAAATGTGTTCATCAAACTCTAATTATCTAAACCTAGCAATCATATCCTTGGCACCTAGTCCTTCAACATAGGTTAACATCATTTTTAATTAAGCATATTAGGATAATTAAGAAAGCTCGTTAGAAGATATAGAGTAGAAAACATTCTCCCCCTCAGCCAATAACTCATTTTATAAAAGATTTTAAAAGTGTTGAAGTCATTGATTGAGTTTCCAAATTTTATAAAAACTCTGAATCTGATTGATTTTAAGCAACTCATTTTCCACCATTTTTGAAAACACAACAAATATTTTTCTGAAGAATTTTAGACGGAAAAACATTTGTGTAGGAACAGCAGTCCTTCGACATACTTTCCTCAATTTGTTTTAGGATAAGTGCACGAAATATTTTGAAAATTTGGTTTAGCGCAGCACTTTCCTTTCATGAAGAGCGGGTTGCTATCAGAAATAATAGCAAGCCATAGTTTAAGCACGGGTTACAGTCTGAAGTAACTGCAAGCCATAGTTTTAAGCACGGGTTACAGTCTGAAGTAACTGCAAGCCATTTTTTGAAGCGCGGGTTACAGTCTGAAATAACTGTAAGCCATTTGATTTGTGACATGTTTTGAAAAGAATATTTACACCTCCTGCTCGAACTTCATCTATGGTCCCGTGCCATTATTGAATGACATTTCTAAGACCGTAGATGTTATCGATACCAGAAGACATGTCTTGGAAAACATATTTTTGGTATTTTTGAAATTTTCTGATTTTTATGGGTTTTTGAAGGTTTTATATTTTTCTATTTTCTTTTGTTGGTTTTATATTTTTGTATTTTGTTTTCTGAAAAGTATATACAAAGATAGAGAAGATGATATAGTAAAAGAAGATGATGATACGAGTACCGAGATAAGGATATTGAACGGCCCCGTTGTAGAAGATGGAAGTCATCATCTCTTAAACATTCACCACCAAAGCTTTCGATGCTCCTGAATTGTGAGAAATTGAACCATCAGAAAGTGAGACTCTGGCAGCTTCCCCCCAAACTGAAAATCCTTAAGATGAGCAGATTCGAAGCTCTATTTCAAGCTTGCTTTAGCCCGGTACACAAGGAAGCACACCATTATCATAAATCCCGCTGCTCCATTTAAGAACGATAATCGAGGATCTCCATTCGGGGTTATATCATCAACAAGAACAACAACGTGTCATCCCACACATAAATAACTCTTCTCAAATTTCATTACCACTGAAGTCTGAAGCAATGCATCCCCAACGAGTTTTCAAGAGAACACTTCCCCCAAGTAGATGAATTGATGCAGTCAGTCTCTTAGACTAGAGCTCACGAACCCGAATACACGTACCCGAAGACAAAGAAACTTATACCATCGAAGTAGCAGATTAAGTCCAATAGCCAAAGAATAACCCCGATGTATACTTTTCTCTCCCCCTGAAGAAAGTGTATGAAGCTCAAGAACCCGAAGTACCCGAATGCCCAAAGAGAGAATAACCGATAACATTGAAGAGGCATGTCGAATCACTGATTATCTCTGCGGAGGACTATCTCTGCGGATCTTCAACTCCAGAATAAGTGATTATATCTCTGAATCAATGATTAATCCCTCAAGTAAAACAGCTGAGCATCCCCAATGTACACAATATCTCTCCCCTGATGATTGTGATAACATCAAAATCATCACACACTTGTGTACCTCTTTCATCTTCAGAAACTAACTCTTCCATCTCTTCTCCCACATAGTTGGAATAAGAACACTAAACGCCTTGATGAGTAAAACCTTGAGTTTCTCTGCGGTCATGACATTTGTTTTCCCGGGATAACTTCAATCACTTAGAATTATTAAGTCCATCAAGTTTACTCGCCATGAGTCAAACCTTGAGTTTCTCTGCGGTAATAACATTTGTCTTCCCGGGATATCTTCAATTACTTAGAAGTATTAAGTTCATCAAGTTTACTCGCGTTTAGATACGTGTCTCCTTCCCCCTTGCTGGTTTTGACACTTCAGAATCAGCAACTCTTTGAAAGCCTAAATACTAGAAATCTTTTGAGAAGAACGCTTGAAGTCATTGTGAGAATCAACTTGCTGAAGAACAGTGTGAGCAAGTCTAATTGGGGATCAAATCAAACATTTCACCCTCCCCCAATTAGTGCTCTCCCCTAAACTGACAATTTGTTTGATAGCAGCCCAGATTAAGAAGAAGTCTTTGGATAATCAAATGCAACTTGTCTTTAGTCTTCTAACATATAGCAGAAAATGTAGAACGGACTGTAGACTATACCTTCTTCAAGATTGTCCAGTTGGGGATTAGATAGTTAACATCTTCAACTCACCAAATAAAATAAGAACATCACCAAAAAGCATCCCAATTAACTTACATCTTGCAATTCCCCTTAACTAAAATCCCTCCCAATCAAACAAGAACAAAAAGATGTTCATCAAGGAAATTAGCAATCAGGCCGCAGCGAACACACGAGATGGTAACACCAAACTACCAATCACATTAAACAAGAACAGAGAGATTGTTCGGAATCATCATGTTGATGTGTACGTGAAGCATTAACCGGAAGCACTTTGTCAATAAACTCATATCAGCTTGTGAAGATGTCAACTAACGGCTCTATGAAGAAACTCCATGTAAAGATGAGCCGATAAGAAGAAGCTCGATTCTTACATGAGTTTGGAGCCGTTTGACCATTTATTCTCATAAATCAATCAACCATGCAGTGAATTCACACTTCTTCTCCCCCTCAAGAATTGCATACGGAGATGCCATTCTTCATTAAACAAGTGAATATCTTCAACAAATGTAGTTTATTCACACTTCTCCCCCGAAAAATTAGCTCATGATGTCGCCATCGTCATTATAGTTGAGCAAGTGGAATAAGAAAACAGTCAATGGTAGCCCGGTTCACTTGAAGACTGAAGCGCATGGAAAAAGCATGAAGCATGTTGATGAGAATGGTCATAAATAAGAAGATTTCTCTTCTTCCGAAGATAATGCGCACTGAAGCGTACACATTTCTTTTCTTTAGGGAACGAGGCTTGAACTGATGTGTTCAAACGTCATAAGAAGATTTCTCTTCTTTCGAAGATAATGCGCACTGAAACGTACACATTTCTTTTCTTTAGAGTACGAGGCATGAACTGTTATGTTCATACGTCATTATGTTGAAGTACGAGGCCTGAACTGATGTGAACAGACGTCATAATCTCTCTCTTTTCAATCTCTTTTGGCAAATCATGTAATCAACCCCATTATCATTCAGTAGGCTCTTTGTCATGACAACTGATGGAGAAAACCCAATATGATGAATTTGACCCTGAAGTAAACTAACCCAAACTCGTGACTTAAACTTGCACATGTGAAACAAAGAGCGGTGCCGAGAATTCATGCTCCATTGAATCTCTTAAGTACTCTATACTCTACAACCAGCCAACCATCAAGTAAAAGACGTACATTAACTCTTGAAAATCCACAATTGAATGTGACAATGAGCACTACAACGTAACTCCTTAAAGTGATAGTTATTTTTGTGGTAAAAAGAGCCCAATTCCCCCAGAAAAAATAGACTCTAAAAAATAACTAGATTTCCAAGTCTTCGTTTTTGGAAATAAGCTCGAATAAGGATCATGAAGAATCTTCATCCATCCATCCCCGATACCTTCAGATACTAAGTACACTCGCCGGTGATAATTCACTTCAACTTCAAATAAATAATAGTGAATTAACTCCGTTGTCACATCTTCTGGTTAAAAGCTCAATTCTAGCCTCCTTTGACGTTTGAAGTGAACTCTGATAATGGTTTTCATCCCGACCATGGTTAGAAGCACATAACCCCGTAAAACCATGTAATAACCAAACTGCCATGACGAATTTCCAAACACACACCCAATTCATGAAGTACACCCTTTTATCCCTTCTTTGAAGCAGAAACTGTAGCACCAGCATCAAGTAAGATCCAGAATTACACTTTCTCTTCTCCAAGATGGTTCCATCATTACGGGATTTTACAACTCTATGGTTTAAACCGAGAAATAGTTTCTTTCACGGGATTTTACAAAGCCAAGAATAAACCGTAAGATAGATCCGGAAATGCACTTTACTAATACCAGGATGTTTCCATTGTCACGGGATTTTACAAGTCTATGATTTAAACCGAGAAATAGGTTCTTTTGCGGGATTTTACAAAATCAAGACAAAACCGTAAACAATGTCAGCTTGAATGTGTTATGACGACTTTGGTTTCAGTGGATATCAGTTTTAGGGGAACATGCAGCGGTTCATCAGCGGTTCATTATCCAACATCAACAATATTGTCAACCATCCAGTAAACACTTTGGTAAACACATCTTCCACATATTCTGACGGCTATTACTGTGACCACAAGGTGAAGTAAACCAGATATACCAAACTTGATCATGAAGTAGAATTCCCTAGATTTGTTACTTAAACCTGTACTAATCCATGTGAAGAAGAAACGGTGTACCCAATGTACAAAACCTCTTGACGTATCCTCAACTGTGTGAGACACCGAAGTGATAGTTACGTTGTGGGTTAAGTGAGAAAGAATCACAAACGTAACCAAATAGCCAAGTCTTTATCACCCTCTATAACTCCTCAAACAAGTCATCTTCGTGGAAGGGTAGAAAGAAAGAAGACGAAATAAGTAAACGTGCCAGGAAAGACCTCACTTCAATTCCAAATAAGAAATACCAAATACAAGCAACCCCGAAGTCAACTTTGTTCAACTTTCAGATTAAGCCGTGAAATAATAGTCACTTTGAGAAGACGCATAATCCAAAGTATCAAACCTCATCACAACAAGTCTTATCATTAGGTCTCATAATCAAATATCATTATCATCAAATTGTATAATCATCAAAACTCATCAACACATCTCATCAGTCCATCTTCCAAGTATAATCATACCCGACAGCCCATTAGAACAAATTTCTATTTTCAAATAAACATCATATCCGTTCAAGCTCATGAGAAAATCAAATCTGATCCAACTCTAACCACATAATGTCCTTTAAACGCGTATCCTTGTTTAATTTATACCAAGAAACTTCGATTAACAAAGTTTTGTTATCCAATAATTTGAAAATTGTGTCATGAAATTTTGAAACATAAGTTTTTGGATAGCAAATAATTTCATTTTGGATAACACGAAATAATATCATACTCGAGTCCTAATGTGAGACATTAAATGTAACTGAAACACAAAAACCCATTCCATTGAGTATCATTAGGCCTCATGTTAACTCCCTTATACCATGGCCTTGTCCATACATTAACCCGTTAAGCCCATTACCCAATTGATGATACTAACGAGCCCAATCCAGAGAACATGACACGCCATAACTGATCGTAGCCCATCTGATCCCAAAAAAAACTACGCTACCCTAATAAACTGAAGTATAAAGGACACACATATCACATATGAACCCTAAAACTCACTTAACACACAACAAACCCTAACACATTTTCCAGTAATATCCGCCCCCAATCTTCTCACAAATCCTCTCGATCACAAAACCAAATCTCCAAAAAAATCAGTAGTACATCAAACCCTAAATATAATACGCCTCCTCTTAACCGGTTTCATTCACAATAAATCACAACTCACATCTAATAAGCACAGGGATGGTCTCGCCACAGGGTTGGCTCGAGACAACATCTTGGCCACAGGGATGGCAACGAGATACCTCATTCGAATATACCACAGAGATGGTTTAGGTTATGTCACGGCTACACGATCAAATCAAGGTAATTGGAAGGACTTATATTAGAGTTGTATATGATAGTAATGTCTTGAGTTTAATATAAATGACCCCAGAAACCGAAAAAGGGATTAACACTCGTTGTTATTTCACTTCTTTCTGAGTTCGAAAAAAACAATTTAAATCAAATGGTTCAAACGAATGATAGTGATGAACTGATTTTGAATATGTTAGTGTTTGACAATGAACGAATTAAAGAGAAGAAATAACAGTATTGTTATATTCTGAATCTTGTAAATTCGAACATTAATTGAAGAAACATCTTCAAAAGATCAATGATGCTGAAAGTTCGTGTTTCACACGAGTTAAAACTGAGATCAATAAATTTCCATGCTCTATTTTTCAGTTTTAGATTATCAGTGATAGGTCTATGAAGATGAGATGATGAGTCATGTATTCAAACAATATCTGAGATCTTGATTAATAATATAGATTTTGAAGTTGTGAAGATTCATTAAGTTGTTTTGGGTCTGGATCAATGATGTTGAATCTTATCGTTTTTATGGACCTTCAATTTACTTGATGAGTCTTTGAATAAACCGAAAGATGTGCTGAGATCTTAGATGAAGTTGTTTCAATAAGTCTAAGTTTTTTTTTTTTTTTTTTTTTTTTTACATTATAGAAAAAACCATGGACCAATGATGGCTGATATACCTGAGGACATGATGAAAGTTTGGTATTTTGGTATTCGTTATGGTCATATGGTTGTGGTCATTAAGCAGTCGTCATCTCTTCTTCTACCTTTCTGTTAAGTCAAGTCGCTACCTTGCTGTTTACAAACACAAGTCGCTAACTAGTAAAGACTAGTCGCTAGCATCATAACTCGCTACTTCAGTTTACAAAACAAGTCGCTAGTGTTTTTCTTAAGCAAGTCGCTACTTCAATAAGTCGCTAATTCATTATCCAAGTCGCTATGTGCAAGTCGCCACTTCAACAAGTCGCTATACATTTTCAAAACACAGCAAATCGCTAACCTTATCAAAACACACAAGTCGCTACCTTGTTTAACAACAAGTCGCTAGGTCTTTCAAAACCCTCAAGTCGCTACATCTTTCAACACTCATAAGTCGCTAAACAACAACTTGTAAATACAAGTCGCTAGGTAGATTGACCCAACTCGCTACCAAGACTTTTGACATTTTCTGATGAGTTTTTGGACCTCTTTTCCGACCATATTCATAGTAAACCCAGAAAAAAGTATATGAAAATGCTTTGTATGACCCATTTTACCACGTATTGACCAAGAAGATATGACCATTAGACCACATGACCATTAGACCACAGTTTGACCACACAGAAATTGACATATGACCACATAGCATCACGGTTTGGAAACATTGGAAACATAACAAAAAGTCATATTGATAGGACCAAAAAAATGGACACAAAAGCAGATACAGTTTCAAAAGTTTCAAAAGTGAAAAGACCAAGACTTTTTGAAACCAATGATAGATAAGACAGAAAACATTTAAAAACTGTTTATTACAATGATATGAAAAATATATTTTCTGACCAAAAAAGATATCAAAACAGTTTGCTACATGATCCAAAAACAACAATAAATCAACACAACACTATAACCATGGCTCTGGTACCAATTGTAGGATCGTTATTTTTATTGTGTTGATAATTCGGGTGGTCTTGGATGATCAAAATACATGTTAGCCATTAGAGAGAGAAGTAGAGAGTTGGGTGTTTTCTTGCTAGAGACTTGGTATACAAAAGTATGGAATATTAGATTGAAAGCACCACCCCTTCCATGGATGGAAGGGGTATTTATACTTACACAATATACGACCTCCTATCGGCCTGTGGATCAGGCATACAGTGGGTAAAGACCCGTCCTTCCTCCACGGTGTTGCACTAAACTATTTTACGCTACTGACTAACTAATTAACTACATAATAACGCAAATAACGACAAGTCTACGAGCTAACTTATGCTAGATAATATTTGGGGTGACCGACTCTTCACTATGGAATTTTCTAATTTCTAACAATTGAGACCGAGTGTGCATGCACTAAAAAGAAAATAAAAGGAAAAAGAAAATAAATTTTCAAAAATAAAATATTTTTGGGATTTTATATTAGAAAACTTTGAAAACACAATATTTTTGTAATCGATTCACCAACCGGTGCTCGGTAGCTTTCTAGAATTACGCACAAAGGAGCGGAGAAACAAAGGTCAGCGTGAAGCTTATTAGACCACTCAACAAGCTGATATTAGATCTGATATTAGCTGTGACAGACACATAATTCTGTATTATTTTGACTTTTGTAGTTACTTGAAATGGCAAATTTGAACTAAATCCTTTGAACTAAAAACTTAAATTAGATTTAGACACTTATTTTGGACAATAAAACAACTTTTATCCTTACTTAAATTCAACTTTAAACAGAGAATACACAATCCGTCCCACAGATTATGCAGTCACCAACTCTTTTTTAGATCAAAGAAATTGACTCAAACCTTAACTACTAATGAGATTAACTTTCAAATACGATTTTAAGCTTAACCTAAATTGAAAACTTAGAGTCATTTGACCAAACTTATTTTGACTAAAAAAATACACAATGCCAAACACTCTTTTTGGGAACTGTTTTGGTTTTTTTAGACATGATCAACTAACACTAATGACAGATTACTACTATTTTTTAACAATGAAAAAGCTATAATTAAGCTAAACCTATCAAAAGCTTATGTTTGTGATTTTCAAGAGTTTATAAGGAAATTTAACTAAATGCCTATTGAAAATTGAGATTAGATAACATTTAGCACTATTAAGAACAAATAGAACAAATAAGCACTAACATGAACAGAATAAGCAGTTTAAACGACAATATAAGCTAATAAGCTAACTTACAAATCCCCTAGCTAAACAAGGGGTTTAAATTCCTCGAGGAGCTACTCAACAAGCTCTAGCTTATTTAAAAACAAGCTAGTGGCAGCACTAGGCCCTTCCCTTTCTGGCTTACTTCCAAATTGCTTATTTTGACTGCTTATTGACTTTTTCTGACTCTTTCTTTGACTTTTTAATTTTGAACAATAATGAAAGATAAGCTTACAACAAGCTATATGAGCTTTTGTAAGTTGTTTAAGCTTATTTGACAGCTTGTGAAGAACTAATCAACTATTTTAATATAAATTCGAAAACATAAATGAATAAGAACAATTTAACTTGAAACAAAATTAACTTTTATTTAATTAAATTGAGAATACAAAGGTTAAAACTGAATAAGATCAACATTAAAATTAAAAACAACAACTGAAATTTAAATTGACATTATGACTTTATGCTTAAAAACTACTCATCAATCATTGAAATAAGGGGGTATTTATAGGGATCTCAGGTCTTCAATTAGGGTTTGGTAGAAGCTTCTGGGACCTCTGATTTCAGCCTTTAGATCATCCTTGCATCACCACTTATCATCTCAGCCTTAGGATCAATTGGGTGAGGTGTATTCTCCAATAACAATGCTCCTTTGGTCCACTATGGCAATCCTTGATGCTGTCGGCATCTAGATGCTTAGTACTAAGTTTGGGATAAGGGCATGGTGGGGAATTCAACTGGGAAGATGATAAATAGTGGAATAATGTGTTTGGCGGGGAAGGGTACTTTTGTCCTTTTTATATTATTGTTTGACATGTGGTTGGGTTGGTTGACCGGGTTAAAAGGAGGAACGGGTTGGGGGTAATATTAGTTAAAAACCGGGTAAGGATTATTCATGGTGTGTTGGGCTTGGGGTGTAATTGGACTAGAAGTAAATATGGGTTGGGTAATGTTTTATTATCCCAAACATGATCCAAAAATCGTAAAACTGAATTCCCGGCTCCGTCTTTTACACTTTTCTCTTTCTCGTGCTCGGTTTTCTTCTGTTTTGTCTTTTCTTTGGCTGTTTTGAGATATCCGTACCTGCACATGCATAAACTCAAGAAACACACAAATGTTAAGCACTAACGGCTGATTTCCAGTTTATTTGGGTCGGTTTTTATAGAGAAAAGGTATATGTTTCACATATACCAAAGGCTAATCGAGTTACGTATTACAACTGTCAAGGAGTGGGTCACATTGCAAGGAATTTTCCTACTAAGCCAAAAAAGAAGGATTTAACGTATCTTCCGGAAGTATTGCGGTTGGGAAAAAAGGCAGAAGCAGGGATGTAGTTGAGTGCTGAGGAACATGACTTTATAGCTATTATGGATGAAATGGAAGATCGAGAGGATATCAATTGCGAACTGCATGTTTATGGCATATCTTTAGGAGGCTAAGTACGACACTGATTCTGACAAACCTCCTGTTTATGACGCCAACGCAGTCTCTGAGGTACCAATCATTGATCCATGCTATAACAATGTCATATTTGATGTGTTCACTCATGAGGAACAACATTATGTGACGCCAGCACCCACTTATGATACATACCTGGACAATCCGAGTAGTAGCAATATTAACTCTGAAACTCTAGATGTGGATCCTAGTGGAGGCTCTGTGGCACAAAGTACTGAGACTAATGAGGAAACAAGTACCTTATTCGAAACACTAATTAACAATTGTGGCGTTGAAATTGAGAAAGTTAAAAAGGTCAATCGCGATGTTAAAGACGCGCATGATAACTAGACTGATGAGCTTGAGAGGTATAAGGAAAATGAAAAATCTTTTGAATTTCACAAAAACAAAGAGTCAGAATTTGAAATTGGTTATCGAAATTCCGTTTTAAGAGAAAAATAATTGCAAATCAAGCACGACACACTTGATGTTAATTTGAGCTTGAAAATAAAATCTTTAAACGAGGAAATTTCTAATCTTAAAAACCAACTTTCTAAACAAAAAGCAACTTATTCTGATCTTGTAAAAGAGAAGAAACAATTGGTAGCAGACTTTTTAAAACGAGAAGATTCTCTTCTTGATGAAATTCTTAAAAAAAGGAAAAAACTCAACAAATTGGAAAATTTGCTTGTTACAACGGGTCATTCAGCTCAAGCAATCAATATGATAACAAATAAAAAAAATCAGTATTATCATACACCACAAAAAATGGCTATTGGTAACAAACCTCCTTGTGCACTCAAGAAAGCTCAGAAAGAACAGAATGTTTTGTATAATGGAAAAGCTTTGTTAGATAAGCATGAACCCATAAATGTTCGTGATTCTCATGAAAAGTTAGAACTAATTGACGAGAGTAGATCAAGAATTAAAAAAAAAAGAACCCAGAAATAAAACCAATTGATTACAACAAACTTAAGAAACTTACTAGAGTTACTGTTGTTCCTCAAAAAGAAAAGTCAAAGAGTTTCATAACGCCAAGTGTTTCAAACAAGGAGTCAAAACCAGTTTCAAAACCAATTGTTGTCTCAAAATCATTTGTGAACATGGAACAAATGTCTTCAACCAATCCCTTTAACACAAGTGATGCATGAAGATTTTTAGATAACGTTAAAACTAGAATTGGGCAACTACACGAGATTGTTAAATCTAAAACCAATATCAGTACTAACAACTGGTTTTCTAGTTTTCATGATGAAATGAAAAAGTTTTTTGAAACTGAAATTGCCATTCCGCCAAATAACATCAGTGCAAGGGTAATGATTCCTTGTTTTCTGGTTTTCATAGGTGACTTTGTCAAGGACCATAAAACCCTGGTAAAGAAAGCTAATGAATGTTTTGAACACATCAAAGTTTTTAAAAATTTAAATGATTCTCTCTTCAAAGATGCTATGACTACCGACATTATGTCCATTATATTACAAACATATTCTATTGAAGACCATGAAAGACTCCATTCTGAGACCTTCGAAATTGTTTCAAAATATGAAAAAGCTCTTGAAAAACTTGAAAAAAAATGTATCATATTTTAAACAACTTGATCAAAAAACTGAGGAATGCAAGTATGACAAACTGTCATATGAGCGTGCCTACAAGGACATGAAAAAGCAAAATGATCTTTTAAGAGCTCAACTGGAATGTCAAGAAGGAAAGTGTTAGGAATTAGAAATTCAAGGTATTAAAGTGTCGGTCACCTCAAGTATATGTAATCGTTAGAAAGCTCGTAGTCGTAGTTATTTTAAGTTAAGTAGTATTTAGTTTAGTAACACCGTGGAGGACGGATGGGTCTTTACCCACTGTATGCCTGATCCACAGCCCGTTGTGTGGCGTTTTATTGTAAGACTATAAATACTCTCTACCTCCCAAGGTAGAGAGTTGGAGCTCATAATAATATTTTCCTTCTCTCACTATAGTTCCCAACTCTCTTCCTTTCTCTCACTAGAACTTTCCCTCTCTAACATACTTATACGCCTACTTTGATCTTGGTTTAGAGTGTTTGTGAAATCCAATATCTAACAATTGGTATCAAGAGCCAAGGTTTGATCACTCATCTTTCATGCTCCATGTTTTGGTGGATTTCATAAGGTTTTTGGTGTATTAAGGGTTTAGGAGAGTTTGATTCATTTGAACAAATTCTAGTGTTAAAGTTTGAATTTTGCTTGTACTTTTGTGTTTAGGATCATCATATGTGTTTATGTTTTGAATTGGAAGGCTTAAATCATTGTGGTTTGGTTGTTTTGGATTGATAAAGTGGTTATTTTTGAAAGAAGGAAGAAGCGAGTTGAGTCTCGGACTTGCTTTTCTTCAAAGAGAGTTGCTTAGTTATTTTATGCGAGTTGGTACATGCGACTTAGCTGTTTAGCGAGTTGATCTTTATGCGACTTGGGTTCTAAGCGAATTGTTTCTTTAAGCGAATTGAGATCTAAAGCGACTTGCTACTTAGCGAGTTGTAACGTTAGCGAGTTAACTTAAGCGACTTAGTGTTCGAGCGAGTTAATTGTATTGCGAGTTGAGACTAAAGCGAGTTGGCTATTTAGCGACTTGATTAATTAAGCGAGTTGAGTGTGTTGCGAGTTGATGCTAATGCGACTTGGCTATTGAGCGAGTTGACTGCTTATGCGAGTTGTGTGTTTAGCGACTTGTTCATTTAGACCTTTTTTCTTCTTCGTGTTACATTTTTACGGTTGTTCTTTTGGTTTAGTAAAATCCCGTGAAAGAATCAATTTCCCGGTTTAATCAAAGAATAGTAAAATCCCGTAGAGCTTGAAGCATGTCTACAAACGTTCCGACTATCATCTCCACTGTTGCCGAGGATGTTCAAGCAGCTGGTTCAGATACTCGTCCACCCATGCTTGACAGAACTGACTACGACTCTTGGGCTCAACGAATTAGATTGTACTGTCTTGGAAAGGAAAATGGAGTCAACATTCTCAAATCCATTGATGAAGGACCGTATCGGGTTGAGACGACTAGAGATGTACTTGATACTGCTGAAGATGGAACTCTGATTTACGGAATGGACAGACCAAAAATGTATGATGAGCTTGATGATAAGGAGAAAAAGAGATTCGATGCTGATATCAGGGCTTCTAACATTGTTCTTCAAGGTCTTCCTAAAGACATCTACAAGCTGATCAATCACAACACCGATGCAAAGGTAGTATGGGATAATGTCAAGATGCTTCTCTCAGGTTCTGAATTAACTATGGAAGACAGAGAATCACAACTCTATGACGAATTTGAACACTTTAAGATGAAACCAAATGAGAGTGTCTATGAGTACTATGTGAGATTTCATAAGCTGGTGAATGATATGAGGAACATCAGAATGACTATGCCTAACATTCAGCTGAACTCAAAATTTGTGAACAACATGAATCCCGAATGGCACAAGTTTGTTACTTCTGTGAAGCTCACTAAAGGATTGAAGAATACGATTTATGAGCAACTCTATGCCTTCCTTCTTCAGAATGAGAGACATGCCATGTTTGAAAAGATGATTCTTAATCAGTTCAAAACCAACCAGGGAGAGACAAGCTCATCTAATGACTCAACTGCCTTCTACTCAAACATCGGAATCACAACCAAAGCCTCACAAGTCATACCCATGGGTAATGGTAATCACAAACTCATTCCCTATCCTATGTTCAAACAAGCTGATGCTGATGCACACGTGGGTAACATCATTAATCAACTAGCTCTTCTGATTAGTCAAAACATGAATTCTCTCCCACAAACCAACAAAAACCTCAGAACAGCATCTAACCCACACAATCAAGCTACTGTTAAAGATGGGAGGATTGTGGTGCAACCAGTTCAGGAAAGACAGTATGATCAGGGAAGAGGTGGAGCTGGTAGAGGTTATGTTGGTAATCAGAATCGAGGAAGGAATGGTAATCAAGGTCAAGCTAAGCCGATCAAATGTTATAACTGTGGTGGTGAGGGACACATTGCAAGAAACTGCACATCTCCAAAACGTCCACAGAATGCTGATTACTTCAGAGATAAGATGCTGCTTGTACAAGCTCAGGATAATGGTGCTGCTTTGGATGAAGAGGAACTGTTGTTTCTTGCTGAGGGCAATGCCAAGACCTATGATGCAGATGTGGATGAGCAGCCTATTCAGGAGATAGGTCACAATCATCATAATGCCTTTCAAGTCGCTGATTGTGATGCATACGACTCTGATGTGGATGATGGACCTACTGCACACACAATTTTTATGGCTAGCATTTCTCCAATGGTTTCTCCCAAGGTCTCATCTTCACCACAAGCTGGCCCATCCAAAGACAAACTCATCTCAGAGGTATTAAAACTATACGATGATGCTGATGTGCAAAAGATGCATGACAAAGTACAAGTAACTGAAACTATTGTATCAAATATTGAAAATATAGGTAATATCAATGTTGTCCCATATGATCAATATGTGGAACAAAGTGAAAGAGAAGTTGTACCAAGTGATGCATCTTCTGCAGTCAACAATGACTATATCTTTGATGAATACACTGCATGTGCCCCTGATGATTCTGTAATTTCTGAACTAAATGCCTATAAAGAACGTGTTGCTATTTATGAACAACGTGCAAAATTTGAGTTGACCACTCGTGAGCAGGAAATGGATGACCAAGTGCGTACAATCAATAGAAAAAGTAATTTTCGAGAAGAAGTATTAAAACAAGAGTTAAATTCCTTGCAAGAAAAGCTTTCTAAAACTGCTAAGCAAAAACAAGAACTTCAAGAAAATGTGAAAATGCTTAAGCAAGAATTTAATACAAAGGAATCAAAACTCTTGAAAGATTTTTCTAATCTGAAAACTTTGAAAAACAAACTTGAAAACAAGTTGTACATACAAGGGAACACCATTCAGACTGCTCACATGATCACTAAGCATAGAGTCTTAAGCGATAAGCATAGCATTCCCCTTATTGAGGAACCAAATCCAGAGGTTATTAAAAAGGCTAGAAATGCTCATAAGGTTCTTTATGATGGCAATGAAATCCTTAAACCTAGACAGAAACCTAGTTGCGTTGAGTGCACTGAGGAAGATAAGAAATCAGATGAAGTCACTAGGGAAAAGATGAACAAGAAATTAGATGATCCTAAATGTAAAGAGAAGAAAATAAAGATCACACCCCATGATTACAAGAAGGAAAACTGGATTTCCTTGAACAAGTTTAAGCCTCAGACATTGTTGACTCCCGAACAAGTTTTTTGGAAAATAGATTTACATAAGCAGAAAGCTGAAAATATTGTTGAAACAAACCCTCCCCTTTGGAAAATGCCTAGAGCGACTGTGTATCCTCCTAATACACCAATGCATCTTGTTCCTAGAACAATTGCCACTAAAATCAAGACCTTAATTAGCCAATATGTTATCTTTCAACTATTTGTTGATTTTGAGAAAACTTGCAAGAAAAGGATCACACCCACTGGTATAACTGAAGGAGAAAGGGGTTTTGAGCAAATGAAAGAATGCTATTTAACTGAGGTCATGCCTTTCTTTAAACTTCTAAAAGATCACTTTGAGAGTCTTAGAAAGGGGATAGATACTGATATTAAGGGAATGGAAAAGGAATTTGATGCAGTGATAGTTGAGGTTAGTGACTATGAGCGAGCACTAAAATATAATGAGATTGAGAGGAAGAACTTGCATACACTAAATGAGAACCTGATTTCTGAATGTATTGCTCAAGATGTGTTCTACACTGCTACTAACTGTTCTATTACTGCTTCTCGATTCCATGAACTGTCTGTTGCTTTGAAAGTCTCTCATGATCGTGTCATTGAGCTTGAAAAAACTAATTCTGAACTAAATGAGAAAATTGAACTGGATGATCACGACAATTTGGTTAAACATTTTTCTCAACTAGAAGTTGAGCATTTTAACTTACAACTAAAATATCAACATCTTAAAGAAAATGTCAAAACTTCAAATATCAAGACATCCTCAGATGCTCCAGAGTTTGATGCAGTTTTTCAAATTAACAAACGTGATGAACAGATTCAAGCTCATTACAACACGATCAGAAAGTTGAAAGCCCAAATCTCTCAATTAAAGGGTCAAACGAACAATGTGACTGGTCCCCAAATGCCTCCTCCTTTAGATTCTCAGAATTCTCAAAACTTTCATCTTCAAAACTTAGTAAATGCTTTACAAAAGGAAAATGAGGTTTTTCTTGAAGAAAATGAAAAGGTTAAACGTCATTTCAATGAATTATTTGAATCTATAAAGGTCACTCGTAACAAAAATAACGAAACGGTAGCCTCGTTACAAAAATAAATTGAGAATCTAAAGAGTCAGGTAAAAGGGAAGATGCCAATGACCAATGGGGAGAATGGTGTATCAAAGGTACATGTCTGTAATAAATATGCTTTGTCTGTGAAATATGTTCCTCCTCATCTTAGGAATAACAAACTTGCTATTCAAACATATTTCTCATACCTTAAGGACAGCCTAGAATGTCTCCGTGAGATTGTAGAAGAGGATAAGTTAGAGAAACCATATGATAATGCAATTGTCCATGCATGCTTATATTCCAAACGATCTCAAGAACTTCTAGAATGCCTAATTACAATATGCCCTAAAACCTTAGGTGAGCAAGTCAATCCCTTGATACCGTGTTCTATGCCTAGTGCCAAGCATGCAAGTCACTCAATGCCAAATGTTATGAATGTGAACCCTAATGTGCCTACAAGTAGTTCAGATTTCAAATCTGTTAGTGCTAAGAATGTGAACTCGAGTGTGCACTCTAGGTGTTCAAATCCCAACTATTCAAGTGTTAAAAAAGTTAATCTTAGTGTGCCTGCATGTAGCTCAGATCCCAGCACTTCTAAATAGGTGAAGCAAATAGTAGCCAAACCAACTAATGTTCCCATTCCCTCTACAGGAGTAATCAGTGACATTAAAGCAAGCAGGTCAAAGTCTCAAGACAATACAAGGAAGGACACGACCTCGCAAGCTAAGAATGTGCATTGGAAGAAAGTAGATGACCTTCCTAGGAACTTTAAGTTTGAGCCGAATAAAACGAATCGTGTTGATTCTAGTTTTAGCCATAGGCGTACTGTAATTAATTCGAATTCTGATACTATTTGCAAACCTTGTATTAATGTCTGCTTGAATTCTGTTTCTAATCATGAATGTGGTGTTAATGTTTTGCCTAATGATGTTAATTGTTCAATTAATTGTTCAATTAATATTGTTAATGCTAAAAATCATGCTAAGAAGGCTAAAAGGCAAAAACGAAAGAAAGTTAGAAAACAGTGGAAACCCACAGGAAGAACATTTAGTAAGATAGGCTATTATTGGATACATGTTGGTCGTAAGACTAATCAGACAATGCCCACTAGAAAATGGATGCCTACTGGTAGATCTATTCCCATTAAGAAGTGAGCACACTGTGAACAGGGCTAATACAGACACTAGTACTGCATCTATTCAAAATGATTCCATTGCCCTATTTTCTGATATGAATGCTTCTATTTCTGATGTGGGTGTTCCAACCAGTGTTACTAACCAAATGGAACCCATTCTTGCATGGGGATCCCAATTATCCAGTTATCCATTCTTGTCTGTGTTCAACTGCAGATCGTTCAAATCGTTCTGTGGTACCTGGACTCAGGCTGTTCCAAGCATATGACTGGCGACCGGTCACGGCTCATGAACTTCGTGAGCAAATTCATCGGGACAGTTAGATTCGGAAATGATCATTTCGGTGCAATTATGGGTTATGGTGATTATGTTGTGGGTGATAGTGTCATCTCTAGAGTATACTATGTGGAAGGTCTTGGTCATAATCTGTTCTCTGTTGGTTAATTCTGTGATTCTGATCTAGAAGTAGCCTTCAGAAAACATACTTGTTTTGTTAGAGAACTTGATGGTAAGGAATTGTTACGAGGAACTCGTGGTTCAAATCTTTACACCATCTCTATCGATGATATGATGAAGTCTTGTCCTATTTGCTTGTTGTCAAAGGCCTCGAAAACAAAGTCATGGTTATGGCATTGTCGTCTAAATCACTTGAACTTCGGCACCATCAATGATCTCTCCAGAAAGGACTTAGTTGTAGGTTTACCTAGACTAAAGTATGAAAAGGATCATCTTTGTTCAGCATGCCAATTGGGAAAAAGCAAAAAGTATACCCATAAACCCAAACCTACAAACTCAATCACAGAAGTTCTTCATACCCTTCATATGGATCTATGTGGACCAATGAGAGTGCAGAATATCTTTGGGAAGAAATATGTGTTAGTTGTGGTTGATGATTACTCTAGATTTACCTGGGTCAAGTTCTTGAGGACAAAGGATGAAACTCCTGATATCATCATCAAACTCATCAAACAGCTGTAGGTTCGACTTAACAAAACCGTCAGAATTATCCGAACAGACAATGGAACTGAGTTTGTTAACAAACAACTTAGTGAATTTTATGAAAGCATTGGAATCAGCCATCAAAGAAGTGTTCCACGAACTCCTCAACAGAACGGTGTAGTTGAAAGACGAAATCGAACTCTTGTAGAAGCCGCTAGAACAATGCTGATTTACTCAAAGGTTCCAATGTTTCTCTGGGCTGAAGCTATTGCCACTGCATGCTACACACAAAATCGTTCCCTGATTCACACTGTTCATGGAAAAACTCCATATGAACTTGTCCACAACAGAAAACCTAATCTCTCTTTCCTTCGTGTGTTTGGTGCATTGTGTTATCCAACTAATGAGGGTCAAGACTTAGGCAAACTTAGAGCTAAAGCAGACATTGGAGTTTTTGTAGGGTATGCACCAAACAAAAAGGGATACCAAATCTACAACAAAAGAACCCGAAATATCATGGAAACAATTCACGTTACGTTTGATGAGCTGACCGGTCAAATGGCTCCTGGACAATTCAGTTCAGGACCCACACTTCAAAACAGTCCCATTGGTTCATCCCTTGTTCCAAACTCTTCTCAAGAAACTCCATATGTACCTCCATCTGAAGATGATTTAAAGAAATTGTTTGATCCTATGTTTGATGAACTTTATGATCCAAGTACTAATGAGGTGTCGATTCCTACAACAGAGGCTGCTCATATTCCTGTGAATGAAGACAATCCCTCAGTCTCAATATCTTTAAGTCAAGAAGCGCCTGCTGCTGATCCTTCAGTCTCATCAACAAATCATCATTCTTCAAATGTACATCATGGAAATGTTTCTGGCATCAATGATGAAGTTAATCCCTTTGCTACTCCTGAAGATGCTCCATTCGAAAACATATTTGCTCCTGAATCTTCTTCAGAACCATCTTCTTCAGGAGACATCGACTCTGCTACTTCACTCCCTCAACAACTACCACATGAACTCCTCAGAAAATGGACTCACGATCATCCATTAGACAACATCATTGGAAATCCCTCTCGTCCTGTATCAACACGGAAACAACTTGCAACCGATGCCTTATGGTGTTTCTTCAACTTCGTACTCTCAAAGATCGAACCAAAGGATGTTAAAACTGCCATGAATGAAGACAGCTGGTTCAATGCTATGCAAGATGAAAATCATGAGTTTGATCGACTTGATGTATGGGAGTTAGTACCTGCTCCAGAATGTGCCATGATTATCGCTCTAAAATGGATATTCAAAGTGAAACTAGATGAGCATGGTGATGTATTGAAGAACAAGGCTCGATTAGTTGCTAAAGGATACAGTCAAGAGGAGGGTATTGACTTTGAAGAATCTTTTGCTCCAGTTGCTCGAATCGAGGCAATCAGAATCTTTTTGGCTAATGCTGCTAGTAAGAACATGGTTGTCTATCAGATGGATGTAAAGACGGCATTTCTGAACGGAGATCTTAAAAAAGTCGTCTATGTCAGCCAACCTGAAGGATTTGTGAATCAAGAGCATCCTACTCACGTTTTTCGTTTGAAGAAGGCTCTTTACGGTTTAAAGCAAGCTCCAAGGGCATGGTATGATACACTGTCAAAGTTTCTTCTATCTACCGGATTTAGCAAAGGAGCAGTTGATCCAACATTGTTCACCAGGAAGTCAGGCAAACATTTAATTCATGTTCAAATTTATGTTGATGATATCATCTTTGCCTCGACTGACCCCAATGAGTGTGACCGTTTTTCTAATGAAAAGAGTTCAAAATTTCAAATGTCAATGATGGGACAAATGTCATTTTTTTTTGGGATTACAAATTTCACAAAGTCCCGGAGGCATTTTCATAAATCAATCTAAATATGCTACAGAGATCTTAAAGAAATTTGGATTTGATTCAAGTGACCCTGTTGACACCCCCATGATTGATCGAACCAAACTAGATGAGGACCACTCAGGGATCATGATTGACCAAATGAAATATCGTAGTATGATTGGATCCCTGATGTACCTCACTGCTAGTAGACCAGACATCTTGTTCGCTGTTTGCATGTGTGCTAGATACCAGGCTAAGCCTACTAAAAAGCACCTTGAAGCGGTTAAACGGGTCTTTCGGTATCTCCAAGGAACCATCAATATGGGTCTTTGGTACCCGAAGGACACCGGTATGTCACTAACAGCCTATGCAGATGCTGATCATGCAGGGTGTCAAGATACTCGTCGAAGTACATCTGGAGGTGCTTAGTTTTTGGGTGATAAGCTTGTGAGCTGGTCTTCAAAGAAGCAAATGAGTACTTCTATTTCCTCTACAGAGGCTGAATACATAGCCATGTCATCCTGTTGTGCTCAAATCTTTTAGATGAGATCTCAATTATCTGACTATGGCTTTGAATTCAACAAAATCCCTCTGTACTGTGATAATAAAAGTGCTATTGCTCTCTCATGCAACAATGTTCAACACTCAAGAGCAAAGCATATCGACATTCGACATTATTTCATCAGGGAACAAGTGGAAAAAGGTGAGGTGGAACTATATTTTGTGAGGTCTGAATATCAGTTAGCAGACATCTTCACCAAAGCTCTTCCAAGAGAACGTTTTGAGTTCATACTTCCACGACTAGGCTTGAAAAGCCTTCAACCAGAAACACTCAAACGTCTTCAGGAGGAAGACGAGGAGTAAAGGTCTATGCTCATCTATCTCTTGTATATATCTATTCGAAAAACAAAATACAAAATTATAAAATCCTCAAAAATCAAATAGAAAAATATAAAACCTTCAAAATCCATAAAAATCTGAAAAATTCTTCAAAAAAAAATAAAAAATAAATAAATAAAAAATAAAAAAATAATAATAATAAATTTTTGTCAATTTGTTATGTTTTTCTCGGTTCGATAATATCTACGGTCTTTGTGCTGTCATTCAAAGAATGACACGGGACTTTAGATGTTGTTCGAATTCTTAAAAAAAAAATCAAAAAATATTTTTGGGAGAAAGAGAAACAATGGTTTATTGTCATTTCAGGCAGTAACCCGCTTTTTTCAAAGAAAGAACAGAGCCATGCTTTTTCATGTTTTTCAAGATTTGAGAATTTGTTTGAACATTCATCAAAAGCCTTTTTATCAACCAAATTCCATGCTCTGATTCTATTAACATGTTATCTGCTGAAAACAAATTGTTTTGAAAAATAACTCGGAATCTACTTTTGATAATCATCTGGACTTATTTGTCAAAATATCAATCTCTCAATCAACAACCTATGTCATTGATTGAGGGGGAGAATCATTTCAATTAAATTAAAAAGTTATTTGGCATTAAATTGTTTTCAAAAGATATTCATGCATGTTTTACCAATGGAGTTTAAAGTCTTAAAATCCGATCCTTATCAGTTAAAACGCTTTCATAATCAAGTCACAATTCTCCTTAAAAGCTTTCAAAATCAATTTAAATCAATAAGAGATCACAAATCTCAAATGATTTGATAATTGTGATCGGGGGAGAATGTGTGATTTAAATTGGATTTAAACTGATAATTCGGTAAATGGTTTTATAAGGATGTACATGCTATCCTTCCCACATGTGACAAACGATTTCAAATTTTCCATGCACATGTTGAGGGGGAGCATCTATCTTAAACCTATGATTTGAAACGTGATCACTTATCTCAATGTGCAGGTTCCCTCTAGTATGTGCAAAACTCTTTTCAAATCTCGAGGCACATATTGAGGGGGAGCTAAATTATGAAAATCTCATCCTTCCCCAAAATGCTTTATCTACTTGTCTTGATTAGGGAAGTGATGTTGATATTTTTTAGAAAATGGTAATCAAAGAAGTTAATTCTTTCTCTTGCCTCCATGTGCAAAACGATTTCAAATATTTGATGCACATGTTGAGGGGGAGTTCTCGTTCTAAAAATATCAAAAACAATTCAGGTACAAAATGTTTTGATAATATATCACAAGTATCTGGACTGATTTTCAAATGTTTTTTTCAATTGGTCCCAATGGCAGATGAACAATACCAAATAGACCGACCAACTTTACTTTATGTACGGTGATATAAGGATGATAAGGTTAGGTATGTGTTCCCATGATTCGCCAGAACCAGAAGGATCTAACCAGGGACTATCCACTAGTTAGTGTAGAGTTCTTACGTATGATGATAAAAGGAGAAAAAATGAGATATGGGAAGAGTGCGGACTGAGACTGAACTAGTACTAGAATAAACCCAACAAGGTTCTAGCTATGAAGTCTCGGTAGGCACTGAAGGGGTTGAAGAATTAAAAAGAATTAAATGAGAAAAGGGTGAAAACAAATAGCCCTCCATTTATTCAACCTTAGGGCAGAAACCGGGTTCAATTCATATGCTACTGATGGTAACATCGGTATTGAAGACAAGACGTCATGGACCCAGTGACGCACTACACTTCAACTTTCCAAACCACTCAAGTTCCTCTTAAAAGGACTTGTTTCATTCTCATGGGGAACCGACATTATCTATCGACTTTCTCTTAGAGATTGTTGATATTGAAGAAGGAGACCCTCTCCCTAGTCTCCGGCACAGGATCCAAATATGCACAAATTGAGTCTAGAGCCACGAGATCAACAATAAATCTCATTAGGACACTTTCAATGAAGACTCTCTGTTTCACACAATGTGGAAAGAGAGATTATATCTTGAGTCCTACGCATTATCCTTGTGGTTTTGCCAGAACATCCGAGTGATATGTGAACATATTCACAGTGAAGATGGAAAACCTTCTGGAGCCAACATCAAACAAGCTCCTGGTAGGTGGCATGTGAGATCTATTATATAGATCAACCATGTGACAACTGAACAGAAACAATGGGGCGATTCAATCTCTTGAATCAATCCTGGTTCAGGTTATGGATTGACGGATATCTTTGAAAAACCGGTCTTTGTGCTTAAAAACTCTTTTCTTTAGCAAATCGACTGTGTACGGATATTTCAAATCAAAAGGTGTTTTATGATTGATAATTGATGTTCATTAAAACCTTCGTTGTATTGCAAAAACAATTTCTATTGAGCAATACACGACTGTTTTTCAAATCTCTTTTCATCAATCAGTGGACTTAAATTCGCTGGTTCACTCACTCCATGTTGTCTTCTTTGAGATGTTCCGGTTTGAGAACAGCTAGAACAGCTGCGAAACCCTGTCAAGGAGATTCTTAGGAATCCTACCTGATCACAGGCAGTACTTGTACTGATCAACGGGGAACCGTGGGCCGTGTACCTCAATTCAACGAAAGTGATCAAAGACACTCTCGTGTGCTTTATTGCTAACTTTTTTATGCAGGTACATCCTACGTTTGCAGCTGATCAGAATGAAGCGGTCAATCCATAGCCGCATGCTCACACTACACATTCATCTCAAAAGAAATCATGATAAGTGCATCAATGACTCTGATATTTTCACTCCATGCTTCTGCTACGCTGCTGCCAATATCATGAATCAACAAAAGCTTTCGTTACTCTGATGAGAAGATATCATGATAAAAAATGTGAGCATGTCGGTCCGAATGTCACAACATCACAAAATTCCAAAACCACAATGGATGTCTCAGAGATTTTTCATAGCTGATGATCTCAAAAGCTGGCTCAAAATTATTATCACGTGGATCAGTAAAAGACCTCCACCTGGAGTAACCAAACATGCAATGAGAAGAATCAATGACTACGAGCTTCGGAGCAAAGTACTACATCAAGAATGCAAGAACAATTGTTAATGAAATATCTGTTTGTATTCAATGTAATTTTAGTATATGTTTGAGGTGACCTCCCTTAGGGGGAGATTGTTAGGAATTAGAAATTCCAGGTATTAAAGTGTCGGTCACCTCAAGTATATGTAATCGTTAGAAAGCTCGTAGTCGTAGTTATTTTAAGTTAAGTAGTATTTAGTTTAGTAACACCGTGGAGGACGGACGGGTCTTTACCCACTGTATGCCTGATCCACAGTCCATTGTGTGGCGTTTTATTGTAAGACTATAAATACTCTCTACCTCCCAAGGTAGAGAGTTGGAGCTCATAATAATATTTTCCTTCTCTCACTATAGTTCCCAACTCTCTTCCTTTCTCTCACTAGAACTTTCCCTCTCTAACATACTTATACGCCTACTTTGATCATGGTTTAGAGTGTTTGTGAAATCCAATATCTAACAGAAAGGCTGTGGATACTAAGATTGCAAAACCATTGACTGAGGAGAAAATAAATGTTCCTGAACCGGTTTCCAAACCAAAAATGTCTATTTCTCAGTCTCCTCCAAAAGTCAATGAGATAAATGATTTGTTAAAACTAGTCACTCCACCTGCCTTGCCAGAGCAAAAAGAAAAGATTGTTGAAAAGGAAAAAGCGGTTATCGAGAAAAAAAAAAGTTTTAGCACATGTCCTTTTTCAGATGAGTACCACTAATGCGTCTGCCTCCACATCTAAACCATATGGAACAAACGACATAAGTTTAAACAAGAATTCTAAAGTGGCTAGGAAAGCTGAAACCACTTCTCTTGATAAAAATGTGAACCCTAATGCGTGTGCCTTACCTTCTACAGGACTAGAAAGCACCTCTAGGAGCAGCAGAATAAAGCCTATGAGCAATACAAGGGACAATAGAGTCTCGCCTGTCTCTAAGAGTAGTAGTCTAAATAAAGAGAAGAAAGCATAAGAACACCTTAGGAATTTATTGCTTTGTAATAAGAAAGACATTTCATCTGAATGTAATGAACCTAGGAAACTTGCTATGTTTAATGAAAGGGTTGAATATGTTTGTTTAACTTGCAAAAAATCTTTAATTAATGATGTTCAAGATGATTGTATTTCTAAGAATGTGAATGATAAGCCTGTTCAGAAGAACGTTCCAAAAAGAATTTATGCTAAACCAATAGGAACTCTAGTTTCAAGATTTAGGTCTCATAATATTGATAAGAATCATAGTTTTTCCCTTAGGAATGGTATTTGGAAACCAACGGGTAGAATACTCACACTCCAGAATGGTAGAATGAGTGCTATTCCAGTAGATCCAGTAGAAACCTTATATGAGTGTGATCCGGATTTTACCTCTAACCCAAAGGAACCAAAATCAAAATGGTTTCCAAAAGATCTTCTTCTGTTCTTGGCAGGTTATCGAAATATGTCTTTTGATCGTCGACCCGGGTTGCTCCAAGCACATGACCGGGTGTAAAACCCTAAATTCCGGTTTCACATTTTTTGTCTAATTTAAAATTTTAACCTAAGTTTCAGAGAAAAATAATTAACGCTACAAATATATGTTATATGAAATACAATAAATATAAAAGACCCTAAACCTAACTAGGATAAAACCGAGATACCTTTGTTTTCCCTAAACTTCTACTAGTCTCTATGATCCATTTTACCGAACCTACTATATACAAAAAAAAAAGCCTGGTTGTATTTATACTTTGTAATTATGTAAACCCTCATAGGACATTGAAAGACACAAGACTTGCAAACACTATATTGAAATTTAATATACTTTAAATTGAACTCTCCAAATAAGAGCAACGCATTAAGACTATTAATCTATATCAGTTCAAAACAGAAAATAATAACATATTTTTATGTCTCTATACGACTATACCATGGTGGCAATTTGAATCTTAATTGTGTCATGACAATAAAATTTGACAATTACACCTTTATTTCTAAGTATATATCATGCCTAAGTACTATACCAATTTATTTTATTATCTTGTACACATTTTTAATTGTGATAAGAACAAGTAAATTTGGAAAATGTTGAGAAGAATAAATCTTCCCATAAGACTCGACACAATCACCTCCCATGTCCCTCTTATAATTGAAACCAACTGACACATTCACACGTTCAAAAACCCTACAAATAAATTACAAAGGACAGCCCCATTATTCTTCCATAGTCGACTAGTACAAAAGAGTGATACAAAGGAGGTACGAAGGGTGTAAAGAGGTGATCGTTTGGGTTATCTAAGGGTTGTAATCAAGTGGTATTCGAACTAGTTGATTGTGTTCGAGGAAAGTTGTGGTTTCGATCCGGAAAGCTTTTATTTGAAATATTGGAGCATGATTGGTTCTCTCATGTACCTTACTGCTAGTTGAACCGATATTCAATTTGATGTTTGCTTACTACCACGGTTTTAGGCAGAGCCTACCGAACTTCACCTCAAAGAGGTTAAAAGGATCTTTCGGTACCTAAAGATATCCATTCACATGGGACTTTGGTATCCGAAGGAATCCGGATTTGATTTAATAGCCTTTTCAGATGTGGACCACGCAGGTGATCAAGTTACAGCAAAAAGTACATTAGGAGGAGCACAATTTTTGGGTAAAAAGCTAAGCTGGTCTTCAAAGAAACAAGATTGTACTGCACTTTCAACCGCATAAGCCGAGTATGTGACTCTATCTATGTGTTGTGCCCAAGTTCTATGGATGAGGACACAACTCACAGATTATGGCTTTATTTTCGACAAAATACCTATGTATTGTGACTCGAAAAGTGCCATAGCCATCTCGTGCAATCCTGTTCATCACTCTAAGACCAAGCATATTAAAGTCCGCTACCACGTCATCAAAGAGCACGTAGATGAGGGTACTGTTAAATTATTTTATGTGAAGACATATTACCAACTCGTAGATCTATTTACTAAAGCCCTTCCAAAAGAACGGTTTGACTATTTAGTTCGACGAATTGGAATGCGAAGCCTAACCCCTGAGGATTTAAAATATCTTCTTGAATCTTCTTGAAAATGATTTCCAAAAGCTTCGTTGTAAATATTTTTGAAAAACAAAATACAAAATTTGAAAAACCAACAAAAGCAAAATATAAAAATATAAAACTTTCAAAAAAAAATACAAAAAAGATATAAAACCAAAAATCAAATAATTTTCTTCTCATGACATGTCTCTCGTATAATCGATATTCTGTACGTTTCTAGAAATGTCATTCAACAATGGTACGGACATGTACAGATGCTTGAGCGAGAGTTCTTTAAATGTTTTCTAAAACATGTCATTTCTCAAAATTTCTTTCACAATGGCTTGCGTATACTTCAGTACGAAACCCATCCTTAAAATGATGACTTTTGATTTTTTCAAATCAAAACTCGTTTCTTTCTAAAGAAAATCTCTAGTGTACGCTTCAGTGCACTACATTTAAAACTGGTGAGAAATCATCATCATCTTGAGCACCTTTCAAGATTTTTCAAAGAAAATGATTTTTTTAAATCTTTCAAAATATTTTGTGCTCAAGATAACTCCCTCCAAACCCTTAATTGATTATGTTTTTTAAAGGGGGAGTATAAAACCGAAATTTTCCAATTTCATGCAAAAATCAAATTCGTTTGTCTCCCCAAAATCCTTTTAAAAACATGTTGTTCAATCCGTTGATATCAAAAATATCACGAATGTGCTATTTTTGAAGGGGAGAAGACGTGATTAAAATGTGATCAAATATGTTTAAAGATCGTTGTTTGAATCTCAAAAGAGCTCGACTGAGATACAACCAATGAATTGACGATAAAAGAAAGTCAGTAATTGAAAAAACTTGTTCCTGGACGGGTAATAATTTCAAGCTGGTCCAGTGATGTAAGCGTGTCTCGAATAGGACTTGTCTAAGTAGAGTGTACCATTTTGAGAAACTTTCTTTGGACTTGATCAGGCCGGGTAATAATTTAAAGCTAGTTCACTAATGATGTAAACGTGTCACGAATCGGTCTTCTTCATTGAAAGTCGATCAATTCAAAAAGTGCGAACTCTTCCCTCAATGTTCAGATTTAAGATAAAACAATATAAGCACATGTGAAGGGGGAGTATTTCTGAGAATACAAAACTCTTAAGGTGTTAACAAAATATGTTTGATAATCATAAACACTTTAAGAGATTTTCAAGAAGAAGGTTTTATGGCAACATAGGAATATTCATGGAGATATAAGGTGACTAAGAATAGGAAAATAAGTCCTATGATGCGCCAGAGCCAGAGGGATCTACCCAAGGACAATACCCATAGTTAGTATTAGAAGTCCTTAGGTATGATTGAAAAAAGGAGAATATGAGAAAAGGAGAAAGAAGGGGTTGAAAAATTAAAAAGAAAAGTAATAAAAAGGGTGAAAAGAAATAGCCCTCCATAATTCAACTTAGGGAAGAAACCGAGTTCAATTCATCTGCTACTAGTTCTCACTAAGATGACGCCGGTATTGAAGACAAAGACGTCATGGACCCAGTGACGTAGTGCACCTAACCTTCTAGCCACTCAATTCCTCTTAAAAGTATTTGTTTCATTCTCACGGGGAGCCCTGCATAATCTATCGACCTCTCATTCCGAGAAATGTTAATATTGAAACAGGAGACACCACTCCAGTATCCGACTACAAAAATCAAAACGCACAAATTGAGTCAAGAGCCACGAGATTCATCAAAAGATCTTTTAGGAACACTGAACATTTCTACACTTGTTGTTCATCAATAAGAACACAAGTTGTAATTTTTAAAGTCCTTTGCAGATCTTAGCAATCTGCCAGAATATTTATGAAAGGATTTACATATGTGATCATCAGTGATTGAATGAAAATTCCTGCCAGGGTCAACACCAAACAGCCTTGACAGCAGGTCACTTTAGTAATTCTTTACGGGTTACACTTAGTGTTCTCAGTAGTTTCAAAGGGTCTACAGTCGTGGAGTGATACTTTGGTATACTTCAGCGACTCACTTGAAGTGATACTGTTGGGATTTACTAAACCCAGTACTTAAAGTGTCGGCCACCTCAAGTATATATACTCGTTAGAAAGCTCGTAGTCGTAGTAAGTCTATGTTAATATTTAGAATACTTTGTAACACCGTGGAGGACGGACGGGTCTTTACCCACTGTATGCCCGATCCACAGCCTAATAGAGGCGTCTAAGCTTGTACCCTATAAATACCCTTTGCCCTCCAAGGCAAAGGGTTGAAGCTTTCATAATACATTTTTCTTTGTCTCTCTAGGGTTCCCATTCTCTCCCACTTTCTCTCTCTAAACCCTTAACCTAACGCCGCCTAATATGTGTTTGGTATAAACCAAGATCCTTCAAATGGTATCAAGAGCCATGGTTTGATCATCCATCTCTCATGTTCTTGGTTTGATAGTGATTGTTGGGTTAAGGTTTAGTTTTGTTTTACGCGTAAAAGGGTTTTTATGAGTAGTCTCGTATACGTACTTTTGTATCCTTAAAGCTTTAAAATTTACACTTTTTATTCCAAGATTCTTATGGGTTAAGGTTTATTGAGTGCTTAAATTTCAGTTTCTTGCAAAAAGGTTCAAACTTTACAAGTTTTTCTTGGTTTTTAAGAGTGTTTGGATACGTGTGTACGGATCTACGCATAAGAGAGAATCGTGGTTTTGATCTTCAAGTCTTGGTGTTTTGGTGTTTTTAAGATTGTTTCATCATCTTAATCTTGTTTTCTAAACGGTTTTGTTCGAAAAATCGTGTTTGGCAAATCTTGTACTTTCTACGCATATCAAAACCCTAATCCTACGCGTAAGGTATTTTTTCACAAGATCTTCATTTCTGGTGGTTACTCAGTGTTCTTCTTGCTTGGATAAGCCTGAAAAGCACTTCGACTTTGGATATCTCTTGCATTGTGAAGTGTAAAAGATTTGTGTGGGTAAAACCCTAATTTTACGCATAAGCATAAAACTTACGCGCAGAAATTCTTACGCATAAGCTTTTTCTTACGCATAAGCCTGTCTTACGCCTAAGGGAAGTTTACGCATAAGGTTCTTACGCCTAAGCTTTGGTTTACGCATAAACTTAAGCCTTTTACCCTAAAACTCTACGCGTAAGCTCTAGTCTACGCGTAAACTCTGTCTACGCGTAAGCTTGTGTCTACTCGTAAGTTTGTAAGTTACACGTAAGTTTGCTGTCTACGCGTAAGCCTTCATCTACGCATAAGCTGGTGTTTACGCCTAAGTTGTTACGCTTAAAGTTTTTTGTCTACACATAAGTGTATAAGTTTTGCGGTTTATCTTGATTTTGTAAAATCCCGTGAAAGAATCTATTTCCCGATTAAGTCAAAGATTTGTAAAATCCCGTAGAATTTAAACATGTCCTCCGTTGCTGATGATGTGCAAGCTGCAGGATCTGATACTCGTCGTCCCATGCTTGATAGAACTGACTATGAGTCTTGGTCACAAAGAATCAGGCTGTACTGCTTAGGAAAGGAGAATGGAATTAACATCCTTAAGTCAATTGATGAAGGACCTTATTGGGTTGAGACCACAAGAGACATAATTGATACTGCAGCAAATGGTACAATGATCTTTGGATTAGACAGACCAAAGACATATGATGAGCTGAGTGATAAGGAGAAAAAGAGGTTTAATGCTGACATCAGGGCTTCTAACATCATACTTCAGGGTCTTCCAAAAGATATCTACAAGCTGATCAATCACAACACAGAAGCCAAGGCGGTTTGGGATAATGTCAAGATGCTTCTCTCGGGTTCTGAATTGACTATAGAAGATAGAGAATCACAACTGTATGATGAATTCGAGCACATTAAGATGAAACCTGAAGAAAGTGTCTATGAATATTACGTGAGATTCCACAAGCTGGTGAATGATATGAGGAATATCAAGATGACTATGCCAAACACTCAGCTAAACTCAAAATTCGTAAACAACATGAATCCCGAATGGCACAAGTTTGTCACTTCTGTGAAGCTTACCAAAGGACTTAAGAACACCAACTATGAGCAGCTGTATGCCTACCTTCTTTAGAATGAGAAACATGCTATGTTTGAAAAAAGGATTCTTGAACAGTTCAAATCTCAACCAGGAGAAACAAGCTCATCAAATGATACAACTGCATTCTTCACCAAAGCATCACAAGTCACACCCACTGGAAATGATAATCACAAGCCCGTTCCTGATTCGGGATATAAGAAACCTAATTCTGATGAAGTCATGGAGCACTTTATCAATAAATTGGCTCTTATGGTTAAACAAAACTTAACCTTCTCTCCACATACCAACATACTTCACACCAACAATGAAATCAGGGCTGCATCCAATATACACAACCATGCTTTGGTCAGAGATGGAAAGCTTATAGTACAACCAGTTCAAGAAAGGCAGTACGAACAAGGAAGAGGTGGAGCTGGTAGAGGCTATGCTGCTAATCAGAATTGGGGAAGGAATGGAAACCAGGGTCAAGCAAAGCCAATCAAGTGCTACAACTGTGGTGGAGAAGGGCACATTGCTAGGAACTGTACTCAACCAAAACGCCCTCAAAACGCAGAATACTTCAGGGACAAGATGTTGTTGGTTCAAGCACAAGATAATGGTGTAATGTTGAATGAAGAGGAGCTGTTGTTCTTGACTGATGGGAATGCTAGAATATATGATGGAGATGTGGACGAACAACCAGTGCATGCTGCTCAGAACAATCCCAGCGCCTTTCAAGTTGCAGACTGTGATGCATTTGACTCGGACGTTGATGATGAACCATGTGCACAAACTATCTTCATGGCTAATATCTCTCCAATGACCTCTTCATCTCAACAAGCGTGTCCATCCAAGGAATCCATCATTAAAGAGGTACTCAAACTATATGATGTGGTTGATGAGCAAAAGATTCACCATGAAGTACAATATACTGAAGTCATTGAGTCAGATATTGAAAATATGTGAAATAACAATGTTATTCCATATGAACAATATGTGAAACAATATGACAGTCTTGTTGTAGCTAGTGATGAATCTTCTGCAATTAACAATGAATGCATGCCAGATGAATACACTGCATTTGTGCCTGATGATTCCATGACCACTGCGCTCAATACCTATGAGGAACAAGTTGCTATTTATGAACAGCGTGCTAAGTTTGAGTTAACTACCCGTGAGCAGGATATGGATAACCAAATGCGTACAATTATTAGAAAAAGTAATTTTAGAGAAGAAGTATTAAAACAAGAGTTAAACTCCTTACAAGAAAAGCTTTCTAAAACTGCTAAGCAAAAACAAGAACTTCAAGAAAATATGAAAATACTTAAGCAAGAATTCAATGCTAAGGAATCAAAACTTTTGAATGATTTTTCCAATTTAAGAACTTTGAAAAACAAACTTGAGAATAAGTTGTACGTACAAGGGAATACCATTCAGACTGCTCACATGATCACTAAGCATAGAGTCTTAAGCGATAAGCATAGCGTTCCCCTTGTTGAGGAACCAAGTCCAAAGGTTATTAAAAAGGCTAGAGCTGCTCATAAGGTACTTTATGATGGTAATGAAATCCTTAAGCCTAGGCAGAAACCTAGTTGCGTTGAGTGCACTGAGGAAGATAAGAAATCAGATGAAGTCACTAGGGAGAAAATGAACAAGAAGCTTGAAAATCCTGAGTGTAAAAAGAATAACATAACGATCAAACCTCATGATTACACTAAAAAAAACTGGATCTCCTTAAACAAGTTTAAGACTCAGATACTTCTAACTCCTGAACAAGTGTTCTGGAAAATGGATTTAGATAAGCAAAAAGCAGAGAATCTTGTTGTTTCTAACCCTCCCCTTAGGAAATTGCCAAAAGCAACGGTGTATCCTCCTGATACACCAATGAACCTAGTTCCTAGATCTATTGCCACTAATAGTAGGACCTTAATCAGCCTATATGTTGTTTATCAGCTGTTTGTTGATTTTGAGAAAACGTGTAAGAAGAGAATCACACCTACAGGGATAACTGAGGGGGAAAGGGGCTTTGAGCAAACCAAAGAATGTTATTTAACCGAGGTCATGCCTTTCTTCAAACAATTAAAAGGTCAATTTGAGAGTCTTAAAATTGGAATTAATTCTGATATTAAAGAAATGGAAAAGGAATTTGATGCGATGATTGTTGAGGTTAGTGACTATGAGCGAGAACTAAAATATAATGAGATTGAGAGGAAGAACTTGCATACCTTGAATGAGAATCTTATTTCTGAATGTATTGCTCAAGATATGTTTTACACTGCTACAAATTGTTCCATTAATGCTTCTCAATTTCATGAATTATCTGTTGCTCTGAAAGTCTCCCATGATCGTGTCATTGAGCTTGAAACAACTAATTCTAAACTAAATGAGAAAATTGAACTGGATGATCACGACAATTTGGTTAAACATTTTTCTAAACTAGAGGTTGAGCATTTTAATTTACAACTAAAATATCAACATCTTAAAGAAAATGTCAAAACTTCAAATATCAAGACATCCTCAGATGCTCCAGAGTTTGATGCAGTTTTTCAAATTAACAAACGTGATGAACAGATTCAAGCTCATTGTAACACGATCAGAAAGTTGAAAGCCCAAATCTCTCAATTAAAGGGTGAAATGAACAATGTGACTGGCTCCCGAATGCCTCCTACTTTAGATTCTCGGAACTCTTAAAATTTTCATCTTCAAAACTTAGTTAATGTTGTACAAAAGGAAAATGAGAGTTTTCTAGAAGAAAATGAAAAGGTTAAACGTCATTTCAATGAGTTATTTGAGTCAATAAAAGTCACTCGTAACAAAAATAATGAAAAAATAACCTCCTTGCAAAAGGAAATTGAGAATCTGAAGAGTCAGGTAAAAGGGAAAATGCCAATGACAAATGGGGAGAATCTTGCATCAAAGGTGCATGTCTGTAATAAATATGATTTGACTGTGAAATATGTTCCTCCTCATCTTAGGAATAACAAACTTGCTATTCAAACATATTTCTCATACCTTAAAGACAGCCTAGAATGTCTCCGTGAGATTGTAGAAGAGGATAAGTTAGAGAAACCACTTGACAATGCAATTGGGCATGCATGCTTATATGCCAAACGATCTCAAGAAATTCTAGAATGCTTAATCACAATATGCCCTAAGTCCTTAGGTGAGAAAGTTAATCCTTGATTCCGTGTTCTATGCCTAGTGCCAAGTATGATATCACTTCGATGCCCGATGTTAGTTCAGATTCCAAATCTGTTAAAGTTAAGAAAGGGGACCTTTGTATGCCTGCATGTAGTTCAGATCCCAGCACATCTAAACAGGAGATGCAAAGAGTAGCAAAACCAACTAATTTTCCCATTCCCTCTACAGGAGTAATCAGTGACATTAAAGCGAGCATGTCAAAGTCTCAAGACAATACAAGGAATGATAGGACCTCGCAAGCTAAGAATGTGCATTGGAAGAGAGTAGAAGACCAACCTAGGAACTTTAAGTTTGAGCCGAATAAAACGAATCGTGTTGATTCTAGTATTTGCCATAGGCGTACTGCAATTAATTCGAATTATGATACTATTTGTAAACCTTGTAATGATGTCTGCTTGAATTCTGTTACTAATCATGAATGTGGTGTGAATGTTATATCTAAAACTGTCAAATCTCCAGTTAACATTGTTAAAGCAAAATATCATGCTAACAAGGCAAAAAGGCAATGGCTAAAGAAAGTTAGAAAACAGTGGAAGCCCACAGGAAGAACATTTAGTAAGATAGGTTATCAATGGATACTTGTTGGCCATATGGTTAATCAGACAATGCCCACTAGAAAATGGATGCCTACTGGTAGAACTATTCCCTCAAGAAGTGAACATACTTTGAATAGGTCAAATACAGACACCAGTACTGCATCTATTCCTAATGATTCCATTGCTTATATTTCTGATGTGGGTGTCCCAATCACTGTTACTAACCAAATGGAACCCATTCTTTCATGGGGATCCCAATTATCCAGTTATCCATTCTTGTCTGTGTTCAACTGCAGATCGTTCAAATCGTTCTGTTGTACCTGGACTCAGGCTGTTCCAAGCATATGACTGGAGACCGATCGCGGCTCATGAACTTCGTGAGCAAATTCATCAGGACAGTTAGATTCGGAAACGACCATTTTGGAGCTATTATGGGTTATGGAGATTATGTGGTTGGAGATCGTGTAATTTCCCGGGTATACTATGTGGAAGGTCTTGGTCATAAATTGTTCTCTGTTGGTCAATTCTGTGATTCCGATCTTGAAGTGGCTTTTAGAAAACATACTTGTTTCATTAGAGAACTTGATGGTGTGGAATTGTTAAGAGGAACTCGTGGTTCAAACCTATACACCATCTCTATCGAAGACATGATGAAGTCCTCTCCAATCTGCTTGTTGTCAAAGGCTTCAAAAACAAAGTCATGGTTATGGCATCGTCGTCTCAATCACTTGAACTTCGGAACCATTAATAACCTTGCCAGAAAGGATATTGTCAGAGGCTTTCCTAGATTAAAGTATGAAAAAGATCATCTTTGTTCAGCCTGTCAATATGGAAAAAGCACGAAATATGCCCACAAACCAAAACCCACAAACTTTGTAATGGAAGTCCTTCATACCCTTCATATGGATCTGTGCGGACCAATGAGAGTGCAAACGATAAATGGGAAGAAATATATTATAGTAGTTGTTGATGACTACTCTCGATTTACTTGGGTTAAGTTTTTGAGGACAAAGGATGAAACTCCAGTTGTCATCATCAAACTCATCAAACAGCTTCAGGTTCCACTCAACAATACTGTCAGGATTGTTCGAACTGACAATGGCACAGAGTTTGTTAACAAAGACTTAATTCAGTTTTATGAAAGTGTTGGAATCAGTCATCAAAGAAGTGTTCCACGAACTCCTCAACAGAACGGTGTTGTTGAAAGATGAAATCGAACTCTTGTGGAAGCCGCAAGAACAATGCTAATTTATTCAAAGGTTCCAATGTTTTTATGGGCTGAAGCCATTGCCACTGCTTGCTACACCCAAAATCGTTCCCTTATTCACACCTCTCATGGAAAAACTCCATATGAACTAGTTCATAAACGAAAACCTGATCTTTCCTACCTTCGTGTGTTTGGTGCCTTGCGCTATCCAACGAATGACGGTCAAGACTTAGGAAACTTAAGAGCAAAGGCAGATATTGGAGTTTTTGTTGGTTATGCATCAAAAAAGAAGGGTTACAGAATCTACAACAAGAGAACCCGAAATATCATGGAAACAATTCACGTTACGTTCGATGAGCTGACCGGTCAAATGGCTCCTGGACAATCCAGTTCAGGACCCGCACTTCAAAACAGTCCCATTGGTTCATCCCTTGTACCAAATTCTTCTCCAGCAACTCCATATGTACCTCCATCTGAAGATGATTTAAAGAAATTGTTTGATCCTATATTTGATGAACTCTATGAGCCAAGTGCTATAGAACTGTCAATTCCCACAACAGAGGCTGCTCATATCCCTGAGAATGAAGTCAATCATACAATCTCAATATCATTAAGTCAAGAAGCGCCTGCTGCTGATCACTCAGTCTCATCAACAAATCATCAATCTTCGAATGTACATCATGAAATTGCTTCTGGCACCAATGATGAAGTTAATCCCTTTGCTACTCCCGAAGATGCTCCATTTGAAAACATCTTTGCCCCTGAACCAACACCTGAACCATCTTCATCAGGGGATATAAACTCTGCTACATCAGTCCTTCAACAACAACCACACGAACACCTTAGAAAATGGACACATGACCATCCATTGGATAACATCATTGGGAATCCCTCTCGTTCCGTATCAACTCGAAAACAATTAGCTACGGATGCCTTATGGTGCTTCTTCAACTCAGTACTCTCCAAGATCGAACCAAAAGATGTTAAAACTGCAATGTCTGAGGACAGCTGGTTTAATGCAATGCAAGAAGAAATTCATGAGTTCGATCGTCTAGATGTATGGGAATTAGTACCAGTTCCAGATTGTGCAATGATCATTGCTCTCAAGTGGATCTTCAAAGTGAAGCTTGATGAGCACGGTGATGTTCTGAAAAATAAGGCACGGTTAGTTCTAAAGGTTATCGTCAAGAAGAAGGTATCGACTTTGAGGAATCTTTTGCTCCTGTGGCACGCATCGAAGCAATCAGGATCTTCCTGGCTAATGCTGCAAGTAAGAATATGATTGTCTATCAGATGGATGTAAAGACGGCTTTTCTCAACGGAGATCTTAAAGAAGTCGTATACGTCAGCCAACCAGAAGGTTTTGTGTGCTAGTCGACCAGACATTTTGTTCGATGTATGCATGTGTGCTAGATACCAGGCTAAGCCTACCAAAAAGCACCTTGAAGCGGTTAAACGAGTCTTTCGGTATCTCCAAGGATCCATTAACATGGGACTTTGGTATCCGAAGGACTCCGGTATGTCTCTAACAGCCTATGCAGATGTTGACCATGCAGGATGTCAAGACACTCGTCGAAGTACTTCAGGTGGTGCTCAATTTTTAGGTGACAAGCTCATAAGCTGGTCTTCAAAGAAACAAATGAGCACTTTTATATCCTCTACAGAGTCTGAATACATAGCCATGTCATCTTGTTGTGCTCAAATCTTATGGATGAGATCCCAATTATCTGACTATGGCTTTGTATTCAACAAAGTTCCTATGTATTGTGATAACAAAAGTGCCATTGCTCTCTGCTGCAACAATGTTCAACACTCTAGAGCAAAGCACATCGACATTCGACATCATTTCATCAGAGAACAAGTTAAAAACGGTGAGGTTGAACTATACTTCGTAAGGACTGAATATCAACTAGCAGACATCTTCACCAAAGCTCTTTCTCGTGAACGCTTTGAGTTTATTCTTCCACGACTAGGCTTAAAGAGCCTTCAACCAGAAACGCTCAAACGTCTTCAGGAAGACGTCGAGGAGTAAAGGTGTTCGACTCTATCTATTCTTTGTATATATCTTTTCAAAAACCAAATACAAAAATACAAAACCAACAAAACACAAATAGAAAAATATAAATCTTTTCAAAATCCATAAAAATCAGAAAATCTTGAAAATCTTCAAAAATATTGTTTATTTATCATGTTTTTCTTGTTGGTTCGATAACATCTACGGACTTTGAGTTGTCACTCAAAGAATGGCACGGGTCTCTGGATGAAGTTCGAATTTAAAAAAATAAAAATAAAAAAAAAACGAGATGGAGAAAAATGTTGGTTTATTGTCATTTCAGACAGTAACCCGTTTTTCAAAGAAAGAACAGAGCCATGCTTTATCATGTTTTTCAAATCTCATGCTCTGATTCTATAAACATTTATCTTAATAACTAATGAAAACTAGTTGGTTTGAATAATAACTCAGACTCTGTTTTTTGAAATTATCTGAACTTAAAAGTTTGTCAAAATATCTATCTCTCAATCAACAACTTATGTCATTGATTGAAGGGGAGAATGATTTCAATCAAATCAAAAAGGTTATTTGTCATACAATTGTTTTCAAAAGATAATCATGCATGTTTAATCAATGGAGTTTAAAGTCTCAAAATCCGATCCTTATCTGTTAAAAAGTTTTCATAATCAAGTCACAATTCTCCTTAAATACTTTTCAAAATCAATTTAAATCTACAGAGATCACAAATATCAAATAATTTGATAATTGTGATCGGGGGAGAATTTGTCATTTAAATTGGATTTAAACTGATAATTTGATAAATGGGTTCATATGTGTTTAGCAAGTTTTCCTTCCCGCATGTGACAAACGATTTCAAACTTTCCATGCACATGTTGAGGGGGAGCATCTACTTTAAACCTAAATTATTGAAACGTGATTGAATTGTCTCTAAGTGCAGGTTCCCTCTAATATGTGCAAAACTCTTTCAAACTTCGAGGCACATATTAAGGGGGAGCAAGGTTATGAAAACCTCATCCTTCCCTTATATGCTTTATCTACTTGTTTTGATCAGGGAAGTGATGTTGATATCTTTTAGAAATTGGTAATCAAAGAAGTTAATTCTTTATCTTGCCTCCATGTGCAAAACGATTTTAAATATATGAAGCACATGTTGAGGGGGAGCTCTTGTTCTAAAAATATCAAAAACAATTCAGGTACAAAATGCTTTGATAATATATCTTAAGTATCTGGACTGATTTTCAAATGGTTTTCAATTGGTTCCAATGGTAGATGAACAATACCAAATAGACCGACCAACTTTACTTTATGTATGGTGATATACGGATGATAAGGTTAGGTATTTGTTCCTATGATCCGCCAGAACCGGAGGGATCTACCCAGGGACAATCCACTAGTTAGTGTAGAAGTCCTTAGGTATGATGATAAAAGTAGAAAAATTGAGATATGGGAAGAGTGCGGACTGAAACTGAGCTAGTACTGGAATAAACCCAACAAGGTTCTAGCTATGATGTCTCGGTAAGCACTGAAGGGGTTGAAGAATGAAAAAGAATTGAATGAGAAAAGGGTGAAAACAAATAGCCCTCCAATTATTCAACCTTAGGGCAGAAACCGGGTACAATTCATATGCTACTGATGGTAACATCGGTATTAAAGACAAGACGCCATGGACCCAGTGACGCTCTGCACTACAACTTCCCAAACCACTCAAGTTCCTCTTAAAAGGGCTTGTTTCATTCTCACGGGGAACCTACATAATCTATCGACTTTCTCTTCGAGATTGTTGATATTGAAGAAGGAGACCCTCTCCCTAGTCTCCGGCACAGGAACCAAATATGCACAAATTGAGTCTAGAGCCTCGAGATCATCAATAAATCTCATTAGGACACTTTTAATGAAGACACTCTGTTTCACACAATGTGAAAAGAGAGATTATATCTTGAGTCCTACGCATTATCCTTGTGGTATTGCCAGAACATCCGAGTGATATGCAAACATATTCACAATGAAGATGGAAAGCCTTCTGGAGCCAACATCAAACAAGCTCCTGGTAGGTAGCATGTGAGACCTATTCTATAGATCAACCATGTGACAACTGGACAGAAACAATGGGGCGATTCAAATCTTTTGAATCAATCCTGGTTCAGGTTATGGATTGACGGATACCTTTGAAAAATTGGTCATTGTGCTTAAAAACTCTTTTCTTTTGCACTTCGATCGTGTACGAATATTTCAAATCAAAAGGTGTTTATGATTGATAATTGATTTTCATTCAAACCTTCGTTGTATTGCAAAAACAATTTCTATTGTGCAATACACGATTGTTTTTCAAATATCTTTTCATCAACCAGCAACAAAGACATTGATGAAAGGCAGACAACATCATTATATAATCACAAAGCATGAAGGAACCAATAAACAAGACTATTCTATATCGACACACAAAGTTCAAGCTTAAGAAGACCAAAGACCTAATCAAGTGAAGCATCTTTTGAATAATCACCCCTTATGGGGAGATTGTTAGCCTTAATAGAAAGTGATGGTCATTCACGATTAAGAACTTTATAACGTGTCTTAGTTATTGTAATAGAATAGTCAATGGGCTCGTGGATTGGGCTAAGCTAATAGGTTAGAAGTTATGATAAACTAGTCTTTTATAATTTGTAATCCAACCCAATCCAATCCAAGCCCAAACGATGCCCATGGCCAAGCATTTAGGGAATCATGTATTCAATTATAAATACACTTCACATGTGTCATTTGGGGTGTGTGCTTGAGTGTGTGAGTGTGTGTTTTGTTTATAAAATACAAGTTCATGTTCTCTTCTTTATCTTTGTAGCTTCATACGTTTTAGTCATCACCATTCATGCTTTATATACGTAATATAATTGACAAAAACAAGGTCCTATAGAATATATAACGATTACAATAACTATGGGCTCAAATGATATACGACTTAACCTTTATCATTATTCAGTCAAAAAGCGATTGTTTGAAAATTTCAAAGCGGAAAGTATAGAGTTGGGAAATACATGAATTAAAACCAAACCCTCGTGACTTTTGGAAAAACATTTTCTACCACAAAAATTATACAAGTCAAGTCATCCACCATTTGGTCCTTGATTACACGTTAGCACCCTATAGCTATGATTTGCCAATCAATCATGATTCATTTTTGGGATAGGTTATTCCTACACCCAAAAATGATGCCAATACCTTTTATATATATATATATATATATTATATATATATAACAGGAGGCATTTGACATTAATTGTCAATATCACATAAGCTTTGTTGTCCAACTAAGCAATTAATTGTTAATTTTCGGATTTTTTTTTTTTTTTTTTTTTTTTTTTTTTTTTTTAATTTTCGGAATTTTTTGTTGCATTTTTGAAAATTGTTAATAAAAAAGGTTCCTTGCAAGGTTTGAACCTTGGTTGTTTTGATAAATAACTTTTGTGTTTACCACTTAGGCAACAAGTTATTTTGATAATTATGTTGCATATTATAATATATAAATGGCTATAATCTACAAAAATTATATAAAGTAATAATCTTTTTAAAAACTTATTATACACAAAAAAAAATTACGTCTCTTTTAAAACATATATAAGATTTTAGGGTTTTATTGTTTTTTAATGTGTTTTTGTGCAGGTATCTCAGAGTATAAACAATGGATCATATGACCTATTTTTTTGACAGAAAAATGTATGCCTCTTTTCCCTCAAAACCCTTATGATAAAACTTTGTTAAGGTGTATGAAACTTTGTTTGTTTGTTACCCTTATGTCATTCTATCTGTAAAAAAAAAGAGCATCATTATTTAGTTGTAGGTGGTGGCACAGCAGGATGTCCATTGGCAACAATAAGAATTAGTAGCGGTGCTACAATCAATTATAAGAGATTTAGAGGTACTTTCTTCAGGGCATATGTATATAGCATCACGTGACAAGAAAAATACATTACAACCTTTTGATTTATTTAATGTACTGGCCAAACCCAAAGGAAACAGAGGTTAATGATCTGTATGGCTGAGTATGATCACCTTCAACTTACGGGGTCTTTGATTTACTTTAATTTTGATGAGAGCAATGAAAGTTTCTATACATTACATTCCAGTTTGAGAGCTTAAGATCATATTTCTTTATTTTGTTTGGTTTAGAAGTTAATTTTCTATATTCGTTGGGATTTTCAGTTGTTTTGTTGCATTTTGTGTTTGTGTTTAATATTGTTTAGGTAATACATGAAAGGTAAACATTCGTTCTAACATATTTGTTTTGAAGATACATTCGACGACATCAACAACAGGTAATACATGTTATTTGATTCAATGATATTTGTATTTAGATCTTGGCTGTTTATTTTGAATATACATATGACGGCAGTGCAAAAGGCAATGTATGTTGTTTGATATCAATGATGTTTATGTTGTTTTTTGAATATACATCATAAGTGCCTATTGATTTTACATTTGTTCTGTTTCTTATAGTTCATGTGTTTTTTTTTTCCTTAGATTGATATGGTAAAAGGAGGATCGGGAGGTTATAGATTGAAGATGAATCAATCCGAGATTGAAGCAGACATACATACACTACGTGATGGAGGCTTATTAATGAAGTTGGATGGGAACCGTCATATTTATATACGCAGAGTAAGAGGCAGCTGGTACCCGTCTCTTGATTGAAGGAAAAACTTGCTTGCTTCAGGTTTCAAAAACTATTTTTCTCAATAAGCTTTATTAATTAAAATATTGGGATCAACGATTCGAATTACAGGTACGGTTAACAATTTTATTTATTTATTTTTTTTGGTGTTTATTGTATATAAGATTTTGGGGATATATTTGTAAGATTGAAGATGTGTTTATTGTTTGCATGCACCCAAATTTAGTTTGACAATTATAATGTATTTATATGTGTTTATTTTATGAAAATAGATTATGGTTTTAGCTCATTTTGTCATAATATTTGTAGATGGATCAGTAGACTTTGAAGAAATCACTGAACAATTCACGTTCATTTGAACTCACATCAAGAGTATCGACCACAAACAGAAGGTAACAGCAGTTTTAAATTATCTCTTCTATTTGTGAAGCTTTGAAACTATATAAGTTTTGACAAGTATGATTATGTATGCACTCTATAATTATGGCATACTTTCGTTCTACATAACTCATTTATATCTCCTTAATGGTTCCAACTATGCTCATGTCTTTTGTAGTTGCCACGGCTTCTTTATCCAACCTTACTCACACATCAAATAGAAATGGCAAGAAACAGCCGCGACTTAGACCAAGCTCTTTAGTTGTGGAGTTTCAGGTTGGATATGCACAAGGCAGCAGACCAACGGTGGTTGCACAAGGTTTCAAAAATGATTCTTTCCCACCATATTATGTAAAAATAATGTCTTTATTGTTACAGGACGCCATCTCACGGTCTTTATGTCTGTTAACATCTTCATTATCCAATATTACTCATAATGCAAATACACAAGGCAACAGGTCGCGCTTTACACAAGGTTTGATACTAAACCATATTTTGAAAACCAATATTATAGAATTAATATCGTTAGGATAGTTATGATTTATGAACATTTACCTACCTGTTGCAGTTACACCAAGTTCTTTATCTGAGGGGACCCACAGTGCAAATAGACACACCAATCAACAAAGACGGGTTAGACAAGGTAACACCCCCAATCTTAGTTACGGAGTACTTCTCCCCAATGAATGAATATGACAAGACAGGGCCAGGTTTTTTTCGAAATTATATCTCATTGTTGTCTATTTTTATGTAAGGCTTAATTACTGTTTTTGATGATATTCTCAGCGGCTTACTTGTGTTCGATCTTTCAGCAATTACTATTTCCATTAAAGAAGAAAGACGCAGTTTCCTCCACTTCATTACTCGCTTATGTGCAATTCTTGGTGGTACATTTTCTTTAATAGGTTTGTCTTAACTCTTCTGTTTGAAGTTTAAAATCTCCAACTTACATCTAGGTGAATGATACATAGGACTAGAGGTGCAAAATGGCTTGTCCGGTGGGTTTGTATATTGGTTCAAAACAGGTTGAAATGGGCGAGTTAGGCTGACTTGCAAGAACATATATATTAATTATATTGAGTTTATGATACTTTGTGTTAGACGGGTAGATTGACCCATCTGATTCGTTATATAGAATACATAATCTGAATTGACCTATAGGTATGTTATCGACTGTTTTAATGTAATGCGTTGGCTTCATTTAAAGTTGGAACTTTAAATGACTGAAATTACTAATGATGAAAAGTGCTATCAATTTCATGTAATTTTTTGTTTAAAGTTTAAATATTCATTAATGTTTTGTGTTTGATAAGGTTATGTAGATTAAGTTGCATCATGGCAAGTGTTCTGGGTTTGATCAGGTTATATGGATTATGTAGATTAAGTATCCAAATTAACATACATAATACATTTTTCTTGCTTCTCTTGGGTCTTATAAACTAAATGGTTACCATCAAAACTTTAGAGCTAAAATATTAAAAGAGGGTTATTCATTCCCAAGTGAGAACAAAATTATATTGTTTAACGTAAGATCAGCTTCAAAATCCTATACTAAAATATGTAACTTTTAAGAACATTTTCCAATTTGTTTGTTTTTGAAATGTTTTTCAGGAACAACGAATTATTATTTCAAAGATTGGACACATTTGTATGATTAGGAGAACGAAACCTGAGGGAGTCACTCCTCCGAGTGAATCAACCACTAGCCGAGAAAATATTAGTACACTTAATTTTGAAATGTTAAACCAAATGGATTACATTCTCTTGATATCCGTAGAGTTAGACTCATTCGATTCGAGTTTGTTGCATTAGAGGGTTGTATTTGTTGCATTAGAGGGTTGCATAGAGACGACTTGCAGTTCCTTAGACAAAGAGGTGAGATGTTTTACTTTGTATAACATCATTGAGTATGGTCAAATAGGCAAAGAATGAAACATATTAAATAGGTTGAATGGGTAAATGCCCAAAATCATTTTTTTAAAAGAAGCTATATAATTAGTTATAACTTTGTTTTGTGATCAGATTACATAAATGAATAATGTCAAATACACCATCTCAAAAAAAGAATGTATTCCATGGGGTTTGAGCATATATCCAAACCGGGTAAATCTCTTTGATCACCTCTAATAAAGCTACTTTCTTCCCATCTTATTATGATTTTGGCAAGGACGTTAGAGACGGAAGCGCATCCAACTTTGGCTAAGTTAACTACAAATATTAGTACACTTAATCTTGCATGAGTTAGTCAAATATTAGAGACGTTCTATTGGCACCATCAACAGCGGTCCTTAAGGTGACAAATTGTTAGATGTAGCAAAGTAAATATCACTTTTTACATGGTTGAATGGAATGATATTATGACTGGTTGGTAAGGTGATTTGACATGGATGTTGCAAAACAAACTCACTTTTTTACTTGCACTGAATGCAATGATATGGATTGGGTGGCTGGAATTGCAATTCATGTTCAACCCACTTTTCAGGAACCATTTTGTCCATCATTAGACTTCTAAACAATAGTTTCATGTTTTCATTTAGGAGGGAAAGGAAGAGGACGCCGCAACTGTTGCTCCAAAAAGGAAAAGGGGTAGACCACCTAAGTTACAACCCAAAAGCCCCGAGACTCCAGTCATAGGTATGATTTAAACCTCCTAAATTTTTGAGTATCATTGTTTGACAATTCGTTAGTTAGTGTATAGTTTTGAACATTTTTTTTTCTTATTAAATATTACTGTAGTTAATCATCAGAATGGAGGTGTTGGGCCAACTAAAATTTCAGTGGTGGAAGGTGCTCAAGTGACGAAAGTTAGTTCACCTACAAGCCCTGGAACAAAAACTCTGGAAAAGACTCAGGAACCTGTTAAGGAGCCAAATGAAAATCCTATAAAGGAGGCAAATGAAATATCTGTAAAGGAGCCAAATGAAAATCCTGAGCAAGATGCAAGTGCTCAACAGGGGAAGAAAAATATTCAACAACTAAAGGTAGACGAGGAAAACGGCAGACAATCAGTGTTAATGAATCTCTAGCTCAAGGTGCATGAAATCACTTTATTATTGCGAGTTTGTGGATCATTATTTTTAGAGTTTACTTTTTTGATCTAACAAGTTTTGGTTTCGATATTCAAGATGCATCCAAAGGAAAAACAGACGGGAGCTTAGAAACAAAAATTCCAGAAACTTCTGTTGTACAATCAGTGGACCTGGATGATCAACCTCTTTCGACATGGATTGAAGGAGTACACTCTCCAGTACCTTTTACATGGTTGAATGGAATGATATTATGAATGGTTGGTAAGGTGATTTGACATGGATGTTGCAAAACAAACTCAGGCTGTGTTTGTTTTCCTGAAAAAAAGTCTTATTGCCTCTGACGTCTGACTGAGTCAGACGCGGTCAGACTTTGGTGTGTTTGTTTTTTTCTTGCGAGTCAGACAGAGCCAGATCTTGAAGCTCTTACTCAGTTAGAGGCGGTGCTCATGTCTTAATGCCTCTTATCCTTGTAAAAACCTTTGAACCCCTACAACCTTGGTGACATCCACGAGCATCAAGATTCAAGAGGCATCAAATATTAGGTCCATGAGCATTAGGATAAAAAAGAAATGGAAGAGGTCACTGAAAATGTTGAATGAGAAGGTAAAGGTTTTTGAGATTTGAGAGAAAGAAGATGATGTATTGGGATTTGGGGAGATAACATAAAATAACACTAGTACAAGCTAAAAAGAGTTGTATATTAATTTTTGAGGCAGTCGCTTTAGTTGGCCACGTGGTAGGTAAATAGGAAGTAAGCAAAATAATTTTTTATTTTCAAACAAATGTAATCAAACTTTTTATTACAAAAGATATACAAGTAACTTTTACTGTAATTACTTTTACGTTGTATAAAAAGTTTTAACTTTTTGTAGCTGCATATGTAGCATTTTGTTATATGTGGTAAATGTTATTTTTCCGGTTAGAGAAACATAATCTTTAATAGTGTATTGAATGCTTTCATTTTAAAGTATTCATTAATTTTACTATTTTATTTTATAGAATTATGATTCGTAAAGTATCTTTGACGTATAGTTAATTATAACATTATTTTTAAATCATGTAAGATTTTTTAGCAAAAACAAAAAACATTATTAATTCATTCAGACAATTATTCAAAAACAAACAACATTATTTCATTCAGATTCAGATCTTATAACCACCTCTTTCCAATAAGATGTGGTAATCAGATTCAGACACAAAACATCTTAATGAAACAAACACACCCTCACTTTTTTACTTGCACTGAATGCAAGGATATGGATTGGGTGGCTGGAATTGCAATTCATGTTCAACCCACTTTTTAGGAACCATTTTGTCCATCATTAGACTTCTAAAAAATAGTTTCATGTTTTCATTTAGGAGGGAAAGGAAGAGCACGCCGCAACTGTTGCTCCAAAAAGGAAAAAAGGTAGACCACCTAAGTTACAACCCAAAAGCCCCGAGACTCCAGTCATAGGTATGATTTAAACCTCCTAAATTTTTGAGTATCATTGTTTGACAATTCGTTAGTTAGTGTATAGTTTTGAACATTTTTTTTTCTTATTAAATATTACTGCAGTTAATCATCAGAATGGAGGTGTATAGTTTTGAACCGACGGCGTAGATGATCAACTCGCTACACAGAATGATATGCCACTTGCAGTGGTTGCATGTATGTTGATGATTATCACAATTTAGTGTACGACTATCATAGTAATGAAATTACTTTTATTACGTACTTACTTTATACATGTTTTGGTTTTTTTTATAGTTGAATCAATGCACTTTATAGTTTACATTTCCTGTATATGCGCAAAACGTACATTTCTTTTTTTTTTAGGTCAATAAATAATGGTAAAAATATTATATGCTGATAAGCTGTGTATATAAACAATGCCAAAACCTCCTCAAAGTTTATGTCTGCTCCGCCTCGATAGCTCATAGGTTGGTCATTCCTAATACTATAGTGTGTTTTCAGTATTAATAAACAGGTTCATAGGACAGAAAATGGCGTCGTTCATATAATCGGCTTGAACATGATAATCTATATGATACTCATCTTTGCTTTCAATAAAACTATCCAATTGATAAAGCAGGTTCCAAGCTTCCCCGGCAAGTTATTTTTCTATTGTGACGAAGCACCAGGAAGCAGGGGACAAACACCATTAGTTTTGAGTCATATCGTATATGAAAAGATGAAAGAAAAACACCCAGTTCGTTGCAGAGCTCAAGAAATAGCAGTAAAGAGAATACTACACTAAGTAAGTAACAATGCTATGAAATTGAACTACTCTACTTATTTTAAACAACAATATGTTATTTAATAATTAAAAAATTGTTTCACGTACCAAGAAGTTCTATATTCTAAACTATTTGATTTAGATACAACACACCCTTGATTCTGCTGTTATGGTCCTCATAGCTATCACAAAATATGTGGCAAGATAGCAGTCGCAAGCCGCATGCAGGTCCCAAGATTCAAAATAGGTTCAGGTGATTAGTGGAGTTTCCAAGCTAACACTTTTAGTCAATTTCTATAAACTTTCCTTTATATAAATGGGTTAAATATGATTGTAAAATATAAAATTATCACATTTGACCTGCTCTCCTTTTGATCCGTTTGTGATAAATGGGTTTGTAACTGTGATCCTAGCTTATATAACTAAAATAAGCCCACATGAGTGTTTGGATAAGCTTATAAGCCTGGACTTATGAGCTTATATGAGGGGTTTTATAAGCCCAGAATTTGTGGCTTATTTGAAGAGGGGTGGGCTTTTTTAATGTTACAAGACTTTTATACCCTTATATAACAACTACAATTTTAAATATTCATGTACTTTTTGGTCATTATATACCTCATAAATTATAATAAGCTAACCCAAAAACCATGGGCTTAGGAGCTTATGAAATATAAGCCTGAACCCAAACATAAGCTTAGACAAACACCCCCTTAACACGTTAAATATTTATAAAATTTCAATAAAAGTACACAAACAAGTGTTGGAGACTCAACCTGGTCCATTTAACGTGATACCTGACCCGCCCACTTTTGCTACATCTAAAATTTTAAAGTGCAAGGAACATACCCCAAGGCTAGCCAGCACGGACGCCACATCAGTCAAGGCATCAGCAAGTGGACCTTTAGAGGAGCAAGCAAGTCGCAGTAAATGAGTCTGAAAATTTTCAGGTGTTATTTTTATAGACACATTTTATATAGTAGGTTTGATAAGAGAAAGGCGTGAGTTTATACTAGAATCAAATCTTTCTCCTTAGCATGTGACTTGATATGATGATCATCAACTGATGAAGCTGATGCTGATCATGAATGTTCATTTTTGCTCTCATCAGAGTCGCTTTCTTCTTCTGCATCCTCCTCCGCCAGAGGATTCTCCTGTGCAGTTTTGCACAAAAGAAAATGATATTTTAGAATAAAGACAAATTGCCAATGATTAAATTGTTATAACTTCAGAATAAAACCCGGCAATTATAAGCTTCGACACATGTTTTATGACTATAGCATGAGTTGATATCTAATAAGAGAATCAAATTAAGCACTAAAACTAATATATTAGATGGGATTAAATGACGTCACCTCAGATATTTGTTTGATCTTTCGCCCTAATGGGCTGCAACAGAATTTCAGAACCGTCTCAATAAGCTTGATTACAAACCATGATGTAATATCTCTCAAATGCATAGGCTCATGTTATAGTTCATGGTTCTTGAACTTGCCACAAGCTATTGTATTCTAATACTAACCTTTTTTTTTTTTTTTTTTTTTTTTTTTTTTTTTTTTTTTTTAATTTTGCAGGTGGTCATTACTGAATTTATACAAAAACATGTCAAGCTATGACTTCAAGATTAGTTTACCAAGATCGGTATTAGAATTTAATGAAAACGCGTTCCTTGAATTATATTCAGGTCATTTCTCGCTACAGGGCACTGATAGAAGCAACGGATCAACTTTGTACGCTCAAAGGTACTTTCGTCGTCCAGAAGTTATATTTTACCCGCCTATCCAACCCATTAGTTAGAGTGAAAATATGAAGCTTAGTAATGGGTCACATAACATATGAACTTTAATTTTGGTGTGTGTAATCGTTATCAGTTAAATGGGTGGTATAGCAAAATTGACAGAACAAGATGGAGGTGAATTGATTTAGTTTATTTTGTTTTGACAGATTTCCAGCTTGCCATTTTCGGATATTCTAATGAATGGCTATGTGTTTGATATGCTTGATCTGGTAGCAGTAGTAGTAGTAGTGCCAATTAACGAGAATATGAGCTTCTTCACAATGGTGCTTGGATAATTCTTTTTCATGAGTTAAAATGCTTAAATAATACATGTGTAGCATTTGACATCACTTACATGGTATGCCTGCCAACACATGGCGGTCATGGCTCCTACAGATGAAGCCGAACTTGAAAACATGGTAGCTACTACTGCACCCATTGATGACAGACCTTCCCGAGAGTCAATGGTTTTGGTGTACCTCTTCATCCCAACACTAAAAAGATAGAAACTAACAAAATTTAAGTTCTTTTTGGCAAAAAAAGGTTCTAATAATATTTTGTAACATATTGATTATCGATGAATATTGAATTGGTTCACCGAGTGTTTGAAATTTTCAAAAAAAAAACACTACTGCAGCATAAATGTTATTAGTACTCAAAATTTACTTCAAGTCTATAGAAAACTCTGTTTATATTTGGCTCTCAAACATTATCACAAGTTGGGTACAAATACCGGACAACTTCATGTTGGTCTTTCAAGAGTTAAAACGAAAAAAGGTTTTAAGATTCTTTGTTGTGACAAAGCGATTAATACACAAACTTCGCAACAAATGTCGTGTACAAATAAATTTTATTTTGTATATGAATAAAATGGTCATGCATTTTTTTATTTCGCTATATTATTTAATTGTTTCATTATCTTTTATATGTATTACACTAAACTTAGTTACTTATAGTTTGTATGTTTTTATAATTTACATCCACGCAAACCATACAATTATTTATAATTCTTAAAAAAAAAAATTGTTTTATAATACTGTTTGACAATTATAAAAAATGTTTTCAGTTAACAAAAAACAAAAAACAAATAATTATAAGTCATGCCCGCCCATTGGGCGGGCTTCGAAAACTAGTATATATATATATATATATATATATATCTATATCCCTTATAAAGCATGCATATCCCCAACCAAAACCCAACCCTCCAACTTTAAGATTCAGCCATCCAAACCCACATCACAGCCTAAATTTACACACACCAAACCAACATACAAGCCTAAAAAATAACCAAACCAACAAAACTACATAAACCTACCATACAAACCAATACCCACTAACAAAAAAATCTCATCTCACAAGTCACAACTAAACCACACACACAAAAAAAAAGCTCTCAACTCTTACACAACCACACAAACATCATCGCCCCTGGCGAATATAGCGACCATCAACCCCACGCCGGAAATACTTGCTGACGTCGCGGTCTTTCCACCGAGCCGACCACCAGGAGGAGACCACCATAAGCTATTTTTAAGGTTTTCTTTTAACTTACTTAATAGATCTATGTTGTTTATCAAGTTTTGATTATTTTTTCTAATAGATTTTTACTTTTTTAATTGGATCTTAGTTGTGGGAGTCATTTAAACTCCATTTTTTTTTAAAAGTTTTTAATTTCGAGCTGCTGTGATAGTTTTTAAATCTCAAGATTTTTTTTTTTTTTTTTTTTTTTTTTAGTATCTTTTATAATTTTGATTTTTTATTAAAGTTGATTATTTCAAGTATTTTTTTGTATGAATCTGATGGTTTATGAGTTTTCTTTTTCACACTTGAGTTTAAAAAATAAAAATATGTTTTTCTTTGGGTTTTTACAAACTTTATTTTTCTGAAAACTGATTATTTTTTAGTTTCTTACTTTCTTATAAATGTGATTCTCGTAAGTTTTTCTATATGATTTATTGTTTACCTTATTAATTTGTTTTTCAGTATATTGTAAACCTGAGTTTTTGTAATTTTTTTTAACACGAGTTTTATATGGTGTTTTTTAGATCTACTGATTGTATTAGTTGAGGTGTTGGTTGAGTTTTTTTTTTTTTTTTTTTCATAGATCTATGTATTTTAATAATTTTTAATTTTAATATAGATCTCTATATTTATTAATAGATCTACGTTTTAATTATTTTTTTTAACCTTTTTTACAGCCGCCGCCACTGGAAACTGCTTCTACAGCCGTCGTTTCGCCGGAAAAGGATCTTGTCGCCGCTTTTATTGCCGGAAAAGCTGCTGCCGCCACATTATATGTATGATTTTTTTTGTTAATAATTGTTATGAAATTAATCATTTATATATTGTTATAAAGTTGTTACTATTTATTAGAATTATATTTATTTCAAGTTTTCGTAGCTTTATTTTTTTATATAAAAATTTCAGTTTAAATATTGTTAACAGTTTTTTTTTTTTT
>BPTQ01000007.1:207204045-207348405 GCA_019973895.1 Chrysanthemum seticuspe | reverse complement strand
CTCGTGGTTTACAACCAGGAGGTAAATCCACGAGCTCCCAAGTATGATTTTGTAAAATAGAATCTATTTCACTTTTAATGGCTTCTTTCCATTGAGGCCCTTCTGAGGAAGCAACAGCCTCTCGATATGAAGTTGGTTGATCTGTGCAAAACCGTCAAGTTTTCTCACACAAACCAGCCACTTGTGAATGGCTGACCGTAAGAAACTTAAAACAGATTAAGCACAAATGCAATGAAGTCCAGGAGAGTATAGTGTTTCCCCAGGTCGTTATGTCCCAACGAGCCGTGCGAGAATAGTCAGACGTTTAGTGATCGAGAAGATTTGAACAGATACAGAGATTTGATGGATTATAACTACAGAGAAAGCCAACAAATTACAACGGCTTAAATGCAAATTAAAGGAAATTAAAAAGATAAAATCTATTAAATAAACGCTATCACTATTTTTACAATGATGTTTTTGTTTTTATGTTTTTATAAAACTGAATTAAAAACTACGCGACGTACAAATAAAAACGTGAAACTTACACAATATTAACCCTAAAAATATGAAAATGATATTTTTACAAACCTAATGATAAAAGAAAATATTTAGAAAAAGAAAATTATTTTTATAACTAATTATCTAATTATTATTAATTAAAAACTATTTTTATCTATTTAATAATTACCTAAAATACAAGAAATTAGGAAACAAAGCTAGAAAATAAAATTATGAATTGGAAAAGTCTAAATATCAAAATAGAATTTTCAAAACTATTTTTGTATTTTTCTGATTATTTTTCTATTTTTATGAATTTTAAACTATTAAAAACTAATTAAATTACTAAAAATTACAAAATAAACTATGAAAAATCTGGAAAATTACTTTTTTTACTTTTTATATTTATCTAAACCTAAGAAAAATGAAAAATTATTTTTTTGAACCTTTTCTTAATTTTTTTGTATTAAATGCTATTTAAAAGTGCTTAAAAACTAATTTAAATTAAGAAAAATAGCAAATCAACTTAGAAAAATCTGAAAATTTCAGGAAAACTCTAAAATTATATTTGGAAACTAGGAAAAAATGGAAAACAACAGGCACTTATGTGGAGAAATTGAGAACTGATGCACAAATGCTTATTATTAAGCACTCCAAATAAGCCAAATGAACAAGATAAGCTACCAACTGTTTACAAAAGTTCTAAACTGCTAAATTAACTAAAATGAAACTAAGAACAACAAGCTACAGCTACTGAATTTCCAGATAGCACAGATTTGATGTCTATGAGTTTCAAGCTAAAACAGATTCTGAGTAGCAAGTTTGAACACAAGCACAAGCTTAAAAATAAGCTCAAACTGAAAACTACCAATTGGAACCTAAAGCAGACCTGGTTGAGATCAAGTGCACCAAAAATCAGACTATGGGAAGCTCTAATGAGCTCTGTGCATAAGCTGCAATATCTGAGAAAACACTTAGTGTAACTGAGAGTTTGGAGCAGGGCACTTGGTGCTAACAAGAGAAGCTTGTTTGAAACCTTTAAAAAATTTATAAAATTATACTAAAATGGTGATAAGAAAGAGGACCAGCTGAAGTTTATGAAATGCCAAGTCTCACTTGATGTAGCTCAAAATTGAACTCATGAAAAATCCTTGCAACTGAGCTCAAAACAGGTTTTAGCAATTTTGACTTTTGACAAAAGTGATGAACTTTGACCAAAATGGATTTTGAATCCAATTTTATTACTGATGTAGATGTTATATGATGTTATGAACCTAATGCAATCAATGTTATAGACTTCTAAACACAAAACAATGATTTTGCAATCCTAAAATCTCAACAGTGGACAGTAAGACAGATTTTAAGGCATGTTTGACTTTTTGAACTAGCATGCACCAAATAATAACTCAAATGTGCTCAAATGAACTTAAGAAACATGAACTGACAATAAGTGTTCACTGAACAAGCCTTAAGGGCAGTTTAAGCTCTGAACCAAACACCCCTTATTTCAACTGATTTACAACAAAACAGATTTAAACCATGATCCAACTTGATATTATGATCAAACTAACTTAATATAACTGAATTACTACTATTTAAACAGGTTTTAACAGATTTAAACTACAAATACTGATTATGCTAAGAGACTTGAACTTGACTTACAAATGTCCAAAGCCACAATGGCTTGCCAAAAGTGAAACCAAGGACCTCTAACCTATTGTATCCAACCAAGCTAACTGTAAATCACCCCATTTCCATGGCTGCATCAATTTTTACCCCTTCTGCATCAGTTTTACCCATTTTTGACTTTTCTTGACCAAACTCCAAACTGCTAGAAACTTAAATATAGGCCCACAAAAAGCTATGAGGAGCTTAAATGAGCTTGTGTGAGCTTAAAAACAAGCTAATAAGGGCTTTTGCATAAGACTTTGAAACTGAAAATTTCAACAGTGAACTAAAAATATGAAACTTGAACGAAATCTAGAATTAACACTTGAATTGAACTTATATTGATGAGATAACTTTAGTTTCAATACATGGATACAAAAGATAACAATTTAAAGCTTAATTTAAAACATAGTTATAAAAACGACATACAATTTTAAATTTAAACTAACTACTGCCTCTCTTTTTTTTCTTCTTCCCTTTTTATACACCAAAGCCCTTTTTCTCTCTCTTCTGAGTGAATCCCAGCAGAAATCAGAGCCATTGGATGGCTAGAATTCATCTTGGCCTTTGATTCATTTTTGGCGGGAAATTTTGTTTTGACAGTTGCTCTGTGAAATAGCTAGTAGGGGGGGTGCATTTATTGTAGTGGGTAAGGTAGGTGAGTATGATGAGGAGGGGGGTGGAAAGGTGATGGGAGAGTGGGAATATTGCCTGAGTTGCAGGCATCAAGTGGGGAAGGAGACAGGTGTACAGTGGATGGTGGGAAAAGTCTTATTTGACTTTGGTTTGACCAAGGGTCCAAAATGCAATTTGACAGGGGTCCATAATATAATGGCAGGTCCAAAAGGTTAAATGACAAGGGTCTAATGGGTATTAATACAAGGACTTCATTTGTAATTTCTGAAACTGTAGGGACCTAGGCTGCCAATATCTCAAAGTTGCTCCAAGGACTGAAATTGACAAGTGTTAATATTACAAGGACCAAAGTTGCCATTTTCAGATTTTCCAGGGACCATTTATGCCAATTTTGAAACTTGGAGGACCAAACTTGTAATTTTCTCAAACTTTTTATATTTTTCACCAAAGGACTAAATTTGACAAGTTATGATTTTAAAAGGACCTTTGGTGAATTTTCTATTGAAATTTTGACTCAGGGACTATTTTTGACAATTTTAGAAACTTGGGGGACTGAAACTGCCAATTATGCAAACTTTGCTCATTTTTCATCTGATTTTGAACATTTTGCATCTGAAACGTATAAAATGCAATTTTGGAATATTTTCAGTATTTTGATGCATTTCTGAGCATTTTTAGACGTTTTGCAGTTCAGATTGACTCAAAAATGATGAGTATTTAGACACTCATCAATACGTCATTATGATGAAGTACGAGGCCTAAACTGATGTGAACAGACGTCATAATCTCTCTCTTTTCTTCATCTCTTGGCAAAACATGTAATCATCACCATAATCATTCAGTAGGCTCTTTGTCGTGACATCTGATGGAGAAAACCCAATATGATGAATTTGACGCTGAAGTAAACTAACCCGAACTCGTGACTTAAACTTGCACATATGTAACAAAGAGCGGTGTCGATTTCCATTAGCATCTCTAAGTACTCTCTATGTACTCTATACTCTTCAACCAACCAACCATCAAGTATAAGACGTACATCACCTCTTGAAAATCCACAATTGAATGTGACACTGAGCACTACAACGTAACTCCTTAAAGTGATAGTTATTTTGTGGTGGTAAGAGCCCAATTCCCCCAAGTGGTAAAAGAAAAGGAAAAAAGTCACCAAAAAATAACTAGATTTCCAAGTCTTCGTATTTGAAAAAGCTCGAACAAGGATCATGAAGAATCTTCATCCAACCATCCCCGATACCTTCAAATACTAAGTACACTCGCCCGTGATATTTTACTTCAACCTCAAATAAATAGTAGTGAATTAACGCCGTTGTCACATCTTCTGGTAAAAGCTCAAATCTAGCCTCATGGTTAGTAGCACATAACCCCGTAAAACCAAGTAATAACCAAACTGCCACAACGAATATCCAAACACACATCCAATTCATGAAGTACACCCTTTTATCCCTTCTTCGAGGCAGAAACCGTAGCACCAACATCAGAAGATCCCGAAATACGCTTTCCTTTCTCCAGGATGGTTCCATCATTACGGGATTTTACAACTCTATGGTTTAAACCAAGAAATAGTTTCTTTCGCGAGACTTTACTAAACTAAGAATAAACCGTAAGATAGATCCGGAAATTCACTTAAAAATACCAGGATGTTTCCATTGTCACGGGATTTTACAAGTCTATGATTTAAACCGAGAAATAGATTCTTTCGCGGGATTTTACAAAATCAAGACTAAACCGTAAACAATGTTAGCTTGAATGTGTTATGAAAACTTTGGTTTCTGTGAATATCTGTTTTTAGGGGAACATGCAGCGGTTCATCAACGGTTCATTATCCAACATCAACAATATCATCAACCATCCAATAAACACATTGGTAAGCACATCATTCACGCATTTTGTTGGCTATTGCAGTGACAACATGGTGAAGTAAACCCGGTATGCCAAACTTTAGCATGAAGTAAAATTCCCCAGATTTGTTACTTAACCTTGTACTAATCCTCGTGAAAAAGAAACGGTGTACCCAATGTACAAAACCTCTTGACGTATGCTCAACTGAGTAAGACACCGAAGTGATAATTACGTTGTGGGTTAAGTGGGAAAGAATCACAACCGTAACTAAATAGCCAAGTCTTTATCACACTCAATAAATGCCAAAACAAGTCATCTTCGCGGAAGGGTAGAAAGAAAGAAGACTAAATAAGTAAACATGCCCGGAAAACCTCACTTCAAATCCAAATAAGAAATATCGTTCAAACCCCGTAGTCAACATTTTCCAGTATCAATTAAAGCCGTGACATAATGTTCTTCGTGAAACTGTATATATATCAATGTACCAATCCTCATCACCCATCAAATCACATCATCACACCAAATCTCATCATCAAATCCCTTTAACTCATCTCATAGAAACCATCCAATTTTGAGAAGCCCATTTCATATGGTCCAAATAGCAATCCCATTGTCACGCACACCTGATTCAACTCAAGCCCATAACTGATCTTAATTCAATGCAGGTGTAATGTAACGTTTGTAACCGATGCAAAAAAAATTAATATCCAGTATTATCGAACAAGGTGCTGATCATGACTTAAAATCCGATTCATTCCAACTAAAGCCCACATAGCATTCAATAAATATTAACAACCGGTATTAAGAGCCCATGTCCATATAATCTATGGTTAGCCCAAGATATAGCAAGTAAAGCAATCCACTCCCGTTAAATTTGAATTACCATCCTACCAACATTTTATCACGAATAATACCATTGAATCAAAATTATAAATATTTCGTGTAATAACATCTTAATACCACCTCATACCATTAGCAATAATCCACGAGACCATAACTTTACCTAATCAGACGGCCCACAAATGTAGTAAAGCCCACACGATAGTTCAACTTCGGTAAAGATCATGCCCTGGCCCAAAGGAAGATTACCCTAATACTGATTTGGTATAAAACTCCACTGATATCTCACATGTTACCCTAAAAATCCTCACTCAAGCCCTAATCTATCAATATATCTGCCCCATCTCCTAATCATTCTCACTTCATCCAAACCCTAATCACTCACAAAAAAATCAGTCCGCCTCACACATACTTTACACACCCAAGAACCGGATAAATAAAACTCCTCATTTTTAACAGTCGACTAACACAATAATCAAGCATCATCAATCACAAGAGCATCGAATTGTTCGCCACAGGAATGGCTTGAACTTTGAGACTCCGTAAGAACCACAGGTAGGTAAATATTGTCAATTGTTTTTGTTTCGAGTCTCATACGAACCAGGGACATGAGTTAACATACTTGTTACACTCATTCCCTTATTTCAAATAGAAGAAGTTGTGGATCAATGAAGAGTTTATTATCAAGTTAAATGACCTTAGGGTCATGATACAATCCTTTTTGTTACAACTAGAGAGTGAGATTGAGATCCGAATGACATATGTTAAAGTAGGTCCGAATCTTAAAAGATTTTGAATCTGTGATGATTATTTTATTTCGTGAGTCAAACCTTGAATGGTTTTGATGTTACATTGATAACCACGAATTACTGATCTGAGATATTGATTGATGCTGTTGTTATTTTTATTCCGTGTCTGGTATAGGTTTAGAGTTGGAGATGTATTTGGATATGTAATGAGGCGCGACTAAGTCTTGGTGTTTTGGTTGATTTTGATTGTAGATGAATGAATATTGTGATGAAGATATTGTTAATTGAATGAATCAGTCGAGAATGATAATATAGATTGTTATTGTGATAAATGATTTTGGTACTGATTTAGGTCAAACTTCAAACACAGTCATTGTTTTTGTACAAACTCACATACCTTTCTTTAGACACAAGTCGCTTTGGTTTTGGTTAACAACACGCTTTGTCCAACTCGCTTGTACACAAAGACATTAAAGCAACTCGCATTCAATAATGCAAGTAAGCAACTCGCATTCAAAAATGCGAGTTAAAGAAAAAAAACTTTGACACAACACGCATCTGGAATGGTCAGCAACTCGCTTTGTCCAAAAACAAACAACTCGCATTAAATAATGCCAGTGTACAACTCGCTTCTTTTTTTAGTATACTAACTCGCATCGGATACATTGTATCTGGACAGATGGAAACTCGCATTCAAAAATGCGAGTTAAGACAAACAGCTCAGACACAACTCGCATCAAACAGTTTACGACAACTCGCATAGATGAAAAACCCAGAAACAGCTTAGAGAAAAACCATCTTATGACCACTGATTGACTCCAAAAGTATGACCAGAAAATGTTATGACAAGATGCTGTTACAACTGATATACATAGAAGACGTATTTGACCTCAAGGACTTAACCATTTTTACCACACCATCAATTTTTTAGAAACATTTATCAATATATATTAAGACAGGTATAAACTTTATAACAAAAATTGACCAAATGAAATTTAAACAGTTTAGCACATCTTAAATCAAAACATATTCGACCAACATCATCAAAACAAGTTTCCAAGCACCATTCGAATCAAACCGCATACAACAAAAACCATATGGAAAACCATTCGAATCACCAAAAACAACACAACCTTGGCTCTGGTACCAATTGTAGGATCGTGAATATTATTGTGTTGATGATTCGGGTGGTCTTGGAAGATCAAAATACATGTTTGCCATTAGAGAGAGAACGTAAAGAGAGGGTGTTTCTTGCTAAAGAGTTGCTTTGTAAATTGTAAAAGGTTAGATTGAGAAAAGCACCACCCCTTCCAAGGATGGAAGGGGTATTTATAGTTACAACTAATACGTCCTCCTATTGGACTGTGGATCAGGTATACAGTGGGTAAAGACCCGTCCTTCCTCCACGGTGATACACTAAACTAATCTACGCTACAAACTAACTAATAAACTACTAAGTAACGTAAATAACTACAAGTCTACGAGCTAACTTATGCTAGATAATAATTGGGGTGACCGACTGTTGTTCCCCGTTCACTATCGTTTAAAACAGTTCAAGTTGATAAAACAAGTTAAAAGTGAACAATGACTGAAATTAATATAAAGAAAACACACTAAGTAATTTTCAACGTCATATTCTTATTAGAAATAATTCAACAAAGAATACGTTACCCAAGTACTTGCGGAATAGTACTTGGGATTGAAATGACAAAGTTGGGTGATTCCTCTCTAAGCTCAGGCTATGTCTGAGCACAACTCTTAGAGCTCACTGAGCTATCTCAGGAACTAAGTTGTATTTGGAGGAGTGAAAAGATGGCTTGCGTGTATGTGTTTTTACAATTCACAAGCTTAACCTTTTCACTCCATCTCTTATGCTATTTATACATGTATGGTATTTGACTCTTTCCTAAGTGACAAACTGACATCACACAGAAGACAAAATACTGATATATTTTGTCTCTGTTTACAAAGACTATTCTAGGTAAGAGACAAGACTACTTTCCTAAGTTCAGTGATGACACTGAGCCTGATGTTTTGCTATTCAGGGAAAGTTGACTTTGGATGATAAGGACCTCGTCTTATCTGATTCAACCTTTCCCGCTTTGTCCCGCTCTTTCTTCAGTCTTTACATTCTTCAGTCTTCTACTTCAGTTCGTCTTCAGTGTAAGAAGTTGGATAGGAATCTTAGGGATTCAGTGAGTTATTGTCATCACTCACTGAATCCATCATCTTCTTCTTGACTCAGTCTTCACCCTTTAAGTTCCGCCTTACTGAGTGGAGAGACTTCTTCTTAGCCTCTTACTGAGTATCCTGAAGACGACTCACTGAGAGACTATGCACTCAGTGACCTGTTTATGTTAACGGATTAAATACTTGGGCTATTTTCTATTCAAATCCTAGATTAAGGAGTTTGGGTATTTACTGAACCCAACACCGACACTTTAATATGGAATTTCCAATTCCTAACAGCGTCTGACAAATGTAATGAACAAAGTGATGTAACGACTGCTGAATATTTAAGTACTCTTAATGTTATGTTTAAAGCTTCTTGTGTTGGTTGTCGTAAAAGCATGTTTTCTGGTTGTCATGATAAATGTGTTGCTAAGGCTATCTTGAATCGTAAGCGGAATAATAGAAAACGGAATACCTCTAGGCCCACTAATGCTTCTAAGTCTGTGCTAGGTAAACCACCCTCTAGTATTCCGGCTACGATCATTGATGTACCCATAGAAACCCCTTCACCTCCTAGGAAGAACTTATCACCTAGTGCATTTACTAAGACAAAAGCTAAGACTAGTTGGAGATGGCAGAAATGGTTACATAATACATTTGGCTTTAAATGGATACCTAAAATCATAAACATGTGTGTTTCAACTATAACTGCATCGGAACCCTCTAACTCTTCGGGTTCCATATCTACTTCTATTCCATCTGTGTCATCTGTGTGTAATGCAGGTGATACAGATCATCCTCTGGATTGTTGATAGCGGATGTTCCCGACACATGACAGGCAATCTCAAACTGTTATCCAACTTTGTTTCAAAGTTTATTGGCAGTGTCAGATTCGGGAATGATCACTTCGCAGCTATCATGGGCTACGGAGATTACATCAATGGTAACATCGAAATTAGCAGGGTTTATTATGTGGAAGGTCTCGGTCACAATCTCTTCTCAGTTGGTCAATTTTGTGATAGAGATTTCGGGAGAAAACTTGTTTCATTCATGATCTACAAGGAAACGATCTTATGTCGTGTACCCGCACATCAAGTCTTTATACAATCTCAATGCAAGACATGATTGCTTCATCTCCCATCTGTCTACTTTCAAAGGCAACATCTACAAAATCTTGGCTATGGCACCGTCGACTCTCACACTTAAACTTTAAAACCATCAATCTTGCACGATACAAACATGTTGAACGTCTCCCAAGATTTCAGTATTCTAAAGATCACCTATGCTCAGCTTGTGAACAAAGGAAAAACACTCGTGCTCACTTTCCTTCAAAGGTGGAACACAGCTCACAGCATATGCCTCATCTTCTTCACATGGATTTGTGTGGCCGATGCGTGTGCAGATGATTAATGGCAAATGCTACATCTTGGTAATTGTAGATGACTACTCAAGATGGACTTGGGTTTATTTTCTTCGAAGTAAAGATCAAGCTCCACAGATGATCATCACCTTTCTCACGAAAATTCAAGTTCAGCTCCGGAACACAGTCAGAAAAATCAGAACAGACAAAGGAACTGAATTTGTGAATCAAACTCTTCGTGCATATTATGAGAAAGTGGGAATTGAGCATCAAACATCAATTGCACGAACACCGGAACAAAACGGAGTTGTTGAAAGACGAAACCCTACGTTAGTGGAAGCTGCGACAACGATGTTTATAAATGCAAAACTTCTAGATTACTTGTGGGCTGAAGCCGTGTCAACTGCATGCTACACTCAGAATCGTTCATTGATTACCAAACGCCACAACAAAACACCTTATGAGCTTATCAACAACCGTAAACCGAATCTCAAACACTTTCAAAGCAAAAGCTGACATTGGAGTCTTTGTTGGATATTGTGGAAACTCTAAGGGTTACCGGATCTGGAATCGTCGTACAAGGGAGATTATGGAAATGATTCATGAAAATTTCGATGAGCTTACAGAAATGGCTTCTGAGCAAAACAACTTGGAACCCGGACATAACCGTCTAAACTTCCCCCAAACCCCATCATCAGCTGCACCAAGCTTACAGCTTACTCGTCAACAAATGGAACAGCTATTTGCTCCTCTGTTTAGTGATGATATTGATCAACGTGCTCCAGATGTATCAACTGTTTCCGCTGCTCAACCTGATAATAATCCAATACCTGATACACCTGAAACAACAACAACTGTTGAGGAAGCACCTCCAATTGATTCTACAACAACAGCTGAACAAACCGCATCCAATGACGCTGAACCAGCTGATGATCTTCTGAACAATGAAGTACCCCCACCTGCATATTATGATCCAAATGAGTTCTTCAATCTGTTTGCTAATGAAACTGCCAAAGCTGATGCTGCAGAATCATCTACAACCCATTTGAATCCTCCTAATCTGCAGAATGTATATCAACATCCACCCTCCACACATTGTTGGACTAAAGACCATCCTCTTGTGAACATTATTGGAAACCCGAATCAACCAGTCGTAACTAGACAACGCCTTCAGACTGACGGTGAACATTGCATTTATGCACTTACCGTCTGCCAAGCTGAACCCAAAAATATTAAGGAAGCCATGACATATGACAACTGGATTGAATCCATGCAAGAAGAACTTAATCAGTTTAAACGTCTTGAAGTATGGGAATTGGTTAAAAAACCAACTGGGGTCTATGTTATTGGTCTGAAATGGATTTGGAAAAACAAGTTGGATGCTGAAGGTACGGTTATCAGAAATAAGTCACGTCTGGTGGCTAAGGGTTATAGACAAGAAGAAGGGATTGACTACGAGGAATATTTCGCACCGGTTGCTAGACTTCAGGCTGTTCGGATCTTTCTAGCATTCGCGGCTCACATGAACATCACGGTCTTTCAGATGGACGTCAAAACCGCTTTTCTAAATGGAAAACTGAAAGAAACGGTATATGTTAATCAGCCAAAAGTATTTGTTGATCCAGGGTTCCCTAATCACGTCTACAAACCGAACAAGGCTCTCTACGGTCTAAAACAAGCCCCTCGGGCGTGGTATGATAAGTTGTCATCCTTTCTTATCTCTTATAATTTCGTCAAAGGATCGGTCGACCCTACACTATTCATACAATATCACGGGACACACATTTTAATTATTTAAATTTATGTGGATGACATCATTTTTGGGTCAACTCATCTAAAGTACCTGTAACACCCCCAAAAATAATTTGCAGCGGAAGAAAAAGTTTTTGGGATGCTACTCAGTAGGATCATAACACAAGTGAGAAATAATAGCTTTTTCGTAAAATATTTCATTTATTGTAGTAAAACAAAGTTTACAAAAGTTGAATTGTTGCGGAAAAATAGCTCATTAACAAAATGTGGTCCCAATTCGTAAATCAGAGTCATCTATGATCATGCTATGCCAATGCCCAAGCGCCTCCAGAGTTAGCTATCGCCTTTTCATCCTGAAAATACATGCTAAAAAGTCAACACAATGGTTGAGTGAATTCATAGGTTTAGTAAATAAGCAGTTGATCACAAGATTTTCAAGTTTAAGATAAGCCATGGGCTACGTTGTTATACGCCCATAAAAGATAGTTGATATTATTGCACTAAGCTCATGACACCAAACTAACTGCATACACCTAAATTACTGGTGTAAGTAAATAAAATTGCCCCTCTGAGATGTAATAGCCAATTACATAGAGATACCAAATATAGTGCGCCCCGGTTATTTCCGATAACCGAGTCGGGGTCGTCAGTTCCCATACTACTATCCACGATATTTGCGTTCACTCGCAAGTGATTAATGGTTCATGATGTAGGGGACTTTTGGCTGGCAACTTAGGCAGAGTCATAATATCAAGAGTACAGCAAACAGTTTTCAAGCAATTGTGATCATAAAAGCAGTAGTAGCATGTATTCTCCCCCAAGGAGTTTATAAAACAGTTAAAAGAGTAAAAGTGGGGCTATGAACTCACCTCGATACGAGCAACGCAAGAATCACAACTAACAAGACTGGCATCTAGGAGCAAGCATAATCGAATCACGAAGTAAGGCGTATCGATATCCAAAGAGTACAAGTACATCGGTACTACATCGCCACGACCTAATAGTATACGTATCATCTCAATATACGTCTCAAAGCGTAAAATAATATAATAATCCGAAAGACAACGTGTCTTAGTTTTCGTGGATCATTCGTATCAAATGTTTCCAAAAATTCCAGTATCAATATCTCAAAAAGTTTAGTTTTAACGTTTCGTGTGGTGGTAAAAAGCAAAGAGACGGCATACAACTCACGCCAAACATAACTCACGCCAAACATTTCGTGTGGTGGTTAGAAAGCAAAGACACGACATACAACTCACACAAACATAACTCACACCAAGGTATAATATATATCCCAATATATTATAAGGAATAGTCAATGAGGATTGACCAACACTCAAGTTGGATAGACCATAATCGAAAGTGAAGTTGAGGCAATAACGACACTTAAATACTTCAAAAAAAAAATAACAACCAATGTTCCCAAATAGCTAACATAAAACATACATGTTTTAAAATAAAAGATGGGTTCGTATTTAGGAGTACATAAATAAAGGTTTCACAAATGTTTCTCGTACTTTGACGAGTTAATAATAAAAGAGTTTTTGTAATAAAGTATATCTAAAAATTGCATTTAAATTTTTGGTCTAATATAATTACTTAAGTAATTTATATCTCGTTATTAGTTAGGTATTTGTCAATTTAATATTTAGGTCCGCTACGAATCAAATATATTAAATTCGTTCCGAGTCTAATATATTGTATTCGTTTAAGTCCAAAATGCCCAATTTATCCAATTTAGTCCAATAATAATGATCCGATAAATCAAATATGTCCAATAAATGAATAAACATCCAATTTTTAGTAAATGACCAAGTCCTATTCATTATGAAATCCGATAACAAATCAATGTCAAGTCATAACTTGTATAGTAAAGTCCGTTATGTATATCCGAGTACCAAACCAAGTATCAATATCATATCATATCCGAATCATAATAAATTTCAATGTAGTCTGAAACATTACCAAGTAATTAGTATCAAAACATAATTTATGTTAGTCCGATATTCATATTCGATTATTATATCCAATGTTTACTTGCCAATATAACGACTTACTCTTTTACACTAAGTCTTACTCAGAAACAGTTTTTTTTTTTTTTTTATACTCGACCTCAACAAGACTTTACAACACCCGACACCATACATGGTGTCTTGAGCCGAGTCTTACCCCAACACAAGTAACCATACACAAACACAACCAACCCAACAATACGATACACCCAAATCCCAACCCTAACTAAAAACACGCCTAGCCATGACTCGCCGTGAGTCAAGGCTTGGCTCACCAAGGCTGCCGAGAACAAAGCAATCCAAAGGGACGTCAAAACCAAATCCGAATCCAACCACAACCTCAAAAACAACAACAAAATAGTAACATACATCAAATACTCACCGAGTCAACCGAGTTGACTCGGTGAGTTGACTGAGTCAACTGTCAAGGAGCGTGGGGCCCACACGAGGTTGTGCCATCATTTTAAAACGTTTTTAGCAATGATTTACCACACGAAATTGATTAGAAACTGTTTTAATCTTGTTTATTTCCACACGAAAGTCAGTTAAAAAAAAACGTTTTTACCTTTCGTTTTGAGTCCACGAAAACATTAAACACCAAAACAATAATATTCGGTTTTTATAAAAAAAAATGAAAACTGAAATAAAGTATGGGTCACGCGACAACTTACCACAGCAAGTGGGAAAATAGAAGGAAAACGAGAGAGAGATAGAGACGTGATGGAGATGAGCCCGAACAATCACCTAAACAAATATATGTGACTCTACCGTCACTACAAACCCAAAAGTACGAGGTTACAATCGTAGATCTAGGGCGCGTAGGTGGGTTTCAACGCGCGTGCCCTAGCTCATCTTGCTCACCTTGATCCGATCTACAATTTGATATAAGGGTCGAATATTCCGGCGGTGGTTGGCCGGAAAAATAGTGGTGGCGGTGGTTTCCGGTGACCGGATAAATTTCCGGCGGGCGGATATTATAGAGAGAGGTGGGAGCACTTTTTAGTGTGAGAAAGTGTATAAGAAAAAAAATGAGTTAGTGAGAGAGAGATGAGGCTTTTATACCTCCTGGAGGACCACTTTTGCCAATTTCCAAAGTTGAGGGAAAGGAGAGTGAAATATCTTAGGGACCATTCTTGTAAAATTTAGTAAACACTTGTCAATATTCGGTTCTGGACTCATTCGGAGGAGTAGACGGACTCGAAAAATTACGTAACTTGCGCCATTGTTCACGAAATCATTTTTCCAATAAAAACGAGTATTTACTCAACCACTTTCTCGCAAATAGAAATAATGATCAATTTGAATGTTTTAACAAAGTTACAAATGTGCTGATACGCGTTGTGTCTAAGTTTTTACGTTTCACAGGATAATTTTCTCGTTCTCGATCCAAATAGGCTCTGAAAACAGGAGTGAAACTTAGCAACATAATTACTATAGTTGATTATTAAAATTTGTTTGAAATTTTACGGGGTGTTATAGTACCCAAACTCTTTTTCAAGACTTATGAAAAAACATTTTGAAATGTCCATGATGGGTGAACTTACGTTCTTTCTAGGACTGCAGGTTCATCAATCACCCCGTGGTATTGTCTTGAGTCAGTCCAAATATGCTATTGAAATATTAAACAAAAATGGAATGCAAAACTGTGATACCTATGCCACACCGATGGCACATACCAAGAAACTGAACGCTGATTTGAATGGGAAATTGGTTGACCCTACCAAATACCGAAGTATTATTGGGTCTCTCATGTATCTAACAGCCAGTAGACCCGACATTGTCTTTTCCGTATATCTTTGCTCCCGTTATCAGTCGCGACCAACTAAAATTCATCTCTCTGAGGCTAAAAGAATCTTCTGATACATCAAGGGAACTATTAACTTGGGGATCTGGTATCCGAAGGATTCTGGTTTTAAACTAATAGCTATTCCAGATGCTGATCACGCAGGTTGCTTAGATTCTCGGAAAAGTACTTCAGGATCTCTACAATTTCTCGGTGATAAACTGGTGTCATGGCAATCGAAGAAGCAGGATTGTACATCGCTGTCCTCAACCAAATCAGAATATGTAGCCATGTCGGCGTGTTGGGCTCAAGTCATCAGGATGAGAACACAACTGAAAGACTATGGTTACATATTTGACAGAATCCCGATGTACTGCGACAATCGAAGTGCTATTGCAATCTCGTGCAACTCTGTTCAACATTCGAAGTCTAAGCACATCGATCTTCGATATCATTTCATCAAGGAGCATGTGGAAAAGGGTACCGTTGAATTATATTTTGTGGGTACTGAATACCAACTGGCAGACCTTCTCACCAAAGCATTAGCTCCTGCTAGGTTTACTGAATTGATCCATCGGATTGGTATGAGGTGTTTGACTCCAGAGGAACTGGACGAACTTTTAAAACAATCTTAAAACCAGTCAAACACCAAAACCTCTTTTGTAAATATTTTTCAAAAACAAAATACAAAAAATACAAAACTTATAAAACTCAAAAATATTCTTCTATCTTAATTTCTTTCAACATGGCAAGTACAAATATTCCGTCAACACTTCACTCTTTCAAAATTCCAATATTTTCTCGGTCAAGTGTTGAGGGGGAGAAAGTAAATATTTTTTGTTTCATAAAACCTTGTACTTGCATGTTACCCTATACCGGTTGTATCTTTGATAATGGTGGACATGTTTCTTGTTTCTTGACACTCCTCGGACCCAAATTTGTAAAATTTCTCTATTTCAAAAGTCGAGGGGGAGTGTCGTCAAGTTTCTTTCCAAATATCTTATTTTATGTAACCAAATTGGAAGTTATGGGCGTTGGATGAAAATGGTTGAGGTGGAGGGACCAAAGTTGTCAAAAGTTTAAAATATTTTTTAACAAAATCTCTCCACCAAACTTACTAACACATTTAATACACACATTAACTTTTCCAACCAACTCATCCTACGCCTATAATGCAAACAACAAATCCGTGTTTCAATCTTCAATTCTGTAAGTGGTTAATGATTCTTAGTGATATTCTAAACATAGGTTTTAATTTATACATAAAACCAATTGTTAGATTTGTCCCTAGGTATGATTTCATGTTCTACGCGTATGCGTTTGAACATGCAATCATGTTATGGGTGTTTATTGTTGAAATAAGTATGTTAAAACGTTGCTAATATCATTCTAAAACTATTTCTAACATGCAAATCCACCCAGAAACATCAATCAATCAGTTTTGAAAATTAGGGTTTATGCGTGAGAATTAGGGGTTTTCTATTGAGAGTGTTTCTGTGCAATTATTTGCTTGAGAGATGTTTCTTACATGTTTAATTAACCAAAACCAAGTTTGAATCATACCCAGAAACATGAATTTTGCGTAATTGAACTTTAGGGTTTGTAACTCGTTGAAATTGGGTATTGTGGATTCTTGAAGATTTTTGTGTTAAAACTTGTTGATAACAACTCAATAGGCATATAAGACATCCCAGAATGAATATGGTGCAAATCCTATGGTTGGATTTCTTATTCGTAAAGATTGAAACCTTAAGGTTTAAGAATACGCATAAGGAAATCCAACGCGTAACTGTGTATGATTGTGATTACATGTGAAATTGAAAGGGATTGAATAATATGTTAATGAATGTGTTATGATGAATTTATTTCAGGTTATTACGCGTGCAAAATCAGAATCAAGGTTAAAAATGGATCTCTACGCATAAGGATCATCTTACGCGTAGAAAGTTCTACAAAGGGACTACGCGTATCCTGTGAAGGATATGCGCAAACTAGAGTCTTACGCATAAGGTTCACTCTTACAAGTAAACCTTACGCATCAGCTCTCACATACGCTTACGCGTAAGCCTTATGCCAAGAGCTCCTTTCCTACGCGTAAGAGGAGCTCCTACGCATAAGCTTATGCTTACGCGTATGGTCACAATTGTTTACGCATAAGCTTCTAACTTTACGCTTAAGCCTTATTTTTAACCATAATTATGAATTGTTACGCGTACAAACTTGTAAATAAATAAATCATAACGTCACAAAACCAAAATGTCACTAATAAGCTTTAATGGTTAATATGTTGTGTAAATGAGTGAAAATTTGGACTTTAAAATTCAAAATTAATAAACTCACGAAACTTATCACGACTTCTTTGGACTATTGGACAAACAAGTGACGTTGGACTCGTAACATTCATCAACATAACATATTCAATAATTGAACAATAAAATCAACTTTTCACTAACGTAATGTTTTTCGATATGTTGGTTCTTTTGGCTCAATATCTTTCAGATCACAATATGGACGTCACAATGGAAAACGTTAACGCACCAAATGTACTCACGATGGAAGACATCTTCCCCATTGGTTACAAGATGAAGATTGGAAAGAACAATCTCAAAGTGGACTTTGATAACTTCACGTGCTCTGAGTCGTCATGTCATATTGCTGTGGATATTCTGAAGACTCATCCATACAAGAACATGCTCACAAACTCTGCAACAGTACCGGAGATCTATATTCATCAGTTTTGGCACACCATGAAGAAGATCGATGGTCAAGATGATGTTACGGTGAAACTCAACAACAAACAAGTCACTATCACTGTTGCGGATTTAAGGGCAATTCTCCTTCTTCCTGCCAACCAGCCTGCTGATTATGTAGCTACTCTATCGGAAGAGTCTACTCTCAAATTCATGGTCAATATTGGCTATGATGAAGCTGCTGGGATCATCAATAAACATTCGTCACTTGATCTAAAGAACATCCCTCAGCCGTGGAGAACATTATACATAATGATTGCCAAATCTGTTTCTGGACGTGATAGTGGTTATGAGCATCCTAAGCTCATGGAACTACAGATATTCTGGGTCATGGTCAACATGATGCATATTGACTTCGCAAATCTGATCTGGGAAGACATGATGTCTTACCTCAAGAAGCCTGGCACCAAGATCCCCTACATCAGATACACCAAGCTGTTGATCCAAAGGACACTCGGGAATAATCTGTACATTCCCTTGAGAATTGATGACCCCAACCATCACTCCGCGTTGTTTGAGCCCACACTTAATGTTGTCAGATTCAAAGACTCAACAACAAAAAAACAAGGTGTTGTATTGCTAGATTGCCTTCTCACTTACGATATCAAGAATCTTCAATCATACACACGATATCAAGAAGCAGTAGCATCAAGCAAAGTTGGATTCATTGATGAAAAGTCTTATGCAATACCTGTCAAGAAGACCAGGAGATCGGGCAGTGCTGGAAGTGCTGCAAGCACTGGGAGTACCCGAAAGTATCCAAAGAGAACTCATGTTCTCAAAAGGAAAGTTCAATCAAAGGTTGCTATTCCAAATCCTCAACCGACACCAAAATTAGAGGACTAGGACTCCGAGAATACTGACACAAAGGAAAAGGTTCACTACTCAGAAACTGTTACAGACGATACGACAACAGTAGAAACACCTCCTCGTTCCAAATCTGACAAGGGAAAAACTCCAGTGGAAGAGCAGGAAGAGGAAGAAAGTTCAGAAGAAGAGCCACAGGATGAAGAAAAAAAATACCGCAAGAAACTGAAGAATCTCAGGCTTCAACATGTTGCTAAGGAGTTTAATCTTCAACAGACTCGTCGCCCTGGAGGTTCAAGTGGTGTCTCACAAACAACACCAGTTCTCGATGCGGTTAATCAACCCGATAAGGGAACTGGTACCACCACCCACGAATCTGAACAAAAGAAGCACGAGGATGAAATTATCTTCGACTTTGATGAACCAGAAAAGGAGAAGAATGAAAAGATAACTGATGAAGATATTGAGGCAGCTGCTAAAGAAAAAGCTGAAGAGGAAGCTCTAGCTAAAGCAGAAGAAGAGGCTAGGGTTAAGGCTGAAGAAAAGGCTAAAGCTGAAAAAGAAGCCGATGAATATCTTCTAGATAGTCTCGAACATAACTAGGAACAAACTTCTGAGCCACCAAATGATCCAGAGCCTTCTCAAGACTAATCTTTGTCTGATTCATCTTCTTATTCATCACCACCACCATCCAAAGACACCACCACCAAATCCGCATCCAGATCTGTAAAGAAACCAACCGATACTTGGGCATCACGTGAAAAGACAAAGATTGTCAAAGCTGCCAGGCAAGTAAGGAATAAAAACGTGGTCAACAAGAAACTGAATCAACTTGCGGACATAATCAATCTTCTTCAGGAGGTGATAAAAGAGTTTTCGGATGAAAGGGAACAGATTCAACAGTTTCTAAATAGAGATATCCAAGGGGAAATGGACAAGACGATCAGAGAATATACTCACAAGTTTCTTCTCGACACCGTCCCTGGAGTGACAAGAGAGATGTTCGCCAGACAATTCTATCCTAATCTCATGTGATTGGTCTAGCAAACAATGCAATCTACTCCTGTAGCAATGCAAATCAATCCAATTGAGCCTACGGTTGTCTCCGATGCAGAATTGATTTCCAAGCTTGTTTTACAAATGTCTCAACGATCCGCAACATTTACTTCTGACGAAGCTAAACTAATTTAGGCATTGCTGGAATATCAACTCAAAACTTCATGCAAAGAGTCAGCTGAAAGGGCTAAGCGTCCAAGAGACGATGATGATGCGGATAAGGATTCTGAGCCGAAACGAAAGAAGAGAAATGACGATTCATCATCTATGCCTCCACCACCCCAACGGACCTCCACCTCTAGAAGATCTCCACAACGTTCTTCTGCTACAAAAAAACCTCAGGACTCTGAGTCTCCACCACCAACAGAGAAACTGCTGATCATTTTGAATACACTGGTGGTGACGATGAGGAGATTCCTGAGCCCCAACAACAACCTCCTTCTTCTACATCAACCAAGCAACCAACATCATCCTCCAAGCCAAAGCAGAAAAAGTAAAAATCAGTTGTATCATGGCTAGATGAAGATGACACAGAAGAATATGACTGGTTCTCAAAGCTTGTTGATGCAACCCCTCAATTACCGAAAGGCCAAGAACCGGTAGATGGTCGAACATTGGAGCATGCCAAGTTAATTAAGGAAACGTTTAAGGTGAAGAAGATGACGAAAGCAGAGTTGAGACGCATCAAGAACGAAGCTTTTCAACTGCTAAAAGACAGCTCCGACAGTGCAATTGAAGTCGAATATCATCTCGACAACATCGCCCGAGCTATGTCCAACAACATTGATTGGCTCAACCCTGAATCCAATATCGACTTCACCATACCTGACAAGGCTCCCTACTACACCGACTGGACAAAACCTCTACCCACCATTGCCTGACCTAATCAATCGAAGATTCCCTACCAATATTTCTTCAACAACGACCTGGAATTTCTTCAGCACGGTAGTGATGTAAGCAAGAAATACGCTAGTTCACTCACCTTCCCTTTCCCGGCAGCAATCTACTCAAACAATATAGCCATCGAGGAAGAAGCCACACACTTGTTTGTTGACAATGTGGTAAAGTATGACATCGATGCACTGTATGGGATTCATCATTGGCCAGAACGAAGAAGAATCTACTACAGAAGCTGCCAAATACTTAAATCGAAGAAGGAGGTGTTCAGTGACAAATGGATCGTTGCCATAATGCATGTTACCCTGTCTTCTAAGTGGGACTACTCATTCCTGAAGAAAATAGTAGTCAAACGTCAAGACGAACAAGAATATGACTTTACTAAAGCGGATTTTCCGAGATTGTCACTCAATGACATTGAAGATATGTATCTTGCCAAGGTACAAGGACGAATGCGACAATTCTCCATGAACATTCAGCTCCAGTACATCAAGTCGTTGCTAATATTCATCAGAAGCATCGTTATCTAGGAACGTGTTAAAGATCCTCAACTTGCCGTAGAATCATGTAAAAAACGTGTTAATCTCACACCACCAAAGTTATACATTCCTGATATCAACCATCTGCCTTAGTACACCATACTTAAGAAACCAACATTCGGGGTAGTTTACCGCAGTGAACTTCACCGTAATTGCTTCATGACGTGCAAGAAGCTTCACAAATTTTGTGATCATACTTTGAAGAAGGTTCGGGATGGGATGGCTTATAGGTTAAAGGAGATTCATCAAGGCATAGGGTCGAAGAAAAGTTGGAATTCTAGGGAAAGGAGGGATGCAAAGAAGATCATTACCAGGATTGATGAAAGGTTGCTTCGCCAGGATCAGATGAGGACATTGGAGAGTTTCGTGGGTGGACGTCAAAATATATCTCTAACAGGCTACCAACGTCCAGAAAGAACTCCTGGTGTTATTGACGGACTTCCTGGTACTCCTTGACTTGTTTCTTTCATTAAATATTTGGATGTGTGATCTATATTTGACTATGGCTTGTGCACACATAACAGTGCACAACCCGTACGTGTAATGAAAGGACCCTGTGGTACGCTTCAGTGCCACAATCCTTTTAAAAGGAGTGAAAGTGTTGGGATATGAAAGTGCTGAACAGTTAAAGTGCTGAAGATTAATAAAGTACTGCAGAATGACAAAGAACTGGAAAAAGTCAAAGAGTCAAAGTACTGTTAAATGATAAAGTCAAAGTACTGCATACGAAGTCAAAGTACTGCAAGATCAAAGAACTGTTTTATTCATTTATAGAAAGTCTTGTAATTCTAGAATATTCTATATTAGATTACTTGTCGTACAAGGATACAATTTGTAAACCGACTAGGGTTATCCTTGAGCCTATAAAAGGACCCCTAGATTGGCATTAGAGGTACGAATTCAAGAGTCTTAGAGTTAATGTTTTAGAGAAGATCGATATTCTTAGAGTTGTTAAAGTATCTGCATAATAAGCAGATTTAGAGTTAATAATAAAATTTATTCTTCTTAGATTTATTAAGTAAATTCCGCATACTTAATAAAGATTACTCAGTGTTTCATTGTTAATAACTTAGGATTTATCCGAGGTTGTTAAACCTTAAACAAGCTATTTAAGTTAGTTTGGTTAGAGTACATCGATCCAACAGAAAGCTTCTTACTTTTGAGTAAAACTCATCAAAACTTTCACCTTTCAAAGTTTTGCTCAAAAGAACAAGTACTTCCCCTTATGATTTTCAAAACCTCAAAAGTTAATATCACTTGTTGAGGGGGAGTATTTGCTTAAAACTTTGTTCACAAATTGTTCTTCGTGGCAATCTTCCCACAAAACTCGAAATGGACATATTCGATGTCAAAATTTCGTCAAAAATAACATTTATATGCCATTTTTTAGGGGGAGAAAAATTATGTGATAAGGACTATGTTACGAATTGCTATTGAATCGTCGTGCTAAAGACTTAACCAATGAATTGACGAATCTTAAATGTTAGTAACTCGAAAATACTTGTCCGGGACGGGTAATAATTTCAAGCTAGTTCGCTAGTGATGTAAACGTGTCTCGCAAAGGACTTGTCCTAGTAGAATGTACCATTCGAGAAACTCTTGATAGACATGAACCTTGACGGGTAAAAACTCCTCACCAAGGAGTGTTTAAAACTTCAAGCTGACCTAGTCAGTGATGTAACCATGTCTTGCAGGGAAGTGTCTATCTTGAGTTGATCAATTCAAAACTGCGTACTCTTATCTCACCATGCAGATTTCTGTCAAAATACTTAAGCACGTGTGGAGGGGGAGTATTTCTGCAAAATATAAAACTCTTTCAGTGGTACAAAATGCTTTTATTCATAACCACTTTGAGAGATTTTCATGAAAATGGTTTACGGCAACATAGGTTAGTCATGGAGTTATAAGGTGACTAAGGTTAGGAATAACCGTCCTATGATCCACCAGAGCCGGAGGGATCTACCCAAGGATACCACCAATAGTTAGAATTTAGAAGTCCTTAGGTATAATTATATAAAAGGAGAAAACGAGAATCGGAGAAAGAAGGAGTTGAAGAATTAAAAAGAAACGTAATGAAAAGGGTGAAAAGAAATAGCCCTCCAGATTATTCAACTTAGTGCAGACACCGGGTTCAACTCATAAGTTACTAGTTGTCACTAGATGACACCGGTATTGAAGATCAAAGTCGTCATGGACCCAGTGACGCATGCACTAAACCTTCTTAGCCACTCAAGTTTCTCTCAACAGAAGCTTGTTTCATTCTCACAGGGAACCCTACGTAAACTATCGGCTTTCTTTTAGAGATTGCTGGTATTGAAGAAGGAGACCCTCTCCCTAGTCTCCGCTCAGGAAAACCAAAGCGCACTATTGAGTCTAGAGCCACGAGATTCATCAAAAGATCTTTTAGGTATACTTGACATTTCATCACTTGTCGTTCAACAATAAGGACACAAGTGATACATTCTAGAGTCCTTCACAGATCTTAGCATCCTGTCGAGAACATTTATGAGGGGTTCACAACTGTGATCCTCAGTGATTGAATGGAAACTCCTGACAGGGTCAACATCAAACAACCCTGACAGCAGGTCACTTCGGTAACTCCTTGTGGGTTATGCTTAGTGTTGTCTCAAACGGTCTACAGTCGTGGGGTGATGCTTCGGTGTACCTTAGCGACTCACCTGAACCGTAGATGTACTTCGGTATATCGTGTTTTCCTTCTTGAGGGCATCCGGTTTCAGGAACAGCCTTTGCTATAATTAGAGATGTATCTTCACATTATGCTGTTGACACTTTCGAAGTTCGAACTTGTAAGTGCTGGAAATCCCACTTAGGAGATTCCTTTCAAGAATTGAGTCCTGAATATGTGGGTCATTACTTGAACTTGTTCAATGTAATGCCAACTGTCCCTTACGGGATTCGGACGGCTGATTCGCCCGACCAAGGTGAATGGAATCAAGACATTCATCAATAGAACAATTGTAGTAATCAATTCTTTATGAAAAGATTACAATGATCAATTGGTGTTCGTGACTGTACCGGAGATGCTGCTGCTGATGGATGCTCGCGGGAGGAAGAGATCGTGTTGATTCTCCACATGCTCATACCTACATCAACACAAAAGAAGTTCTCTCAAAATCAAAGGCAACACAAAGTCATAATGATTGTTCATCTAATCAAAGAATATACAAAGTTATAAAGACTCGAGAACTACTTCACATTTGGAATTCATTGTCAAATGAGTGTGTGAGCATGTTGGAGAAAGACGTAGAGAAGCTGGAGCAACGAAGCTGACCTGTAGCTAACAACAACATACTATCACAACCACCACAAAGAACAAAGAATTAAAGAACAAAGAAATCAAAGAAGTCAAAGCAGAATACTTCAAAAGAAAACAAGATCCTGACACTGGGGAGATTGTTCGAATCAAGGCACTTCTTCTCACAAGAAAGAAGAATGTCTGAAGACGTCAAAGCAACTATTACATCAGCACCAACAACATTTCAAATTACTCAAGTCATTAATTACCAACACTTAGGGGGAGATTGTTGGAATTGCTCCTAAACTATATTTCAAGTGTTTGTAATTAACATGTAATAGGTTGCTTAATTACGCTTTTATGTTAGTATTAAAGGCAAGGCTTATATAGAAAGCCCATAAGGCTTGACCCATATCCAATAAGGAAGGAAGGAAGGGACTAGAAGTGTTGCCCTAGCTCTCTTCCCCTATAAATACCTTTGCAAACCTTCATTTGAAGGTTGGTTGTTCATTTCATATCAAATCCTACGCCTAACGGTTTATATTCGTTTGTGTGTTTTGTGTGTTTTGTTCAACCGATCACTTCTCTTATCTCATTTCTTATATTGATGCTTGTGTTGCAAACATGGGAACCTAACACCAGTCGATAACATCTTCCACTTAATCGGGTCATTTTGGATTTTAAGTTTTTGTTTGTCGCAAGGTCTGGAGTATTGTTGAGAAACATGATACCAAAATTGACCTGTTAAACAATCAAATTGTGTTGTCATCGATTAGACTCTTTCCACTCTAAATTATATTGCATTCTTCATTTGCTAAAATTGACATACGATGTTCAACATAGCGACCCGATCTGATCTTCCCCTTGAATTCCTTTTGTTATCTTGATGTGTGCTTAAACACGCATCATTTTATATCAAAAAACATTCCAAAACGGATTAATAACCATTAAATACATTAAATTATATATTGCAAATATGTTTGGAATGTGTTATTATGTCTTGCAGGTACAAGGGTTTGAAAACAAAGCAAAACGGTGATTTTTGGATGAGTTTTCATGACACTTTCGCGTTTTTTGGGGTTCAAACGAAGTCATAAAAATTCACCGAGCACACCATTGGAAAGAGAAAAAAAAATGAGTCCAACCAATCTGGGTCCGCCCCATGAAGTGACCCGAGTCTCCTCAAACCGCTAGCCAAAGTGTTAATCGAATTATATTGTATAAATCGGGTACAAGAGAAAAGAATGGTTAAAAGGTCTCGTTTGGATAATATAACACAAACAAAGCAATAGCTCAGTTGGTGGTACGGTTGATGTGTATCCATGAGGTCAGGTGTATTAACTTCGGCCTGCAACTATTATCTTCTTTATCATACGATTTGACCAGAAATTACTCGATTTTTCAAGCTTTGACGCGGAAACGTTTGACTATAACTTATATTTTATAAGATACCACGAAACATGACAAAACTATAAAATTTTGACCATTGACAACTTAAATATAACATATATTTATTTATTATTCGGAAGCATACGCATCGAACTATAACAGACAATGTTTTATACCAGTTTGACGGCCTGACGCCGTCAGCTATGAAGTTGCGACGCCCTTGCTACTCAATTGAGACCCATAACACATTTCAAAATTACACATGATGGTTGAGATGGTTTTAAACCCGACGTCGTCACCCTTTATGGTATTTCAAAAAAGTTCAATTTTTAATAAGCGACGGGTCAGAGGATTTGGACCCCGATACCGTCGCCATTGAGCCAGAAGACGTCACCCACAAGACTGTGACGCCATCAGGCCTATGACCTGCACATTGTTGATAGCAAAACTGCATTTACCAATTTTCACGATTCCAAACATTTTGACCCAATGACCACTTAGACATTTACAAAATAACCAAATACCTTACAAACTGTAATCAAAGCATCCTTGATGTACTTAACACTTATTTGACCCATTCAACCCAAAAGGGTAGAAATACACTTTAATCCAAACACCCCTTTAAATTGACTATAACATCCAATTTGGCCAATAAGACCAAAACTATGACACACCAGTTGCAAGTCAATACTATAACAATCATTTAACCAATCAAGATACTATAACGACTAAGACATGTACTTGTCGATTGGCGATACATTTACAAACTATAAAAAGACTCACGGGGGTACAAACTCATCATACAAGCTCAATGTCTACCTAGCTCCTAATATCATATATTATCAAACTTCCATGATCAAACCATGATCCAACATCCAATCCAAGCCATAGCACTTCTGATGCACATGAGCCTACAAGAACATGGCAACTATAACATGTAAGCGATAACACTTAGTAAGTAATCGGCTAAAACATGGTAACGCTTCTATCATCATATAATTCACATAAGCATTGATACACACAGACCGTAGAACAATTAGCACATAAGGCAATAACAGATACCTTAATACTTCATTAGGCAATTAACTCTATAATCATCATTAATTCCTATATTGGTCCAATAATTCCTTGCTTAACTATAACCAATCTTTACTATAACAATCATAGACACATTATATAATAATTTCCACATTAAGCATGTATTAACCGGATTACTTACCTTAGCCTTCAAGTTAAGCCATACACAATTTATCATCATCTTCATCAATAATATCCAACATCATCCATAGCTAACATCCTTAAACACAATAATCAAAGTACGCTTAAAACAACATCAAATAACTAAAGCCATGGTTTACACAACCATTTGGCTTACCATTACAACTTCAAATCATCATATAGTAATATATTAATTATATTATGATTAACCCATAAATTATCCAACTTTTACTCATAATAAGATTCTCCCAAGATTACTATAACTTTTTTTAATCATCAAAAGATCATAACATGATCATATCCCAAATTACTTATTTTACCTTCAATTCAAGTAGAAGGGTTTCATCCAATTACACTATAACATCTTAATTAGTGTTTAAAACCACAATTACCCAAAACCCCCAACTTGGGAACATGAACCCTAACTCTTTAATTAACAATTAACACTTCAATTAAATATTACTTACTTGCAAGGATTATCATTAGGGCTTATTGCTAGTACTAGGCCATGAATTCTCCTTCAATTTGACCATCAAGACATGACGGTCTTCCTCCTTTTCAACTAAGACAGACATACACACACATACAAATTTCTGGAAAAATAATATGAAGATAGTAGAATTATCCAGACACTTTTAGTTGGTATCTTAAGCTATTTGACACAAATGGTCCCTCAAGTCCCATTCTTTCTATTTTGGCCACAAGACACTTATATTAAGTTCACAATGTAGCAACTTAGGTCCCCCTCATTTATATAACTATAACATAACATTAGTTAATTATTAGTTTGACTATCGGGTTGACTAGTCAATACCGTCAAGTCCTTATACCACATTCAACCACGGTGGGACCTATTGGTATTTTCGGGATTGGGGTGTAACAATTCTACTCCCCTAATTTAGATTTCGTCCCCAAAATCACTCGTTTATTGCCATCTAACACATAATTCCAATTTACACCATGTCACATAAATAATCATTTAATCAATTTATTACGAAGATTTCCTTAATCTTGCAATTTAAGGCCCACTATAACATAAACCAATTTCTAAAGGCATTCTACTCTTCGTTTAATTTCTATAACCAATACTTCATTATGTCCCCCGAGATAAAATTTATTCAAAACCCATTATTCCAATTAGTCAATTCTTTTACTATTACAATACATACTTGATCACTTTCATATTGTTTTGAGTTTACATAACTCAAATTCAACCAATACTTCCATATTTTACCGAAGTAATTTTATAATTTCAATAACAATATTACCATAACGCATGGCTATTACTATAACGTATTGTTATTATTATAACATTCTCATAAATTTCACAATTTATATGACCACTATGGTATTTTTCATATTACCACATGCCCCAAGGCATACTATAACACAATTTAAACATTTTAAATTTATTCACTATGACCTCAACGGTCATTACTTACATCACAACATCATTCAAGTTTCATTAAAGTTTCTATAACTTTAAGTTTTACATAACGACCCTGACTTAGGGTCCGACACGGAACTCCTATTCCCTTTATTCTTACTTCCTTAAGGCGTCTAATTAGTTTTAGACTTTTATTTTCTACTCTACTACCCTAATCATGCCATGTCGGAAACACATAAGCCTACTCATTTATACTTCTTCATTTACATGGAGAGGCGTCCCAAACAATGTAAATCAAGAAATATAAACTTGTAGTTCGGTGACTCATAATTTCTTTACTTAAATGAAAAGGCATCCCAATCCACTTAAATAAAGAAATTATAAACCATCGTACTTATACACTTCCGACATAACACTAATACATATCTGTAACTCGCTTTAACAATCAAAACCCTCATTTATTAGCATTGGATCCTTTTTACTATAACAATTCCGGAAGGAGCCATCTCATATGCTGAGGATATAGGCAATCTTTGCCGGTGAAGGCAATTTAATTGATCCCGAAGGACTTCTATAAGTTTCTCTTGCCAACTCGTACTATAACGCATCCCATAGGACTCACTATAACATATCCCAAAGGATTACTATTATATATCCCTTAGGATTTTATAACAGTAACTCTACCATCTTTCGAGTGGCCTGTAACATCATACTATAAAAACATATAGGATTCAAGCTATTATTATTTTATCATACACACAATTTCATCATTCTCATTTAATCAATACAAATTTATATGGCTTATGAGCCCGCTTTCCATATTTACACATTTAATATGTGTTTAATCATTTCATTTTCTTATTGACCCGTCAACCCTCGTTGACTATTTTCGCACTTTTACTATTACTAGTTTTAGTCTGTTTGTATTTATCCACATGTAAACCTTTATAGGTTTATTCCAAATCACATTCATTATCATTCAACTATATCCTCATATACATTCTATAACATTATCACGACCTTGTTGTTTTTATTATATCACTAACCTCCACAATATTTTTCGTATATTTTAGCTTATTGCTTTTTCCTTAATTAGCACTTGGCTTTACCATTTTATTCCGCATTTAGACCCTACATAGGTCACCAACTATAACACATTCTTCTTTACATGTCTACACATGTCTCAGTTTATTTATAAGCATTCAAGCCATTTTATTTTTAGCTTTCAATACAAGACATCATGTCTCATTTTCATTTTATAACTTTTATATTTTTAGACACTTAACGATTATGTGTCCAATTTACACTTCACATTTACTCGTGTGCTACGATACACCTTAATATTATACTATAACTTGTTTATTATCAATCATCATCATGCTTAATTATTACATTCTATAACATACAATTATCCCATATCTAATACCACCATATTGGCTATCCATTAGCCATTCACATAACATGCCATAGGTTGGTCATTATCACAACACAAGTCATACCTCATCTTATTCATAGTTATAACTTTAATCATTATAATTTCAAATCATGCCTCCTATAGGCATTGACACCTTGACTCGTCTATTCAAGTCTCATTATAACTTCTATAACAAATAAGCATACAATCATTTCATACCTACCGTCACCATCTAAAGTGAATGGATTATAATTATCTATCGCATCAATACTATAATGTGCAACTTACACAATCATATATATATATATATATATATATATATATATATATATATATATATATATATTTACCGACACTACCAAAGTGTACGGTGTTCTATAACTTAACACATTTAGTCCATTATGGACTTTCATCACATATATCTGATTAATTTTGTGCGCATACTCACACATTTAGATTACATTCATCGGTGATTAATTCACCACTATACACATATGGTCCGCTATGGACCTACATCAATTACACAATAACACTATAACATATAAAATATTTTCACTTAGCACAAATGTATAATTCATTCTATAACAATCACATACACTTCTGCTTACTTAATTTCGCAACTAAGAGTGCTTTAAGACAAGGCAACCTATAGTGGAAACCTAATTCACTTAAACCGAAGCTCTGATACCAAGTTGTTACGCCCCGATTCCCGATTTGATCGGAAATTACTCGATTTTTAAAACTTTGACGCGAAAACATTTGACTATAACTTATAGTTTATAAGATACCACGAAACACGACAAAACTATAACATTTTGACTATTGACAACTTAACTATAACATATATTTATTTATTATTCGGAAGCATACGCATCAGTTTGACGGCCTGACGCCGTCAGCTATAAAGCTATGACGCCGTCGCTACTTAACTGAGACCTAGAACAAATTTCAAAATTACACGTGACGGTTCAAAGGGTTTTAAACCCAACGCCATCACCCTTTAATGGAAATCCAAAACAGTTCAAATTTTAATAAGCGACGGGTCAAAGGATTCGGACCCGACACCGTCGCCATTGAGCCAGACGACGTCACCCACAAGACTGTGACGCCGTCAGGCCTATGACCTAAACATTGTTGATAGCAAAACTGCATTTACCGATTTTTGGGATTCCAAACATTTCGACCCAATGACAACTTAGACATTTACAAAATAACCAAACACCTTACAAACTGTAATCAAAGCATCCTTGATGTACTTAACACTTATTTGACCCATTCAACCCAAAATGGGTAGAAATACACCTTAATCCAAACACCCCTTTAAATTGACTATAACATCCAATTTGACCAATAAGACCAAAATTATGACACACCATTTGCATGTCAATACTATAACAATCATTTGACTAATCAAGATACTGTAATGACTGTGTTAGTGCAAATATTATGATATTTAATCTATACAGTCTCGTTTGTTTTGATTGATGACATACATGTAACTTGTAATACATAACGTAAAATGTACAAGTTACTTGTAATCACAATTTGTCTTAACATACATTCATCACCTCTCGATGACTCAAGTCCTCATATGTTACAACACAGGTTCGTACATGTTTGTTATGTGGCATTATGATCAAACCCATTAACAAATCATTTAGAATGTTTAAAACACGTTTAGAGTCACTAAGTATTTTAATAGGTTAACCATTCTATTTCGAACCTCATTTTACATTTTGCATTCACAAGTATTTCAAAAGGTAACTAGACATTTTATTAACTAGTTACATAATACATTTTACAAGTTTACTTTGATAAACTTCTTAATCAAAAAAGGAAATACATATCACATCATCATCTTTGAAATCCTTGGAAGATCTCTTGAATATTTTGGTTAGATTGACACTCAATATATCAAATGTGATCTTAGTAAGATTTGGTAATATCTTGGAAAGATTTGAAGAAAGATTTTTTGTCAGGCACCCACGGAACCAAAAAGTATAAAGGGCGGAACCCTTTTAAGGGCTCCTTGGTCCGTGGACGCTCCTGACCACTTTTGCCTACAAATAGAAGCCCATTGTTTTCTCATTTCTTCACCACTTTAAAACACATCTTCTCCACCTTCTTGCATACATTTAGATCAATCATTAACAATGTAGTAACATACATTAAACACCCTAATGATCATGATCATAATGCTTCTAACATTCATCTTTGTTGTAAGCATACTTTACATTTTGATCAACCACGGAAAACTTGGAGATCTAGACATCCCCACTCACCACAAGCTGAAGATCTATCACAACAAGTTTAGGGAACTTGTGATCTTCATCATGAAGGCTTCCTATCAAATGGAAGTTCATTTAGAAGTAGTTATTCATATCCGTTAGACATTTGTGTCATGGATCATTAGTGTAAACATCATTGCATCATAACAACACTTTCACCAAACTAGATTAGATGGTTTATGTGTTTGTACCGTAAAACACAACGTTTGTTATGTTGGGCCATAAAACATATTGGGAGTGGTTGTACCCTTGTAAAAGAACTCGACATCTAGCTTAGTGTCGGAAATATTGTATAGGCGACGTTAGGTTGGTTCTACCCCGAACTAGAACCCGGTATTTAGCTTTGTACCGGAAAAAGTGTAAGCGACAATTGTAAGGTTTTTTCCGCCAAGAAGGGAGCTTGTTGATTTAGTGAAGTAACTCTTGAGTTGGGTACTCGGGGAGTGGAGTAGGGCGGAGAGGAGATCCGTGACCGAACCACTATAAATCATCGTGTTCGGTTTGCACTTTCCTTTCTTTATCTCTTTACTTTTATAGTTGCACTATACTATTGCTTGTGATGTGGTTTGATGTTGATGCTTGTGTGACAACTTGGTTTATTATGATTTACATTAGTCACAAACAATAATTGGTACTTTCATATTATAACAAGTTTCATAAACTATTTAATACAAAAGATCTAATGATTTTAAACGGTAACGTATTCACCCCCCCCCCCCTTCTACGTTTCCACAATTGGTATCAGAGCCTCGTAGCTCTTATTTTCAAAACAAAAGGTTTTTAAAATAGAGTACGATCCATGTATCAAATTACCATTGAAGCGAAAAATAATATGAAAAATGCTTTGCTAATTATACTTAGAAATTTTATTGTTAAATGTAACTTTGTATACAAGCTTGAAGATTTTCTTGAAAAATAAAGCAAAAGTTTCTTGAAAGAACTTGTAAGTATTGTATTGTGTGCTTATAGAAAATTTACGAAGAAATATTATTTTAAAGGAGTGTTTGGGATAACTATAAATTTAGTTGAAAAATCACCTCCGTAAATGTTTAAGATAAGTTACATAAGCAGATATGTTGTTAAATATGTGTATTATATGTTTACTATCAAATCTAGTAAGTCACACATGTTTTCTCTAGTCAAATACTAGTTTTGATGAATATGTCTCAGAGGACCATGACACCAAATCTTATAAAGGGCGGATCTCTAAATTTGGTTCCTTGGAATCCGTTTGCACAGTATGCAGTTTTTTGGCCAACTTCAAAAAATCATAACTAATTAACCGTAAGTCCGTACAAGTCGAGCCACCTATCATTTTAAAGGGAATTGAGTCTAATTTCATTTAAAAATACTCTTATAGCCTGAGTCTAATTTTAAATTAGTTAAATAGACCAAATACTACAGTATGTCTAAGATATTAAGTTTCGCTTTAGCATAAAAACTCAAAATTTTGAATCAAACAATTAAAGTTGGTATTCTTAGAACTTTGATACAATTTCTTTTGAAACTAAATAATTTGTTAATATGTTTAAAGGAAACTAATCAAGCTTGGTATACATCGTCATATTTAAAAGCTAAATGACGAAAAATGTTTTTCTTGTTATACTATGCTAAATGACCACTTGTTTATGTTGTTTGCATATATGTTGCTTGCTTATTTTCAAATTGTTGTTTTCACTTGTTTGTGTGCATAAGATAAGTGTCAATCTTGCCATGTTATTTATTCGCTTGCTTGACGATTTTTTGTTTATGCACAATAGGACATTTGCTATATTTTGTGCAATAAGTTGGAAAATTGTTTTACCGTCACTTATAGACTTAGATCACTTTTTTGCATAGGTTATACTAACATCTCGCATAACTTATGAAATGTAATAACTCACTTAGCAATGAGTACTAAGTAAATTAGTCAAGTACTTTGAAAAATGGAAGTTTTAAGAGAGTGTTTGGCACAAGGACAAAAACAATGTTGTATGATCTAATTTATTTGTTTTTTCTTTGTAGGATGATAATATGACTTAAAACAATGTTGTATGCTAACCGGTTTATGCAGGGGATAGCACAAGTGTGTTATCAAATTTTACCCATTTTCACTTTCATGTGAAACTCGTTAGCCCTTGTTCAAAGTCTATGCTCCAATATGTTTGTATATGTGTTATCGACTTTTCCTAACTAGAAATAATTAATGTCACATATTTTAAGCAAAATTTCAGGTTTCGGAAAAGTTCTCGACACCTAAAAAACTGTTCTGTGGTGATTTCTGGTGTCCACGGATCAGACGGCACCAAAGATTTGGTACCGTCTGTTATAGAAATTGGTACCGCCATACCTGTACAGGCGGACCAGGCGACACCAATTTAAGGGTTCTGCATGTGTAAAGAAATGGTGTCGTGGATTCTACAGGTAAGTTGTTGAATTTTACTAAATCCCACAATCTAATTTACCAAATTTCGTTTCTAGGATAGTTGTTAACGCTTATCTTTCATATCTCATTCAACACATCCTCAATGGATTAACTTAGGATGTTTGACATGATCTTAGACACTTACATCTCATTAAAAAACTACCATCTTTGTATGGATTAACATCAAATCCGTAAATCCTTTGTTCCATAAATCGACACATTCAGGATGGTCATTTTCACACCTTCACTGTTACTTTTCCTCAAGCTTAGCGTTTCTTAAAGCAAAGTCAAAATGACTAAATCCTCAACCTTAAATAAGCCACTTAAGAAAACCACTAGGATTAGCATTCGATCATGTTGCTTCATTAACTTGAACTCTTCATCCTCAGACTCATTACCTCTCAACATCTCATCACCCATTCAAGATGTGAACTTTCTAAACTTGAGTACTCCAACTCCACCACCAAAATCACCCACCATCACCTTCACTACCAAAGTCTCCAAAGCTTGTACTTGGTGCAAACACCACCAACATCTCCTCACCCGTTTGCGGATGACTTACCGAGACTAACAAATCTGGACTCATTATTTGCAAAGATAACATACACAAGTCTATCATATGACTATAGATATTGTTTTGTATCTACATGTATTGCCTCACTTGGTTAACATGAAAATAATGTGGCATCCTTCAAGACGATAAGTATTTACATAGAGTCATAACTCACACGTATGTTAAAGACATACTATCAAGTCTTGTTATCCTTGATTTCAATCTAAGCATTATGTTGAAACAAAGACCTTGATAGATCTTTAAAGCACTCATAGATCGATAGTTATGCTTATGTAATCACAAACACACTATTAGACAGTCTCAATAGCTTGTATTCAAGCGGAATTTAAACACAAGAACAAACACAAATAACTTAGAACATTTTGATCCTCTATGGATATTTTAATAATACTAAAACTTTGTTTTTCAACTCGTACATAACTCATACTATTGTGTTCCTTTTATAGACAAGGAACCCTAACCCGTTTCGCAAGAAACGTATAAACATAAACTAAATAAGATATACAATATAACTTCCTAATAAAGTTCATGCATATCCAAACTTACTATATAATACGCAGAATATCTATATCCGCAGAAACCATCTACACGGTTTCCTAACTGCAGCAAAATTAAGTCTTCAGTAGAATCCATACACTTCAGCAGAATTCTTCGGCAGTAACATAAGCATAATTCATACTTAGTAGAATTCCCAACAATCCTCCCCTAAACTAGAATTTGACTAGGTTAAGTTCCAGTTTCTTGATATATCTTTAACATAACAACATAAGAGGATTGTACTCGAACATCAGCGGCAAAGAACCAAACAAGTACACCTCAATGATGATAAAACTTTGAAACACTAGATCTTTGCAGCAACAAATGACATAATGTACATAAAAACATATTAGTTTCATACTATTCTCATCACATCCAGGTGTGTTAACTCCTGTGAGAGGTGAATCATTGAAAATAATGTATTTGATGTCTCTTTACCAATAGCCATTACTACTAGAGTAGCCATATGTTTAAGTTTGAAAACTATGGTACACTGATAACCATCTGATTTATTAGCAAATCAGCAACCATCAACGGATTTGAAATGTCTTTACTTGTAGCCGTTTGCTCAGGACTAGTCAATTCTTAGGTGAAAGAATCCCCTTGGTGAATTGATTGCCAAATATGGTATTCCACTGCCTTTACCACAAGCCATATACTTGTGGGCTAGCCAATTCTTGGATTCCAAAAAGGAATAAACCATGGTTAATTGATGACCATACAACCCTCAGCAATTAAGAATGGGTGGTTGCAGACCCTATGATTTTGAGCAAACCATTACAGCTATCAATAGATTTGATGTGTCTTTACCAAAGTTGTACCCTTTGGACTAGCCAACTCGTTGGTGTACACAAGGCACAGCTGATTCTTAATCAAGCCAACCAATTGTTCAGCATTCAGCTTATCATTCCCAACTGGATCAGGTGGAACTTCCAACTTCTTTCTAAGCATACTTTCTATCAATGACACAGACAAAGGATAAATCTTATCTGAGAACATACATACAGTCATCCCACACTTTGTCTCCACCACATGCACACAGGGCAAAGGATAAAATCTCCAAGTCTCAACCTTCCACTTATGTGAATTCTTCCAAACAGAAAACCCTTTACCATCTGGAGATTGAGAGTCAAACAGAACTTGAAGATCACCCAACAAGTATAAACCAGAACCCTGTGGTGAATGATTAGCATAATACTTAGTGACAAGACCATACAGAGTATTCAAATCTTGTCTATCCACCATATGAAATATTTCCTTCAAGAAGTTAAACTTCATAAAAGAATTATCCAGCCTAAAAATGGTGTTAAGTTGTCCATCAGTCAAAGTCCAAGCAGTCAACACATCATGAGACCCTTCAAGAAAAACATCAGAAGATCCTTCTTTAATAAAATTTGAATCAGCAGTATTTAGATCCAAAGAACTACCTCTGAGAGACTTATGAATCCTAGAAGTGTATGTCCTATCTGATCTCACAGATCTCCTTAGAGTAGTGTGTCTTCTTTTAGACATTCTTTTATTCCTCCTACCAGGTATATACATCTCCATAGAGACAGAAGATGATATCTTATCATGAACATCTTTAGCAGGAATGGAAGAAGTAAAAGTAGACTTAAGTGAAGCAACACCACGCAACTCATACATTCTCTCAAGCACCTCTTTGGCCCTCTTAGCTTTAGCAGCTGCCTTTTCAGCTTCCTTACCCAACGTTTCTCCTACTTTATCAACAGGTGCAACACAGGGTAATACTTCAGAAGACACAACACAAGGTTCAGCAGATTGAACCTTTTCAGCTAAATGAATAACTTCAGTAGATGCTTCAGAAGTAACACCAGGAGAAATCATCTTTGGTGCAATATCATAAAAAGAATCCACAATCTCAACTTGCTTGTGTCTCTTTGCCTTTGGAGCATCTGCACTATCAGCAACCCTCTTTGAGGTAGAAATTGATGTATTCTACTTCATAATCCTATGATACATGCTATTCAACTCAGAATCAGATAATGCCCAAACTTGTTTCTTCTTCAAACCAGACTGATAGATAAGTGTACTTTGGTTATACACAACAGTCCTCATGTAAAACTTCTTTTGAGCTTCAGTTGGTGGTCTTTTTCTTTTTGCTTTAGCTTTCTATGCAGCAAGAGCTTTTCTTTGTGCAACTGCAGCTTGCTTCCTTTGATGTCCAAGAGCCATCATTTGAGCAGCAAAATTCTCACTGTCAAAGTCTGCTCCCAAAATACTTTGTGCAAGAGTAGGATTGGATGCAACCTGATGAGTATAAGCATCCCATTGGTTATCAGTGATCTGAGGAGCTAGTTCATCAAGTTCTCTTTGTCTCTCAGGAGGCAAATTAGTAGTAAACTGAGCTTGAAGCTGTTGAGCCAATGCATGACTCTTCTTCAAATTTGCACACTCAACTAGCAATCTTGCTTGTTCTTGCTTTTCCTGTTCACTCACAAGATCTGAACCAAGCTCTTCATCAATCATGACACCTTTCTCTTTGTCAGCGAAACCCTTAGTAGAATCAATATAAGAAGTATCAACAATAGGTACTTCAAAAGAAACACCCAAGTTAACATCAGAAGAAACATGCTGAGACAAATCGTCAACAGGTGTAGAAAAGACATCAACATTAGGATTCAGATTAAAAATTCTTCCAGCAAAAAATACTTCATGATCATCTGCTGAAGGTGTAGGACAAGATGTTTCTGGTACAAATGTATCTTTACCATGTACAGAACCAACATCTACCATTTGTGCATCATCAATATTGTCTTTCGCATTTGTAACATTCTCAACACTTGGTTCCTTTGTAGCTTCAGTGGAATCCTTGTTTAAATACTTTCTTCTTGTTCTTCTAGTAAACAAAATAGGTTCCTTGTTCTTTGAAGATTCAACAACAACTGGTGAAGGAACATTAGTCTTCTGAGCCACATCAGCCAAACTATCAAGTGACTCAAATTGAAAATCCTCTTGCTCCTCATCAGAAGAATCTAGAAACCACCTTTTACTACTTTTCCCAAGTTGGTCCTCTAAATCCTTGACCTTTCTTTTTAATTCCACAATCTCACCACCAAGTGAAGATTTAGTCTCAGTAAGCTCCTTTTTGAGATCTGCAACTTCTTTCACAGTCCTGTTGAGCAAAACATATACAAATGTGAGAGTAATAGGGTCCTCATCTCCACCAGCAGATTACTCAGTGGTAATGGGAGCATCATTGGACCTCTCAGGAGAAATAATAATATGCTCAATGATAGGAGAGCTTTCAACAAATGGCTCTCTTACAGGACTAGGTGTGGGCTGTCTATTAACCTCATGCCCAACCTCATCAAGATTATCATGAGCAGGTGGTAGACTAGGACTAGGTATAGGCAAAGGTGTAGGTGGAGGTTGGTTAGGAGTAACATGTGCTGCTTCAGAAGTATTGGAAGGGCCCTCATCCATGGCAACTGATGGAGTACCATCAGCAGCAATAGTAGTAGAGGGTGAAGAACCAGCAACATTACCCTCATCAGCAACCTCATTGCCATGAGGCAACATAGCTGCTAGCAAAGGATGATGTTCCCCCTCAAAATGAGTTTTCATTGAAGCAAATAGTTTAGCACTCAGAGCACCTATGGGAAAAAAGGCTTGGACTTGGGTTGTAATGTCTAAAATCATTTGCAAAAACCTAGGGTATATTAAAAACTTATGCTTTTTCCTCTGAATATTTTCAACCATGTTATCAAAAATATATTTAGAAAAATTATAAGTTAACCCCTGTGACAGACATACAATCCCACAACCCAATTGAGTAGAAAATTCATCCCATCCCCCTGACTTATTACTAATACATTGAAGTAAAGTATGTACCAAAAACCTCCACATGGGGCAAAGTTTGTTTTTCTGCCACAAATCTGTTCTAGTACTTTGATAACCAAAAGCTCTTAACCCAGCAAGTATCTCCACAGTATTAGAATGATACACCCCATCTACATCATCCAAACAAAGCTTTCTTCGAATCAACTCCTCCGTAACAACATACTCTATTCCATCAACTATAGCAACAATCTCAGTATCACTCCGTTTTGTAGCAGATGCCCAAAATTGTGTAACCAGTGATTCATATATCACACTTGGAGAATGCGTTAAAGCATAATGAATCTTTGATCGCTTCAAGAAATCCACCATTGGTTCATATAATTCATGACCCTTTGCTGTTCCCAGAAAAGCCACTTTGTTATGATCTTTCTTAAAGTGAAGCGCCATGTGAGAAATCGTGATAAGAGGTTATGATTCAAGCAACTGGAAGTGTTTTTAATTTAAATGAGGTGGGAATCAGGTATTTTGAGCGAAGATATGCAAATTGGTTAATAATGGAAGTTACCCAATTGATGGTCAAATATATCGGAACTCATGTTGACCATATCTTACGTGGAAAATAACTTCACCCAATTTCAAACTTAACACTTCAGCAGAAACAAGTCAAACTGCTGAAGAAGGTCACTCAGCAGAAATGGCTCAAGTGGCTAACTATTCTTCCGTAAATATCTTTTTACTGTGACACCCAACTCGCATTAATTATCATAAAGCCTTCAATCCGCCTATAAGATAGTCCCAATGCACACTTACCACAAATCATTTACCCCCAATTATCTTCACAAACCCTAAGTTCTCCAAAAATACCACAATCATCAACAAAACCATGTATACCAAACCAGAGGTCATTGATCCAACCTCCTCTCCATCATCATCATCTTCATCATCATCATCCAGTGATGATTTTCGCCTATTTTTGCGATCTTCTTATCAAAATGAACCTCGATCTTTGAAGTCCCCCTTTCTTCCTTCTTCTGAAGATGATAGTGTAGTGGATCCAAGTGAGTCTTCTGGTGATTCTGATGACTCAGATTGTTTAGAACCACTCTTCAACAAGAAGAGGACATCAGACCCCCAACCTTCAACATCTCAACCTCAACCAAGGCCACGTGCCAGAAGAGAGGTGGTGTTAGCTCTTCCTGCGCCATGTTTTGGTGCTTTATCTCATATCGTTTAAGGGAAAAGGCAAACGGAAGATGGAGTGGTTGCTTTATGATGGAACGAGTAGATGGAACTACTGAATATTGTCATATCACACATCCATCTACCATTTCCACCAGCTTCATCTTCGTTTTCATCAATCCATCCTTCCCATTTTTGTCTTCAGCTTCTTCGTCGTACTGGTCATGCAAATCCAGCGTTTGGAATAGATGATATGAGCTAGTAGATGATAGGAGCTAGTATAGGTTTAGTATATCTTGTATAGAAATGGTCTTGTATTTTCATTTGAAGTTGATTGTAAGCTGTAGGCTGTAAGCTGTAAACTGTTTGTTGAATGAATGAACAATTTAACTTCAGTACTTCTCTTCAGTAGAAATAATAAGATCACTTCAGTACTTCTCTTTCAGTAGAAACAAGCTTTAAGCTTACTTGACCATTTTCCAATTAACTAAACATGGTGAACTTCAACTTATATAGGCATTCTGCAAAATAGACACAGAGAAACACACAAACTAAACCAAACCAGACAAAACTAAAAGAACATTAGCTGGTTAGTGTTAGCAAACTAAAATATAAACTATAATTTACAAAGTTTACAACATGAATCCTCCCCTGAGGCATATGCCTCCCCTTAAACTTTGAGTTAAGGGTTAAGCATCCCAATATTGACCACTAGGTGTTGAAACCTTGGTCCATCAAAAGCCTTAGTCAATAAATCTGCCACATTATCATCATTGTGAATCTTAACCACTTTTATCAAATGTTTTTCATATGCATCTCTTATAAAGTGGTGCTTGATTTCAGTATGCTTAGTTCGACTGTGAAAAACTGGATTTTTAACAATGCATATGGTACTTTGATTATCAATAAAAATTATTGTATTCATGAAGTTAAACCCATAATCCAACAATTGATTTTGTATCTATAGTACCTGACCACAACAATTGGCAGCAGCAACATACTCTGCTTCAGTAGTTGAGGTAGCCACAAAAGTTTGTTTCTTGCATTGCCAAGAAATCAATCTCTTTCCAAGGAATTGGCAACCTCCAGTTGTGGATCTCCTATCCAGATTTGCACCAGCATAATCACTATCACTATATGCTTCCAACTTAAAAGGAGACCCTTTTGGGTACCAAAGACCTAAATGTGGTTGACCTTTGAGGTACTTAAAGATCTTCTTGACTGCATTCAAATGGGAAACAAGTGGAGTGACTTGATGTCTTGAACAAACACTCACATCAAAGGTAATATCAGGCCTAGAAGCTGTTAAATACATCAATGAACTAATCATATATCTGTATAAGTGAACATTCACAGCTGGATCTGGTTTAATGTTGTTCTTAGGTTTTGGAGCTTCATAAGGTGAAGTGGCAGTTCTGACATTCTCCATACCAAACTTCTTCAAAATGTCCCTCACATATTTATCCTGACTGATAAAAATACCATCAGGTTTCTGCTGAACTTTGAGACCCAAAAAGAAAGTAAGCTCCCCCATAGCACTCATCTGAAACTCTCCCTTCATCAGCTCCTCAAACTCCCTGCACCAAGCTACTTTAGTAGATCCAAATATAATGTCATCCACATAAACTTGCACAAGTATGATGTCTGTGGAATTCTTCTTTAGGAAAAGTGTTTTGTCAATGGCACCTCTTCTATAACCATGCTTCAGCAGAAATGCTGAAAGCCTAGCATACCATGCTCTTGGCGCCTGATGTAGTCTATAGAGAGCTTTAACAACCTTGTAAACATGTTTTTGATGATCTGGGTCTTCAAATCCTTTGGGTTGAGTGACATAAACCTCCTCTTCTATTTCACCATACAGGAAATCACCTTTGACATCCATCTGATATACCATAAACCCCATGTAGGATGCATAGGCCAAGAATATTCGAATGGCCTCAACTCTAGCAACAGGTGCAAACACTTCATCATAATCAATTCCTTCCTCTTGTCTGAACCCCTGAGCCACTAATCTTTCTTTGTTTTTAATCACAACCCCCCTTGCATCTCTTTTATTCTTCAAAATCCATTTTGTCCCAATTGCATACTTACCATCAGGTAGTGGTACCAAGATCCAAACCTGCTGATTTTGGAATTGTTGCATCTCTTCTTGCATGGCTTCAAGCCAACTTGAGTCTTCAAGAGCTTGAGTAACACTGGTTGGTTCCACTTGAGAAAGAAAACAAGCAAACAAACAATGCTTAAAGTCTGTATGATTGTCCCTTTGCTGGTTTGAGACATAGGAAAGAAAAGCAACATGTCCATATTTAGAACTTTTCACAGCCCTTCTAGTTCTTACAGGTGCTAAAAGATCACCAATTACATTAGATTGAGGATGAGCAATGTTGATACTTTTTGTAGCAGTGGGGTTGACTTCAATTGATGTATCAAGATTAGTCACAGTTGGCTCAAAATTACTGTCATAGGAAGGTGAGGTAAAGATGCCAGCTTTGGGTTGATGATTACCAAGATCTGAAGGACTTGGAAATCATGTATAAGGTTCTCCAAAGTCTGTGGACACTTTAGTAGAAATGGGAGTAGAAACAGCATGACCATCAGCAGATTTGGTGATGATAGGAGAAACAGGATCACCATCAGGAGAATCATAGTTTCCACTGACTGCTTCTCTGGCAACCTTCCCATCAAACTTCTCAGCTTCAAGGTTAGCTGCATACTCTTGTTCTTTAAGCCTAGCAAGGTCCTCTGCATAGTGTGACTCATCTTCACTCTCATCAAATGTAACTTTAGGAGTATCACCTGCAAAATGGTTAGGGGAGAAGGAAGGTACAATAATAGGATGTTCATCATCCTCAAACTCACAATCAGAGTCAGCATCCATGGTACCTACAATGTCAGTGGGAGACTCTTGTGTACCTGCATTTTGGTTAGCCACATGTCTAGAATAACCCAAGTAATCAGTTAAGTAATCAAGATCAAAAGACTAAACATGACCTTGTCCTTGAACATTAGGCTTGTCTTCTAGAAATCTCAGGGTCAGAGTCTCCTCAATCTTCTTAGCAGATAAATTGTATACCCTGTAAGCCTTACTATGAGCTGAATATCCCACAATATACCCCTCATCGGCTTTCTCATCAAATTTCCCCAATGGATCACTGGTGTTCAGAATGGTCACTTGACATCCAAACGGTTTGAGGTAATGTGTAGCAGGAACTTTCCCAGTGAGAAGTTCATAAGGTGTCTTGAAATGAGGTCTAGTAATGGATACCCTGTTGAGTACATAGCAAGCCGTACAAACTGCTTCAGTCCAGAACATAGTGGGTAATTTAGAGTCTGCAAGCATTGATCTTGCTGCCTCTATTAAGGTCCTATTCTTTCTTTCAGCTACCCCATTTTGTTGTGGGGTTCTTGGAGTGCTATAGTCCCTTTTTATCCCTTTAGACGTACAGAGTTCTATTAATACAACATTCTTGAACTTTGTCCTATTATCACACTGAATTCCTTTAACCTTTTTGTTCAACTGGTTTTCAACAAGGGTAATGAACTCTTTCAACACTTGAGATGTTTCATCTTTAGTCCTCAGAAAGAATACCCAACAAAATCTGCTATAGTCATCAGTGATTACCATACAGAAATACTTATGATCAATACTCCTAACTTGGGTTAGACCAAAGAGATCCATATGCAGCAACTGAAGAGGTGCTGAAATAATGCTCACAACAGTAATGGCTTTGTATGAGGCTATGTGTTGCTTTCCTTTGTTGCAGGCAACACAGTTATGTTCATTGGTGAAAACTTTGGAAGGAAGTCCTTGAACAAGACCCAGTTTATAAAGCTTGTTTATGGTCTTGAAGTTCACATGAGCCATCCTTCAATGCTATTTTGTAGACTCATCCAGGGATGCTTTAGCCACCAAAGAAGTTAGATCACCTTCTGGTTGAACATCATTCAAGTTGAATGTGTATAGATTGTGATTTCTAGGAACTCTCAGCAGAATTGATGTATCTTCTGGTAGTTTGAAGTCTTTAGAAAGCGCAAGACATTCATCCTCAGAGAAGAATACTTTGTTCTTGGTGTCACAAATTTGTGAGACTGAGAACAATTTGAAGTGTTGCAGTTCCTTAACATAGTACACATTCTCAAAATCCAGTTGAGGTGTTTTGATGGTTCCTTTCCCTGTGATTCTACCATCACTTCCACCAAAAGTGACATTGCATCCTTCTTTAATGGGTATGAAATTATGCATCATTTCTCTGTTTCCAGACATGCTCCTAGAACAACCACTATCAACAATGCCAACGTCCTTATGCTTAAGAGGATGATCCTACAACAACAAAAATATACAAAATATAAGTACACTATGGAGGCTCAAGTCATTACTGACTTGAGCCTGCCTTGTGGATCAAAAGATTTAGGCCATGTAGAAACAAAAGATCCACCATTGTTCTTGGACCTCCATTGAAAATTTGGTCCCTTTCTAGTCCTAGAACAACACAGCAGTACCCCAAGTTCCCATCCCATCATATATTGAGTCAACACATCCAGGCCAATAACCTTTTTGAAAATATGAACTTGTTGGTTTCACATAAGGTCTAGCAACAGATCTTCTCCAAGGAGAAGGTTTATTAGTTGCTTGTGGAATAAAAGGTGGTATATCATTAATATTTGTCCACATTGGTCTAGAGTTCTTTTGACCAGCACCTGCACCCATTCTTTGCTCATGAAAATTACAATCCTTAATTAAATGAAATTTGCTTCCACAAACAAAACATGTCTTCTTCTTAGAAGATTTATTCAAAGGAAAAGATGTTCTATTACAAGCAAAAGCATTCAAACCACAAGAATTAACAGAATTGTTTTTAGCAAACTTAAAAGCATTATTTTTCAAAGAACTAAAAGACAAGTCTTCAGAAGAAACTGGCTTGGAAGTTGATTCCTCAGCAGCAACTTTAAAAGGCTTGTAAGCAGTCTTGGGTGTAGGCTTGGGCAAGGTCTTGGGAAGGTCTAACTTGTCATTTGAATCACACCTGGTAGTGGAAGTAGACCCTTGGTCAGATGACTTGTCACTGTCACAACAAGAGACAAAGTCAGTAGATGAAGAATCAGGGTCTGACAAGTCTTTTGACTTTTTGCCATAAAGATGGTGTGATCCATCAAAGTCAACAGTGATGGAAAGGTCAATGGGCATATGTTCACCTATAATAGGTCCACGTACAGCATGTAAATTACCCTCTTTAACAAAGTTAGCTAGTCCTGCTGGTGTAGATTTACGTGTGTCATCCCTAGCTTCAAAGCCAACATATTTCTTAATACTTAAAGCAACTGTAGAGTTAGGAGTTTGACTGCTATAGATGAAGCTAGCTAATTTGTTTCCATTCATTAACTATTCTTTATGCCTAGCTACTTCCTCATCTAGTTTCTCTTTTAGCACTTTGTTTTCAGAAACTACACCAGCTTTTTCTTTCTCAGTTCTTTTTAAATCAATTTTAGTGCATTCTAAATCACTTTCTAACCCCCTTAACTTCTCATCATAAGCCAATTGATTCTTTTGAAACCAAACTGTTAATACAAATATCGTCATTAAACGTTATTTATATTTTTGATCTTTGCCTAAGTTTTGTTAACGACAAAAGTAAATTTAATTTATAAAAGCTTAAAGCTTGTCAAGTTTATTTGATATTAAAACAAGCTTTCTCAAACAATATATTCATCATTCAAGCATTTACATTTATGATTAGTAACATCTTGATATGACTCTAATCATTATGTATGATAGTAGTTTGTAGAATGTGTTAGGTTCTTAAAACCAAACACTACTTAAGCATTTGCATATTTCTATAAATAGTAATACAACATTTGACATCATGTATTACATCATGGAAATCATTGGAAGATTCCATTAGATATTTTGTGAAGATTTGTACTCTTCATATCTTGCACAATCTCACTTTGATAGAGTTGACTTTAGGCAAGATTTGATATCTTGGCTGTCAGACAGGCGGTACCAAAATGGTACACGGGCGGAACCCTTTTAAGGGGTCCGCCGTCCGTGGACGCTCCTGTCCAATTTGGCTATAAATAGCAATGCCAAGCCAAGTAGTTTCTCACCCCTTTCTAACATACTCTCATACATATCTTCTCTCTAACCTTTCTAACTCAGTTTCATATCATATTAGTGATCTCTTTTGTAGCAAAGAAGATCAAGTCATATTCAAGCTTCAACGAGAAGTTGGAAGTCTTGTTTGTTTAGTGTTGTATGATCTAGTGTTGATCCATACTTCATTGTTGTATCAAACCATCATAATCTTGTGAGTGTGAGTGGTTAGTATTTTAGTCCTCAAAATACATTGTGTGTGGGAGTAGTTGTACCCTTGGAAAGAACTCGACATCTAGCTTAGTGTCGGAAATAGTGTAAGCGAAGTGTAAAGGTTTTCTCCGCCGGTGAAAGGAGCTTGTTGACTAGTGAAGTTAAACTCTCGAGTGTGAGACTCGTGGAGTGGAGTAGGGCAAGGAAAAAGAGTCCTTGTAGGCCGAACCACTATAAACAACTTGTTGTGGTTTGATCATTTCTTTCCTTATTTACTTATTACATATTGCTTGCATATTTCATTAACATACTTAAGATCAATATCTATTGATCTTTCAATAAGTTTCAAAACAAAGTTTTTAATCGATAAACTATTCAACCCCCCTTCTAGTTTTCTACAATTGGTACCAGAGCCTCGTTGCTCAAGAATTTCTAAAATAACTGGTATTTTATAAACTTGAAACGATCCATGGATTCTGAAAACTTTAAAGAATGGCAATCTATGCAAAGACCACCACTCTTTGAAACCAATGGATTTATCTATTGGAAAAACCGTTTTGAAACATATGTAAAATCAAAAGATATAGATCTTTGGTTTATTATTGTTAAAGGAGATTTTAGTTCTACAACAAAGGATATTTCCGTTGATGAACAAAAGAAATTAGTTGCTAAAAATAATGAAGCTAAAATGATGCTTTATAATGCTTTACCTAGAAAAGAATATGAAAGAATTTTTATGTGTGAAACCGCCAAAGATATTTGGGAATCTTTAATTGTTACACATCAAGGTAATTCACAAGTCAAGGATAACAAAATTGATCTTCTTGTTCAACAATATGAACAATTTGTTATCCCTGAAGATGAAACCATTGATTGTGGCTTTGCTCGTTTTAACACTATCATTACATCACTTAAAGCACTTGATGAATCTTTTCGTAGTAAGAACTTTGTCAGGAAATTTCTTAGAGCACTCCATCCCAAATGGAGAGCTAAAGTGACCGCTATTGAAGAATCAAAAGATCTCTCAATAATGTCACTAGACGAGCTAATTGGCAACCTCAAAGTTCACGAAATGGTAATGGAGAAAGATTCGGAGATCATCAAAGGAAGAAAGGAGAAGATCAAATCCGTTGCTCTTAAAGCAAAGGCGGAATCAAGCGATGATGGTGAATCTTGTTCCGATAGTGAAGATGAGGAGTATGCCATGGCCGTTAGAGATTTCAAGAAGTTCTTTAGAAGAAGAGGAAAGTTTGTAAGACAACCTCGAGAAGAAAAGAAGCCATTCTGAAAAGATCGGGATGATAAGAAGAATAAAGGTGAAAGAAAGTGTTTTAGATGTGGTGATGCAAGTCATCTCATAGGAGAATGTCCCAAGCCACCTAAAAGCAAAACTCAAAGAGCTTTTGTAAGTGGTGCTTGGAGTGATAGTGAAGACGATGAAGAATCAAGCAAGGAAGAGATCGCTCTAATGGCACATGAGTCAAATGAGGTATGCTTGAAAGTTGGATTGGAACCTGATGAATGGATAAAAGATAGTGGATGCTCACGACACATGATGGGCAACAAAAGTCTCTTCTCATCATACCAAGAGTATGACGGAGGTAATGTCACTTTCGGTAGCAATCTCAAAAGCAAAATCATTGGCAAAGGTACGATTGCTCATAACTCTCTAACTATTGAAAATGTTGCTCATGTGGATAGGTTAGGATTTAATCTACTTAGTATTAGCCAACTATGTGATAAAAAGTATAAAGTACTATTTGATGAAAATGGTAGTAAAATACTAAAAGATGGTATCACCATAGCTAAAGGAGTTAGGAAAAATAACATATACGTCATGAAAATAGATAAAACATATAATGACAAACTTTGCTTAACAACATTAGACGATAGCTCATCTCTTTGGCATAGACGCTTAGGTCACGCTAATATGAGACTTATACAAAACCTATCTTCAAAAGAGTTGGTTAGGAATTTACCAAAACTAAAATATGACCAACACTTTTGCGACGCTTGCAAAATTGGTAAACAAACACATAGTAGTCACAAATCTAAAAATATGGTGTCCACATCTAAGTGTCTAGAATTATTACATATGGACTTGTTTGGACCATCCGCTATAAGAAGCTATGGAGGCAACTTATACAATTTGGTCATAGTAGATGATTACTCAAGGTTTACTTGGACGTTATTTTTGAAAACCAAAAATGAAGCTTTTGATAAATTTGAAATACTTAGCAAGAAAATTCAAAATCTTCTAGGTGTCAAAATTGTGTCGATCCGAACGGATCATGGTCGTGAATTTGACAACGAAACTCAATTTGGAAACTTTTGTGATACAAATGGTATAACACATAACTTTTCCGCTCCACGTACACCTCAATCAAATGGAGTAGTAGAACGTAAAAATAGAACAATTCAAGAAATGAGTAGAACAATGCTTAGTGAACAAAACATTCCTCAAAAGTTTTGGTGTAACGCCGTTGACACTTCTACATATATTTTAAATAGAGTCCTAATACGTCCTTTCCTAAACAAAACACCATATGAACTTTATAAAGGTAAAAAGCCAACATTAGGATATTTTAAAGTCTTTGGTTGTAAATGTTTTATTCTTAATACTAAGGATTATCTCACCAAGTTTGACCCAAAGTCTTATGAAGGTGTATTTCTTGGTTACTCTCAAACTAGTAAAGCTTACATTGTCCTAAATAAAGAAACAATGATAGTCGAGGAATCGTTGAACATAACATTTGACGAAAGTCCACCTCCCTCTAAGACATCACCTTTGGTAGATGATGACTTAGTTGAAAGTCAAATAATTGAAAGTCAAATTAATAATAACAAGGAAGATGAACCATTAAATAAGGAAATTGTCAACATCAAAGAATCTAAAAGTCATCCATTAGAAAAGGTCATAGGAAAACTTAATCAAAGAACCTTAAGATCACAAGCTCAAAATCAAAGTAATCATTTTTGTTTTGTATCCACCATTGAACCAAAAACCATAAATGAAGCAATAAAAGATGAATCATGGGTAATTGCCATGCAAGAAGAATTAAACCAATTCGTTAGAAATGATGTATGAAAACTAGTTCCAAAACCCAAAGATCAAACTATAATTGGAACAAAATGGGTCTTTCGAAACAAAATGGACGAAAATGGTGTAGTATCTAGAAACAAAGCTAGGCTTGTTGCACAAGGTTATAATCAACAAGAAGGAATATACTATGATGAAACTTATGCACCGGTAGCTAGACTTGAATCTATTAGAATATTACTTGCTTATGCATGTGCTTATGATTTTAAATTATTTCAAATGGATGTTAAAAGTGCTTTTCTTAATGGGTTTATTAACGAAGAAGTGTATGTTGCTCAACCTCCCGGTTTTACCGACTTTGAGAAACCACATCATGTCTTCAAACTCAAGAAAGCATTATACGGCCTTAAACAAGCACCTAAAGCTTGGTACGACCGTCTTAAGACTTTTCTTATTGATAACAAATATACTATGGGATTAGTAGATAATACTCTTTTTACTAAGAAAAATGAATCGCAAATTATTATTGTTCAAATATACGTTGATGACATTATATTTGGATCAACTTGTCAAGAACTATGTGATGATTTCTCTAAAATCATGCATGACGAGTTTGAAATGAGTATGATGGGTGAGTTAAACTTCTTTCTAGGACTTCAAATCAAACAACTAGATGATGGTATTTTCTTTAACCAATCTAAATATATAAAAGACATGCTTAAGAAATTTGGTCTTGAAGATTCCAAACCAACTAAAACACCCATGTCCTCGGACACTAAACTCACCAAGGACGAAGAAGGTGAATCCGTGGATAACACTAAATATAGAGGAATGATTGGTAGCCTACTCTATCTTACGGCTAGTAGACCCGACATTATGTTTAGTGTTTGTCTATGTGCTCGCTTTCAAGAAAACCCAAAGGCATCACACTTAGAAGCATTAAAAAGGATTTTTAGATATATTAAGGGAACAACGTGTTTAGGATTATGGTATCCCAAAGGAACGGGTATAGAAACCATAGTGTATGCCGACTCGGATCATGCCGGTGATTATGTGGATAGAAAAAGTACAAGTGGTATTTGCACTTTTGTTGGACATTGTCTCACCTCATGGTTTGCAAAGAAGCAAACGGCTTTAGCCATCTCTACTACTGAAGCCGAATACATCTCAGCCGGAAAAGCATGTCAACAAGCTCTTTGGATGAAGCAAGCTCTCGTAGACTACGGAATTCATCTCAACGACATTGTGATACTTTGCGACAACAAAGGAGCCATCGATCTCAGCAAGAATCCCGTTCAACATGCTCGTACAAAGCACATTGAAATCCGTCATCACTTTCTTCGCGACAATGTTCAAAAAGGAAACATTTCAATCGAGAAAGTATCCTCCGAAGATAACATTGCCGACATCTTTACTAAACCTCTTAAACGAGAACCTTTTAATCTTCTTAGACTTGGTTTAGGGTTAATGGAACCAAACATGTAGGATAAACATAGCCTAAAACATTAGAATAGTCAAACCACAACAATTTTGTCTTGTATCTGCTACTGTAGCCACGGCACCAAACAACAACACGGACGGAACCAAATATTTGGTGCCGTCTGGTCCGTGGTGTCTACAGAAGCAAAACAGCTATATACATAACATCCTCTTCCTCACAACCCACTTTACCAAAACGTGTAAAACTTAAACCAAGCTCATTATTGTCATCTTCCCACTTACTAATCACTGAAGATAACATCATTGTAAGTATCCTAACTACATTTCATCTCTTAATTCTGAGTCTAGGATTCTTATTTATGCACAAAACTATCACAAATCATTACATGGGGTTTTATCTATGCTTTTATACCAAATATGAATTCAATTGGCAAATTGCATAACTAGTCATTGAAATTAGGTACTACATTATCATATTGCATAAACAAATCATGTTTCCCATTAATTGATAGATAATAAATATAAGGCCTTATTCAAACAACCAAACACCCCATGTCAAAAGTTTTGAAAAGCTTCTCACTTGTATGAAAACATTTTTCATTGCTAATACAAATGGAAACGTTAGAATTTTCATCACTTTCATGCTCTTGAATACTAAAGGTATTGCATAACTAATATGCACTCCCGGGTATATTCAAATGTAGCCACATTGAATTAGGAGCATTTGGGTTATCTTATGGTATTTGCCAAACACCCCACTAAAACCATTTCGTGCATAAAATGAGTCGAGATAACCGCAACTCCAAATTCTTTTCATATAGGCACACACTAGAATCAAAAACGTTAAAATTTATTTTCAATTTTTTTTTTAACATATTAATTCTTGTCCTTAGGAATAACCATGGTAGCCGCAAGATTCTATGATCACAAAGACACCCTTAACTACATTCCCAAACACCACAAAACCAAAGGACTTACCAAGGAACAAGTAGAAATATTTAAGAGTCTAGAATCAAGGTATTTCCATGAGGGTAGAACCATTCACTCATCCTTCCTTGAAAATACCAATCTTCGTGAAGAACTAGCCGCCATTCAATTCGATTGTCTTCTTGACATCGATGAACCAATTTGTCCTAGGTTTGTGTTAGAATTCTATGCTAGTGTGACCGGCTTTAGTGATGAAGACGATGATGAATTTTGTCTTAGGTTTAGAATCAACCAAAACGACTACACCATCACCTTAAGCAACTTTGCTCAAGTGTTAGGAATTCCCAACCGAGGAACTTGTGTCTACACGGATAAGTGGTCACTCATGGCTCTTGATACAATCAATGACCGCTCTCTTCCCTACATAACCCGTTTGGCCGATAAGGATGTCATCTGTGAACACCTTTTTAACCCAAAAAGTGATACAACCCGAGTTACCCGAAAGGGAAAAGAGGTAAACCGAGATCCATATGGAATGGAGCTAAATGAACTTAAGCCCGAATTTAAGAAATGGGAGGAACTACTTAGAGCCAACGTCATTAGCACCATAGGAAATAGGGATCACTTAAACGCCTGCCTATGTCACATGATCTACAACTTATCCACCCGACAACCATTCAACTTAGCCTACTACATAGCTAGAAGAATGATTGATATTCCAACTCAAGGATCGGTTGCTCTTCCATACGGGATGCTTCTCACCCGTCTCTATAGAAACTTCGCTCCAATTCCACCAACCCCAAAAGGGATGCACCTTCACTATGAACTCATCCCTCACATCTTTGTACCTTTGAGTGATGCTCGAGTTGCTAAGACTAAAGGCAAGAGAGCTAAACCTCCAACTCCTTCATCATCATCATCAAATAGCTCCGAGGATGGTCTTCCAAGCTCTCATCTTCCACCTCAAGAGTATTACGCATCTCTTCCCGAGATTGAGAATGAATCAGCAGAATTCAAACAAACTAAGGGAATGTTCAAGTGCCTTGGTAGGATGATGAACAAGATTTACAAGAAGTTGGACAAATAAGGGTACTTTAAGGAGTGTTTGGAACAATGCATTATCGTTAATGTTTGATACTATTTAGTTGCTTTTATTATGTAGGATGATAATATAACTTGAAACAATGGTGTATGCTAACAATCTCATGCAGGGAGATAGCACAAGTATGCTATCAAATTTTACCCATTTTCACTATATTGTGAAAATCAATAAGCCTTGCTCAAAATCTATGCTCCACTATGTTTACATATGTGTTATTTACTTTTCCTAACTAGAAATGTTTAGTATAACAGCTTTTGAGAAAAATTTCAGGTTTCGGAAATTTCCCCGACACCTAAAAACGAACTCTGTCCATATTTCAGCACTCCACGGATCAGACGGCACCATAATTTTGGTACCGTCCTTTATGTAGTTTGGTACCGCCATACCTGTACAGGCGGACCAGACGGCACCCTTATTAGGGTACCGTCCGTGTATGATTTTGGTGCCGTGGATCCTCCAGGTAATTTTCTGAATTTCGACTCTTTCGTGATTCCAAATTATCTTCCATCACTTATAAATCAATCTTAACTAGTTTATACTGTTATTAGAACTAGTATTATTTACTAAGGTATATAAGAAATCCATTTCCCACCAAAATTCAAAAATTTGAAAAATCCACCCAAGGAGCCCTTTGGCATAAAGGAAGGAACCAAATTTTTGGTACCTTCAAATCCGTGGGTAATCTGAATATTAGAAAATTCCACTCACTAGAACACATTTATTGCATATCTTTTCTTCTTCACTCCATCTTCTTTGTATGGATTGACTTGGGTGATATGACTAGCATTCAACCCACTTCCAAATCATTAGGAACCTCATCTCTTCAATGGTTCAACATCAAATCAAACCATTTCTCAACAATTTCTTACCTCTATATATTGAAAGGCTTTACCATGATCATCTTCACACCTTCTTCATTCTCACTACTATCTAGCAAATCAAAACCCAAGTTAAAAATGACTAAATCATCACCAAAACCTTGCAAGAAAACCGCTAGAATTAGCGTAAGGCCTTGTTCTTTCGTTCATCTTAGCTCATCATCCGAATCTTCACCACTCACAATCTCATCTCCCATTAGAGATGATACGAATCTCACCTTAGCTACACCCACTTCATCACACATTGTGATCACCACTCCACCACCAATAAAAACACCTACTTCACCTCCACCGGCACCTATCCAAACATCCAAAACCCCCTCACCACCTTCACCAAGGTCTCCCACTCTCACTCCCATGGAGTTATTTTCAACTCCACCAACATCACCAAATCCTTTCCTAGAGGACTTGGAAGACTTGCCTCCTAGGCCAAGTCATCCACCACCATTGCCATCCTTTGGCACCATTGAGCGAATCGCTCATGAGTCACCTCGGTCATCCATTGACCCAAACGCCCCATTAGGGCCAAGACCTCTCCTTTTCCACCCCATTCACAAGGACATTCATGGTCCTTTATACGGGGATCATCCACTTCCATCATCAATGTCCCCTCATATTGAGGACATTCCGGAGTGCATGTGGGATGACAATCCCACTAGAGAGGAGATTCAAGCCGAACTCCACAACCTCCACCAATTCAAAGGCATGGTGGATTCTCACTTAAGTGAGACAATGCAAATGCAAAGTGCTTTGCTTGCATCCATCATGACCACTCCAAACATCCCCAACACCACCAACACATCCACCATTCCACCACCACAACCTCCCCAAACTTTCTACCCTCCAAGGCATGGTTGCTCAACTTGTGAGCAAACGGGCCAAACCGTGGAACGGACCCGGGTTATGGTCCATGACTTCCACGAAGAAATGAGGTTCATCCTCAACCACATTCTTGAGCGTCTCAACGCTCTTTCCCATCCACCATCACTTTAGGATGGTTTTAGAATAGTCTTTCTTTTATTTGCTTTCTTAGGATAATTTTTATTTTCTTGTACTAGAAACACATCATTGTGTTCTCTTTTCATGATCTTTATTCATGAAAAATTTTAACTAATGAATGTTGTTTATCATATTGTTGGTCTCATTACATAGTGCTTGGAAATGCTTGTGAATAATCATTATTACTAACAATTTTTTTTGTAGCTTTATTTTCACAATCCATGTATCTTCCCATTAAAGCACCCAATTTAGGGGGAGCTTTGAACAAGGGGGAGATAATAGCTCGGGCTCATTACATTCCGCATAGCCTCTTCTTTTTGTTGAGACAAAAAGGGGGAGAAAATATAGAACTTTGAAATTATTTATATTTGACTTTTCTGAAAAAGTCAAACTGCATACATTTGACTTTCTAAAAGTCAAACAGGAACTCTCATTGATAATACTTGACTTTTCTTAAAAAAGTCAAACTGCATACTTTGACTTTCTGAAAAAGTCAACATCATGCATCAACTAGTGAATTCTTAGACTTTCATAAAAAGTCAAATTTCATACACTTGCATTATCATTTCCTTTTCAAGTTCTAAAACTAATATTTTTATAACTCTTGTACAAACTTTGTTTCTTTTATAAAAATAAAATTTATATTTTGTCCTCAACAAAAAGGGGGAGATTGTTAATACAAATATCGTCATTAAACGTTATTTATATTTTTTATCTTTGCCTAAGTTCTGTTAACGACAAAAGTAAATTTAATTTATAAAAGCTTAAAGCTTGTCAAGCTTATTTGATATTAAAACAAGCTTTCTCAAACAATATATTCATCATTCAAGCATTTACATTTATGATTAGTAACATCTTGATATGACTCTAATCATTATGTATGATAGTAGTTTGTAGAATGTGTTAGGTTCTTAAAACCAAACACTACTTAAGCATTTGCATATTTCTATAAATAGTAATACAACATTTGACATCATGTATTACATCATGGAAATCATTGGAAGATTCCATTAGATATTTTGTGAAGATTTGTACTCTTCATATCTTGCACAATCTCACTTAGATAGAGTTGACTTTAGGCAAGATTTGATATCTTGGCTGTCAGACCGGCGGTACCAAAATGGTACACGGGCGGAACCCTTTTAAGGGGTCCGCCGTCCGTGGACGCTCCTGTCCAATTTGGCTATAAATAGCAATGCCAAGCCAAGTAGTTTCTCACCCCTTTCTAACATACTCTCATACATATCTTCTCTCTAACCTTTCTAACTCAGTTTCATATCATATTAGTGATCTCTTTTGTAGCAAAGAAGATCAAGTCATATTCAAGCTTCAACGAGAAGTTGGAAGTCTTGTTTGTTTAGTGTTGTATGATCTAGTGTTGATCCATACTTCATTGTTGTATCAAACCATCATAATCTTGTGAGTGTGAGTGGTTAGTATTTTAGTCCTCAAAATACATTGTGTGTGGGAGTAGTTGTACCCTTGGAAAGAACTCGACATCTAGCTTAGTGTCGGAAATAGTGTAAGCGAAGTGTAAAGGTTTTCTCCGCCGGTGAAAGGAGCTTCTTGACTAGTGAAGTTAAACTCTCGAGTGTGAGAATCGGGGAGTGGAGTAGGGCAAGGAAAAAGAGTCCTTGTAGGCCGAACCACTATAAACAACTTGTTGTGGTTTGATCATTTCTTTCCTTATTTACTTATTACATATTTCATTAACATACTTAAGATCAATATTAATTGATCTTTCAATAAGTTTCAAAACAAAGTTTTAATCGATAAACTATTCAACCCCCCTTCTAGTTTTCTACACAAACCTTTTGTCTTTCTAATGTTTTTAACACCTGTTTATAAGCCTCAACTTCAACATAGCATTCATTATATCTAGGTTTCAATTCATCATAGGCTACTTTAAGTTCATTATAATGTTCACTACAACCAAGAACACAGTTATGTACCTGAGAGATGCCCATTAAGGCAACTTGATCATGCCTATCCTCTGAAGTACAGCTAGCCAGCAATCCAATATTCTTCGATCCAGGACCTTCATCATTCTCATGCTCATGCATCTTCCAGTCTACATGGTCATCCACAGTGACAAGTGTTGAGGAGTTTCCAGCCTTCGAATTTCCAGCTTCCTTCTGAATCTGTTGATAGGAAGTATATCTCACTTCATCACCAACCTTCCTGTCCTTGAATTCTCTAGAGAAGTGACCCATCTGACCACAAGTAAAGCATTTGACCTTGCCTATGTTAAACCTAGCTGGATCTCTTCCTTGGAAGCCAAACTTTCTCCCTGACTTACTCTCAAACTTCTTGATGTTCATTGAGAGCATAGCCAGTTGCCACTTCATATTCATCTCCTCCATGTCAAATGGATCCACCTGTTCAAAGTCCTCAAAGGCTAGTTGTTGCTGAGTGTCATAATCAGCAACAAAAGAGTGAATCACATCTTCCAAAACACCACTGGGTTTAGGTTGAGAACTTGAGGAAGTAGGAGTGTAGGAAGATGATGTTGAGGAAACAGGACTTGGAGCATAAGTCATCCTATTTGAGGAGGCCCCAACAAAAGCTGTATGACTAGGAGTGGATGAACGAAAAGGACTTCTCACATCAGGCTCAAGAGATTTAAGTCTGTTGTATAGTTCATCAAAAGTGAGCATATCCAGCCCACCTTTACCTTTGAGGGCAATTCTTACCTTCAACCAAGATGAAGGTAGGGATCTCAAGAACTTTGAGTTGCAATCATCATTATCTGGCTTTGCCTTTAGCTGATTCAATTGACTCAGTATCTTATGAAACCTGTCATAACCTTTGTGGATTCCTTCTTCTTCAGAGATTTGGAATTCTTGAAACTGTTGTTTCAACATTGACTTCCTCATTCTCCTGGACTCCTCATTCCAACCAAACCTAGCCTTGATGGCCATCCAGATATCCTTAGCATCCATCATGTAGTGAAAATCACCCAAGTGATCTTCAGGAATAGCCTGAAGGAGAATAGTTCTTACTTTGTGCTCTCTTTGAACTGCCAGTATCTCTTCAGCAGATTTGAGAGGAACAATAGTAACATTACCATCAGGATCTGTGATAGTCCTCTTCAAACTGTTCCCCTTCTTCATAATTTCCTAGAGATTCCAATCAATGTTGGAGATCCAGTTCTGCATCTTCATTGACCACAAATCGTACTCCTCCTTCTTGAGATAAGGAAACTTAGCATTGCTGTTAGAGAGGCTGAGTTGTTGCATTGAGGTGTTGTTATTGTTGTTGGTGACATCCATACCATCATCAGATCCAGGCATGGTGAAGGTTGAATTGTTTTGGTTGTATGGGTGTTAAAGAAAGACTGTTCTTGGTATCGTAGAGACTCTCCCGAGGCTCTGATACCACTTGTTGAAACAAAGACCATGATAGATCTTTAAAGCACTCGTAGATCGATAGTTATGCTTATGTAATCACAAACACACTATTAGACAGTCTCAATAACTTGTATTCAAGCGGAATTTAAACACAAGAACAAACACAAATAACTAAGAACACTTTGATCCTCTATGGATCTTTTAATAATACTAAAACTTTGTTTTTCAACTCGTACATAACTCATACTATTGTGTTCCTTTTATAGACAAGGAACCCTAACCCGTTTCCCAAGAAACGTATAAACATAAAACTAAATAAGATATACAATATAACTTCCTAATAAAGTTCATGCATATCCAAACTAACTATATAATACGCGGAATATCTATATCCGCAAAAACCATCTACACGGTTTCCTAACTTCAGCAGAATTAAGTCTTCAGTAGAATCCATACACTTCAGCAGAATTCTTCGGCAGTAACATCAACATAATTCATACTTAGTAGAATTCCCAACACTTTATAATCTCAAAAATTAGGATTGACAACTTAAGTATTTCATCCGAAATATTCAAGTATATGCGACTTACGATTGTAGTCATTAAAATTCATATCCGAAAAATCAACACCCAAGTATTTTAACAACACATGTTGAAACACTTATCCAAAACAAACAACCCACTGTGCCACTTATCCCTCTTTGACACCTACTATCCCTCTTCCATCTTTTGGCCCCATTAAGCGTATTGCTCATGAACTTCCAAGAGCATCCTTTAAATCAAACGTGCCCTTTCAAGCACTTCACCCACTAGTTGTAGCAACCAATGAACCATAAGAATTAGTATTCGTACTTTTTGTGTTCAACATCTATGGACAAATAATCAACCTAAGTACTCCCATAGCACAACAAACCCCTACATCAGCACATACTTATTTAGACACACTAGAAGACCTACCACCTAGATCAACCAATCCACCATCCTTACCATTATTTGAATTCGTTGAGTGTATTGCTCAAAAAGCCCTTGTGTCCAACACTTGTACTGAATCAAATGCACGTTTGAACAAACTCAAACATCCTTTCCCACATATAAGGACTTAGATAATTCACTATGGCTAGAACCTCAACTATCAAATAAGCATGGTGCTCTTGGTAATTGTTGTCAATTTCCACTAGGTATAAGTAGTACTACCTTCACAAATTATCAAAGTATTATTAATACTTTGTCGTTAAACTTCTGCATAAATTTCGTTAAACCTCAAATCAACATTTTAACAACATATGTTAAAATGCAATCTCAAAGCCAACATCATACACCCCAAGCAACAATGACTCTTGAGGAGTATACATAAGAAACTCGAGTGAATTCATCTTGTCATCATCTAGTGAATATAATCTTGAGACCAAGTTTATTTAGATGGGACTATTAGATTCAAACACTTTGGCTTCATATCTTCATTTAGGAAAACATGATGTTTTGAAAAATATTATGCCTAAGAAATCATGCGTTAAGTATTCATCTTGTTAAAAGGATATTGTATATCCTATGCATGATTCTCTCCTTGCGACATAAATGGTTGTGTTACAAGAGATTTCATTACACCTCATTGGCTAAATGATCTTGAAACGAACAAGTTCTATGAACTAGCGTATCCAATTCATCTTGTCATACTTATTTTCATAAGCATGATAACTTTATCCCATACGATAATCTCATTTGTTGAAAGATACTATTTGTATCCATTTCCTTTCAAGCGTACATCATAACCTAACCTTGCTTCAACTTTGTACACATCCAAGGTTAAAACTACACATCTCTAGAACATACACATGATCTATTGAAGTTAGTAACCTTGTTTAGATTCTTGTCAAATAAAGTTCCAAAGAGCTTTCTTGAGAACATTCTTAATTTAACATATTCCATTCCCTAGTCTTAGATAATCAAATCACTTTTAAAGTATACACTTCAACGTAAAAGATGTCATCCATTAGATCATACAATTAGCTATTTAATTTAAACAACCTTAGATTCTAAACACAAGATTAAAACATATTGTGTATCAACACACCATTGTTAAAATTCATGTGTATAACATGACATCTTCATCACCTTAGTTATATTGCATATTAGTTGTGTCACATTAAGCCAAGTATTGGTAAACTATCATCTTTTATGCACTTTAATAGGCAAAAGTAGGAGTTCCCATCTTTCTAACATGAGAATGACTAGTGGAGAACCTATCGCACTAGAAACTCAATTTGACCTAACGATTGAATTGCTTCCTGGAGAGAAGTTGGGTATGTGGAATCACTCGTAAAAAAGGTTGTGTTTAGCCTTAATTGAGCACCGCTAGTAATAGTCTCATATTCATTCTCCAACTTGAAAATTTTGTTTTCCTATACTTGCCTAAAGTAAGTGTTAAAACATTGATAGTTTGCCTCGCCTTAGGAATACTAATCAAACAAGTAGTATATATAACCTTTCTTTTAAAACCACTTGCATTGCACTTACATGTGTTGATTACATGTTCTTGTTTGATACGATAAGTTGATTTGACATTATCTTAGTGTTTGATAACTAGTCAAATGTGTAAACCTTAGTACGGTTTTATCTTCATAATGCTTGTATTCTTGTTTCATGCTACTAAACGTTTAAACCTAAACTTTATTTGCATGATACTTACTTTTGAATTATTTTCAGCATGATTAACATGTTACTTATGAACTCATAATATGCCATTCTGATACGTGATAATTTTGATATGATATATTTGTGTTTGAAAGCTATTAGTTGGCATTCATTATATCTATGTGTAGTACGATCCAAAACATACATGATCCAAATTGATATGCCTTAAACATGGCTTGCATGAATCTTTCATCTTGTTTCTTTTGCTTCTTGTCACACTATTTGTTTGCTACGTGTGCACATATAATCTGTCAAAGTGCTTTTGGTATGACTAACTTTTAGAAGCCTTTTTATCTTGCAAATTAATCACATAGATTATTGTATATCCAAATATGCTTAAGTGTCTAACTCTAACGACAAAACAATCTCATAATGAAATGTCTTGAATAAAGTCGTATTCTTGCATAATATGATTGTTTTGATGCTATCTTGTGTGATGATTTCTTGTCTACTAAGTGCAATGTGTTTTTTTTTTGCTTATATAATATGTTATCATTTGATTTCTATCATGTTAACATCTTTTATCACTAACAAATTTGTTTTGTAGGTTGATAACAAATTATTTGTTATCTCACTTGGTTCTAACTTTTATATGCTCATTTTGCATAATCCCCTTTATTGCTACGTAGATTAGCACTATGCTTTATGAGACCCCTACACTTGCATATAGTTTAAAAGCATATAGAATCAAGTTCTAGAGGTTTGGCTTTGCATTTTTGTCTTTCAACCAACCTCTTTCCAAATCTCATTTTTGCTTCCACTTTCCAAAAATCACCTCCATCATTATTTAGTTATAACAATACTCTAATCCTCTTAACTTCCTATTAGGAGACCACATGCATCATCATACGATCATCTCGTATTGATCGAGAAGAGGTACGTGACTTTAAGGATGAAGTTCATTGTATGCTAACCATCATCCAAAAAAACATCACTAGGCTCATCTCTTTCGTTAACCCGAATAACCTCCTAAACACTTTGTTGTCATTCCTTATTTGATACATTACACATTATGTTGGATGTCCACCAATTAAGGGGGAGAGAAATCCATTCACATAATTGTCTTTTATAAAAATTTATGTCTCTTAGCCTCTAAAATACCAACACATAGGTAAACACCACTTAGCTAAAACCGGTTCACGAAACCACAACTAGTTCAACCTTTTTAACTTTTTATCACAAGTTTGCACCAATACCTCATCAAGTGAAAAACGCATCATGTGTTTTTACAAAACGTCTTCATCTCCACATATAGGATTTTCCTTAAACTAGCACCTTACAACTTCACTATCTAGAACACCATCATAGGATATTATCATTTTCTCGCTTATCATGCATGTCCTTGTCAGTGCAAACGATATATTAATCAAAACAGCAATTTCCAACACGTTGATCCATCCAACTCTCACTCATATGATGTCATTCTCATCCTCATATAGGTACTCATTATTATAATTATTAGTATTTTCCATATTGTCTTCACTTCTTTTCAAAGTGATAATCATCCATGTCGGTCAAAACCATGCTAATACTACCTTTCCCATTGTCACCTAGAATAGGTCATTTTTATAATTTGTGTCAATCAATGAACGAATTTATCTTCATGTTATCACTTTATATTTTTTGGTATCTTCATTATAATATTCTTAGATAGAAAGCATTATTGATTACTCTTGGGTTGAAGCATATGAGAACTTGCTCAAAACAATAGGTTGTTAGCATCAATAAATCATTCAAATCATAACCCTTATGCATCATTGAAATGCAATGTCCATTCATATTTTTTTCTCTTAGCTTTGGTCACTTGACATGACGAAAGGATTGCATGAGTCCATATTTTTATATTTGATTTACATACTAGTTTCTAACTCCTTAATAGCCTCCTACCTAATCACCACCACCTTCCATCACCACTTTCACTAATCATCACCACCATGGATTAGCGAAAACTTACTTTTGTAAATCTCGAGTTATCTACCATCACCACATGAATCCTACTAGTAAACTGACACCAACACTAGCACCACTACTGGTCGGAGACTTCATATCTTCTTTCTAGGAACTATTTTGTAGGTTTTTTATCATATTATATTCTCACTTTCCTTATGATTGCAATTAGGAGACTACACTTCATGAGATCTTTGATTATATCATTTATCACATATATACATCTTATTTTTCTTTGTGAAAAAGATGAAATATATTGCACTAATGTTTTTCATTGTAGGTTCATCATCATATACACTCGATTGTATATAATTTACTCATTGTTAGGAATTAGAAATTTCAGGTATTAAAGAGTCGGTCACCTCAAGTATATGTAATCGTTAGAAAGCTCGTAGTCGTAGTTATTTTAAGTTAAATAGTATTTAGTTAAGTAACACCGTGGAGGACGGACGGGGCTTTACCCACTGTATGCCTGATCCACAGCCCGTTGTGTGGCGTTTTATTGTAAGACTATCAATACTCTCTACCTTCCAAGGTAGAGAGTTGGAGCTCATAATAAGATTTTTCTTTCTCTCACTAAAGTTCCCTAAACCTCTAACTTTCTCTCTCTAAAACTCATCTCCTATACGCCTATGTATGATTGTGTTATGATGTGTATGTGAAATCCAATATCCTACAATTGGTATCAAGAGCCATGGTTAGATCATATCTTGCACATCTTTGGATTTCTAGTGGTTTTTAAGTGGTTTTTGAGTTTGAAAGAGTTTAGTGGTTTGTGCATCATTTGGTTGATTTCTTGTGTTAAAGCTTGGATTTTGTTAGTACTTTTATGTTTAGAATCATCACAAGTGTTTAGGTTTTCATTTGGTAAGCTTGAATCATCTTGGTTAGGTTGTTTTTGGATTGAAAAGTGATGTTTATGTTGTTTTTCATGCTAGCGACTTGACCTACAGAGTTGTGTCTTAGTAGCGACTTGCTTTGCAGTTTTGTAGCGAGTTACAGTTTTGGAGCTAGCGACTTAGGCCTAGCGACTAACAGTACAAGTAGTGGACTCTCCACTACGGGTAGCGACTTGGTGTTAGCGACTTGGTCTGTAGCGAGTTGCTCTTTAGCGACTTGATTCTTTAGTGACTTGTCTAGCGAATTGCTGCCAAAATTTTGCTAGCGACTTGAGGCTTAGCGAGTTACTACTTAGCGACTTGCATTTGTTTAGCGACTTGGGACTTTAGCGACTTGGTGGTATAGCGAATTAGGTGGTAGCGACTTGGTGCATTATCTTCTAGCGACTTGGGTGATTTTTTTACGGTTTTCTCTTGATTTAGTAAAATCCCGTGAAAGAATCTATTTCCCGGTTTAATCATAGAGTTATAAAAACCCGTATAAACTGTTAGCATGTCTACCAACGTTCCTACTATCATATCCACTGTTGCAGAGGATGTTCAAGCTGCTGGATCAGACACTCGTCCACCCATGCTTGACAGAACTGACTATGACTCTTGGGCTCAACGAATCAGATTGTACTGTCTTGGAAAGGAAAATGGTGTCAACATTCTCAAATCCATTGATGAAGGACCGTATCGAGTTGAGACGACTAGAGATGTACTTGATACTGCTGAAGATGGAACTCTGATTTACGGAATGGACAGACCAAAGATGTATGATGAGCTTGATGATAAGGAGAAAAAGAGATTTGATGCTGATATCAGGGCTTCTAACATTGTTCTTCAAGGTCTTCCTAAAGACATCTACAAGCTGATCAATCACAACACCGAAGCAAAGGCAGTATGGGATAATGTCAAGATGCTTCTCTCAGGTTCAGAATTAACTATGGAAGACAGAGAATCACAACTCTATGACGAATTTGAACACTTCAAGATGAAACCAGATGAGAGTGTCTATGAGTACTATGTGAGATTTCATAAGTTGGTGAATGACATGAGGAACATCATAATGACTATGCCTAACATTCAGCTGAACTCAAAATTTGTGAACAACATGAATCCCGAATGGCACAAGTTTGTCACCTCTGTGAAGCTCACTAAAGGATTGAAGAATACAAACTATGAGCAACTCTATGCCTTCCTCCTTCAGAATGAGAGACATGCTTTGTTTGAAAAAATGGTTCTTAATCAGTTCAAAACCAACCAGGGAGAGACAAGCTCGTCTAATGACTCAACTGCCTTCTACTCAAACATCGGAATCACAACTAAAGCCTCACAAGTCATACCCATGGGAAATGGTAATCACAAACTAATTCCTGATCCTATGTTCAAACAAGCTGATGCTGATGCACACGTGGGTAACTTCATTAATCAACTAGCTCTTCTGATTAGTCAAAACATGAATTCTCTCCCACAAACCAATAACAACCTCAGAACAGCATCTAACCCACACAATCAAGCTATTGTTAAAGATGGGAGGATCGTGGTGCAACCAGTTCAGGAAAGACAGTATGATCAGGGAAGAGGTGGAGCTGGTAGAGGTTATGTTGGTAATCAGAATCGAGGAAGGAATGGTAATCAAGGTCAAACTAAGCAGATCAAATGTTATAACTGTGGTGGTGAGGGACACATTGCAAGGAACTGCACATCTCCAAAGCGTCCACAGAATGCTGATTACTTCAGAGATAAGATGTTGCTTGTACAAGCTCAAGATAATGGTGCTGCTTTGGATGAAGAGGAATTGTTGTTTCTAGCTGAGGGCAATGCCAAGACCTATGATGTAGATGTGGATGAGCAGCCTATTCAGGAGATAGGTCACAATCATCAGAATGCCTTTCAAGTCGCTGATTGTGATGCATACGACTCTGATGTGGATGATGGACCTACTGCACACACAATTTTTATGGCTAGCATTTCTCCAATGGTTTCTCCCAAGGTCTCCTCTTCACCACAAGCTGGCCCATCCAAAGACAAACTCATCTCAGAGGTACTAAAACTATACGATGATGCTGATGTGCAAAAGATGCATGACAAAGTACTATCAACTGAAACTATTGAATCAAATATTGAAAATATGGGTAATATCAATGTTGTCCCATATGATCAACATGTCAAGCAAAGTGAAAGTGAAGTTGTACCAAGTGATGCATCTCCTGCAGTCAACAATGACTATATTTTTGATGAATACACTGCATGTGCCCCTAATGAGTCTGTAATTTCTGAACTAAATGCCTATAAAGAACGTGTTGCTATTTATGAACAACGTGCAAAATTTGAGTTGACCACTCGTGAGCAGGAAATGGATGACCAAGTGCGTACAATTATTAGAAAAAGTAATTTTCGAGAAGAAGTATTAAAACAAGAGTTAAATTCCTTGCAAGAAAAGCTTTCTAAAACTGCTAAGCAAAAACAAGAACTTCAAGAAAATGTGAAAATGCTTAAGCAAGAATTTAATGCAAAGAAATCAAAACTCTTGAAAGATTTTTCTAATCTGAAAACTTTGAAAAACAAACTTGAAAACAAGTTGTACATACAAGGGAACACCATTCAGACTGCTCACATGATCACTAAGCATAGGGTCTTAAGCGATAAGCATAGCATTCCCCTTGTTAAGGAACCAAATCCAGAGGTCATTAAAAGGGCTAGAAATGCTCATAAGGTTCTTTATGATGGCAATGAAATCCTTAAACCTAGACAGAAACCTAGTTGCGTTGAGTGCCTTGAGGAAGATAAGAAATCAGATGAAGTCACTAGGGAAAAGATGAACAAGAAATTACATGATCCTAAATGTAGAGAGAAGAAAATAAAGATCACACCCCATGATTACAAGAAGGAAAACTGGATTTCCTTGAACATGTTTAAGCCTCAGACATTGTTGACTCCCGAACAAGTTTTCTGGAAAATGGATTTAGATAAGCAGAAAGCTGAAAATATTGTTGAAACAAACCCTCCCCTTTGGAAAATGCCTAGAGCGACTGTGTATCCTCCTAATACACCAATGCATCTTGTTCCTAGAACAATTGCCACTAAAAGCAAGACCTTAATTAGCCAATATGTTATATTTCAACTATTTGTTGATTTTGAGAAAACTTGCAAGAAAAGGATCACACCCACTGGTATAACTGAAGGAGAAAGGGGCTTTGAGCAAATGAAAGAATGTTATTTAACTGAGGTCATGCCTTTCTTTAAACTTCTAAAAGATCACTTTGAGAGTCTTAAAAAGGGGATAGAAACTGATATTAAGGGAATGGAAAAGGAATTTGATGCAATGATAGTTGAAGTTAGTGACTATGAGCGAGCACTAAAATATAATGAGATTGAGAGGAAGAACTTGCATACACTAAATGAGAATCTGATTTCTGAATGTATTGCTCAAGATGTGTTTTTCACTGCTACAAATTGTTCTATTAATGCTTCTCAATTTCATGAATTATCTGTTGCCCTGAAAGTCTCCCATGATCGTGTCATTGAGCTTGAAAAAACTAATTCTGAACTAAACGAGAAAATTGAACTGGATGATCACGACAATTTGGTTAAACATTTTTCTAAACTAGAAGTTGAGCATTTTAATTTACAACTAAAATATCAACATCTTAAAGAAAATGTCAAAACTTCAAATATCAAGACATCCTCAGATGCTCCAGAGTTTGATGCAGTTTTTCAAATTAACAAACGTGATGAACAGATTCAAGCTCATTGCAACACGATCAGAAAGCTGAAAGCCCAAATCTCTCAATTAAAGGGTCAAACGAACAATATGACAGGCTCCCAAATGCCTCCTCCTTTAGATTCTCAGAATTCTCAAACGTTTCATCTTCAAAACCTAGTAAATGCATTACAAAAGGAAAACGAAAGTTTTATAGAAGAAAATGAAAAGGTTAAACGTCATTTCAATGAGTTATTTGAATCAATAAAGGTCACTCGTAACAAAAATAACGAACAAATAGCCTCATTGCAAAAGGAAATTGAGAATCTGAAGAGTCAGGTAAAAGGGAAAATGCCAATGACCAATGAGGAGAATGGTGTATCAAAGGTTCACTCTTGTAATAAATATGCTTTGTCTGTGAAATATGTCCCTCCTCATCTCAGGAACAACAAACTTGCTGTTCAAACATACTTCTCATCCCTTAAGGATTGCCTAGAATGTCTGCGTGAGATTGTTGAAGAGGATAAGTTAGAGAAACCTCATGATAATGCAATTGGACATGCATGCTTATGTGCAAAACGATCTCAAGAAATCCTAGAATGCTTGATCACAATATGCCCAAAATCCTTAGGTGAGAGAGTTAATCCGTTGATTCCATGCTCGATGCCTAATGCCAAGTATGATACTCATTCAATGCCCAATATTTTGAATATGAATCTTAGTGTGCCTTTAAGTAGTTCAGATTCCAGATCTGTCAATACTAAGAAAGAGAACTCAAGTGTGCCTTCTAGGAGTACATATCCCAGCACTTCTAGTTTTAAGAAAGTGAACCTTAGTGTGCTTGCATGTAGTTCAGATCCCAGCACATCTAAACAGGTGATGCAAAGAGTTGTAAAACCCACTAATGTTCCCATTCCCTCTACAGGAGTAATCAGTGACATTAAAGGGAGCAGGTCAAAGTCTCAAGACAATACAAGGAATGATAGGACCTCGCAAGCTAAGAATGTGCACTGAAAAAGAGTAGAAGAACAATCTAGGAACTTTAAGCTTGAATCGAATAAAACGAATCGTGTTGATTCTAGTATTAGCCATAGGCGTACTGTAATTAATTCGAATTCTGATACTATTTGCAAACCTTGTACTGATGTCTGCTTGAATTCTGTTTCTAATCATGAATGTGGTGTTAATGTTTTGCCTAATGATGTTAATTGTCCAGTTAATGTTGTTAATGCTAAAAAGACAAAAAGGCAAAAACGTAAGAAAGTTAGAAAACAGTGAAACCCACAGGAAGAACATTTAGTAAGATAGGCTATTATTGGATACCTGTTGGTCATAAGAATAATCAGACAATGCCCACTAGAAAATGGATGCCTACTGGTAGAACTATTCCCTTAAGAAGTGAGCACACTGTGAACAGGGCTAATACAGACACTAGTACTGCATCAATTCACAATGATTCCAGTGCCTTAATTTCTGATATGAATGCTTCTTTTTCTGATGTGGGTGTTCCAACCATTGTTACTAACCAAATGGAACCCATTCTTGCATGGGGATCCCAATTATCCAGTTATCCACTCTTGTCTGGTACCTGGACTCAGGCTGTTCCAAGCATATGACTAGCGACCGGTCACGGCTCATGAACTTCGTGAGCAAATTCATCGGGACAGTTAAATTCGGGAATGATCATTTCGGTGCTATTATGGGTTATGGAGACTATGTTGTTGGCAAAAGTGTTATCTCCAGGGTTTACTATGTAGAAGGTCTTGGTCACAACTTGTTCTCTGTTGGTCAATTCTGCGATTCTGATCTAGAAGTAGCCTTCAGAAAACATACCTGCTTCGTTAGAGAACTTGATGGTAAGGAACTTTTAAGAGGTTCACGTGGTTCAAATCTATACACCATCTCTATCGAAGATATGATGAAGTCTTCTCCAATTTGCTTACTATCAAAGGCCTCTAAAACAAAGTCATGGTTTTGGCATCGTCGTCTCAATCACTTGAACTTCGGTACCATCAATGATATCTCCAGAAAGGACTTAGTTGTAGGTTTACCTAGACTCAAGTATGAAAAGGATCATCTTTGTTCAGCATGTCAATTGGGAAAAAGCAAGAAGTATGCCCATAAACCCAAACCTACTAACTCTGTCACAGAAGTTCTTCATATGATTCATATGGATTTATGTGGACCAATGAGGGTGCAGAATATATTTGGGAAGAAATATGTGTTAGTTGTGGTTGATGATTACTCTAGATTCACCTGGGTCAAGTTCTTAAGGACAAAGGATGAAACTCCTGATATCATCATCAAACTCATCAAACAGCTGCAGGTTCGGCTTAACAAAACAGTCACAATAATAAGAACAGACAATGGAACTGAGTTTGTCAACAAACAACTCAGTGAATTTTATGAAAGCGTTGGAATCAGCCATCAAAGAAGTGTTCCACGAACTCCTCAACAGAATGGTGTAGTTGAAAGATGAAATCGAACTCTTGTAGAAGCCGCTAGAACAATGCTGATTTACTCAAAGGTTCCAATGTTTCTCTGGGCTGAAGCTATTGCCACTTCATGCTACACACAAAATCGTTCCCTGATTCACACTGTTCATGGAAAAACTCCATATGAACTTGTCCACAACAGAAAACCTAATCTCTCTTTCTTTCGTGTGTTTGGTGCATTGTGTTATCCAACTAATGAGGGACAAGACTTAGGCAAACTTAGAGCTAAAGCAGACATTGGAGTATTTGTAGGGTATGCTCTAAACAAAAAGGGATACCGAATCTACAACAAAAGAACCCGAAATATCATGGAAACAATTCACGTTACGTTTGATAAGCTGACCAGTCAAATGGCTCCTGGACAATTCAGTTCTGGACCCACACTTCAAAACAGTCCCATTGGTTCATCCCTTGTTCCAAACTCTTCTCAAGAAACTCCATATGTACCTCCATCTGAAGATGATTTAAAGAAATTGTTTGATCCTATGTTTGATGAACTTTATGATCCAAGTACTAATGAGGTGTCGATTCCTACAACAGAGGCTGCTCATATTCCTGTGAATGAAGGCAATCCCTCAGTCTCAATATCTTTAAGTCAAGAAGCGCCTGATGCTGATCCTTCAGTCTCATCAACAAATCATCATTCTTCAAATGTACATCATGGAAATGTTTCTGGCATCAATGATGAAGTTAATCCCTTTGCTACTCCTGAAGATGCTCCATTCGAAAACATATTTGCTCCTGAATCTTCTTCAGAACCATCTTCTTCAGGAGACATCGACTCTGCTACTTCAGTCCCTCAACAACTACCACATGAACACCTCAGAAAATGGACTCACGATCATCCATTAGACAACATCATTGGAAATCCCTCTCGTCCTGTATCAACACGGAAACAACTTGCAACCGATGCCCTATGGTGTTTCTTCAACTCCGTACTCTCAAAGATCGAACCAAAGGATGTTAAAACTGCCATGAATGATGACAGCTGGTTCAATGCTATGCAAGATGAAATTCATGAGTTTGATCGACATGATGTATGGGAGTTAGTACCTGCTCCAGAATGTGCCATGATTATTGCTCTAAAATGGATCTTCAAAGTGAAACTAGATGAGCATGGTGATGTATTGAAGAACAAGGCTCGATTAGTTGCTAAAGGATACCGTCAAGAGGAGGGTATTGACTTTGAAGAATCTTTTGCTCCAGTTGCTCGAATCGAGGCAATCAGAATCTTTCTGGCTAATGCTGCTAGTAAGAACATGGTAGTCTATCAGATGGATGTGAAGACGGCATTTCTGAACGGAGATCTTAAAGAAGTCGTCTACGTCAGCTAACCTGAAGGATTTGTAAATCAAGAGCATCCTACTCACGTTTATCGTTTGAAGAAGGCCCTTTACGGTTTAAAGCAAGCTCCAAGGGCATGGTATGATACACTGTCAAAGTTTCTTCTATCAACCGGATTTAGCAAAGGAGCAGTTGATCCAACATTGTTCACCAGGAAGTCAAGCAAACATTTAATTCATGTTCAAATTTATGTTGATGATATTATTTTTGCCTCGACAGACCCAATGGAATGTGATCGTTTTTCTAATGAAATGAGTTCAAAATTTCAAATGTCAATGATGGGACAAATGTCATTTTTCTTGGGATTACAAATTTCACAAAGTCCCGGAGGCATTTTCATAAATCAATCTAAATATGCAACAGAGATCTTAAAGAAATTTGGATTTGATTCAAGTGACCCTGTTGACACCCCCATGATTGATCGAACCAAACTAGATGAGGACCACTCAGGGATCATGATTGACCAAAATAAATATCGTAGTATGATTGGATCCCTGATGTACCTCACTGCTAGTAGACCAGACATCTTGTTCGCTGTTTGCATGTGTGCTAGATACCAGGCTAAGCCTACTAAAAAGCACCTTGAAGCTGTTAAAAGGGTCTTTCGGTATCTCCAAGGAACCATCAATATGGGTCTTTGGTACCCCGAAGGACACCGGTATGTCACTAACAGCCTATGCAGATGCTGATCATGCAGGGTGTCAAGATACTCGTCGAAGTACATCTAGAGGTGCTCAGTTTTTGGGTGATAAGCTTGTGAGCTGGTCTTCAAAGAAGCAAATGAGTACTTCTATTTCCTCTACAGAGGCTGAATACATAGCCATGTCATCCAGTTGTGCTCAAATCTTATGGATGAGATCTCAATTATCTGACTATGGCTTTGAATTCAATAAAATCCCTCTGTACTGTGATAATAAAAGTGCTATTGCTCTCTCATGCAACAATGCTCAACACTCAAGAGCAAAGCATATCGACATTCGACATCATTTCATCAGGGAACAAGTGGAAAAAGGTGTGGTGGAACTCTATTTTGTGAGGTCTGAATATCAGTTAGCAGACATCTTCACCAAAGCTCTTCCAAGAGAACGTTTTGAGTTCATACTTCCACGACTAGGCTTGAAAAGCCTTCAACCAGAAACACTCAAACGTCTTCAGGAGGAAGACATGGAGTAAAGGTCTATGCTCATCTATCTCTTGTAAATATTTATTCGAAAAACAAAATACAAAATTATAAAACCTTCAAAAAATCAAATGGAAAAATATAAAACTTTCAAAATCCATAAAAATTTGAAAAATTCGAAAAATCTTCAAAAAAAAATATTGTCATTTTGTCATGTTTCTCTCAATTCGATAATATCTATGGTCTTGATGTTGTCATTCAAAGAATGACACGGGACTTTAGATGTTGTTCGAATTCTTATATAAAAAAAAATAATAAAAAAAAATAAAATTTTCAAAAATCAAAAAATATTTTTTGAGAGAAAGTGAAACAATGGTTTATTGTCATTTCAGGCAGTAACCCGCTTTTCAAAGAAAGAACAGAGCCATGCTTTACCATGTTTTCAAATTCCATGCTCTGATTCTATAAACATTTATCTGCTGAAAATTAACTGCTTTGAAAAATAACTCAGTCTCTATTTTTGATAATCATCTGGACTTATTTGTCAAAATATCAATCTCTCAATCAACAACCTATGTCATTGATTGAGGGGGAGAATGATTTCAATTAAATTAAAAAGTTATTTGGCATTCAATTGTTTTCAAAAGATATTCATGCATGTTTTACCAATGGAGTTTAATGTCTTAAAATCCGATCCTTATCAGTTAAAACGGTTTCATAATCAAGTCACAATTCTCCTCAAAAGCTTTCAAAATCAATTTAAATCTATAAGAGATCACAAATCTCAAATGACTTGATAATTGTGATCGGGGGAGAATTTGTGATTTAAATTGGACTTAAACTGAGGATTCGGTAAATGGTTTTACAAGGATGTACATGTTATCCTCCCCGCATGTGACACGCGATTTCAAATTTTCCATTCACATGTTGAGGGGGGGCATCTATCTTACACCTATGACTTGAAACGTGATCATTTATCTCAATGTGCAGGTTCCCTCTAGTATGTGCAAAACTCCTTTCAAACCTTGAGGCACATATTGAGGGGGAGCAAAAGTATGAAAACCTCATCCTTCTCCAAAATACTTTATCTACTGGATTTGATCTGGGATGTGATGCTGATATCTTTTAGAAAATGGTAATCAAAGAAGTTAATTCTTCCTCTTGCCTCCGTGTGCAAAACGATTTCAAGCATTTGATGCACATGTTGAGGGGGAGTTCTCATTCTAAAAAATATCAAAAACAATTTAGGTACAAAATGCTTTGATAATACATCTTAAGTATCTGGATTGATTTTCAAATGGTTTTCAATTGGTTCCAATGGCAGATGAACAATACCAAATAGACCGACCAACTTTACTTTATGTACGGTGATATAAGGATGATAAAGTTAGGTATTGGTTCCCATGATCCGCCAGAACCGGAGGGATCTACCCAGGGACAATCCACTAGTTAGTGTAGAAGTCCTTAGGTATGATGATAAAAGGAGAAAAGTGAGATATGGGAAGAGTGCGGACTGAGGCAGAGCAAGTACTGGAACAAACCCAACAAGGTTCTTGCAATGAAGTCTCGGTAAGCACTGAAGGGGTTGAAGAATTAAAAAGAATTGAATGAGAAAAGGGTGAAAACAAATAGCCCTCCATTTATTCAACCTTAGGGCAGAAACCGGGTTCAATTCATATGCTACTGATGGTAACATCGGTATTGAAGACAAGACGTCATGGACCCAGTGACGCACTGCACTTCAACTTTCCAAACCACTCAAGATCCTCTTAAAAGGACTTGTTTCATTCTCACGGGGAATCGACATTATCTATCGACTTTCTCTTAGAGATTATTGATATTGAAGAAGGAGACCCTCTCCCTAGTCTCCGGCACAGGATCCAAATATGCACAAAATTGAGTCTAGAGCCACGAGATCATCAATAAATCTCATTAGGGCACTTTCAATGAAGACTCTCTGTTTCACACAATGTGAAAAGAGAGATTATATCTTGAGTCCTACGCATTATCCTTGTGGTATTGCCAGAACATCTGAGTGATGTGTAAACATATTCACAATGAAGATGGAAAACCTTCTGGAGCCAACATCAAACAAGCTCCTGGTAGGTGGCAGGTGAGATCTATCATATAGATCAACCATGTGACAACTGAACAGAAACAATGGGGCGATTCAATCTCTTGAATCAATCCTGGTTCAGGTTATGGATTGACGGATACCTTTGAAAAACCGGTCTTTGTGCTTAAAAACTCTTTTCTATAGCACATCGACCGTGTACTAATTTTTCAAATCAAAAGGTGTTTTTATGATTGATAATTGATTTTCAGTAAAACCTTCGTTGTATTGCAAAAACAATCTCTATTGAGCAATACACGACTGTTTTTCAAATCTCTTTTCATCAATCAGTGGACTTAAATTTGCTGGTTCACTCACTCCGTGTTGTCTTATTTGAGATGCTCCGGTTTGAGAACAGCTAGAGCAGCTGCGAAACCCTGTCAAGGAAATTCTTCGGAATTATACCTGATCACAGGCAGTACTTGTACTGATCAATGGGGAACCGTGGGCCGTGTACCTCAATTCAACGAAAGTGATCAAAGACACTTTCGTGCGATTTATTGCTAACTGTTGTATGCAGGTACACCCGACGTTTGCAGCTGATCAGAATGTAGCGGTCAATCCATGGCCGCATGCTCACTTAACACATTCATCTCAAAAGAAATCATGATTAGTGCATCAATGACTCTGATATTTTCACTCCATGTTTCTGCTACGCTGCTGCCAATATCATGAATTAACGAAAGCTTCCGCTACTCTGATGAGAAGATATCATGATCCAGAATGTGAGCATGTCGGTCCAAAAGTCACAACATCACATAATACCAAAACCACAATGGATGTCTCATAGACCTTTGTTAGCTGATGGTCTCAAAAGCTGGCTCAAATTTATTATCACGTGGATCAGTAAAAGACCTCCACCTGGAGTAACCAAACATGCAATGTGAAGAATCAATGACTACGAGCTTAAGAGCAAAGTACTACATCAAGAATGCAAGAACAATTGTTAATGTAATATCAATTTGTATTCAATGTAATTTTAGTACATGATTGAGGTGACCTCCCTTAGGGGGAGATTGTTAGGAATTAGAAATTCCAGGAATTAAAGAGTCGGTCACCTCAAGTATATGTAATCGTTAGAAAGCTCGTAGTCGTAGTTATTTTAAGTTAAGTAGTATTTAGTTAAGTAACACCGTGGAGGACGGACGGGTCTTTACCCACTGTATGCCTGATCCACAGCCCGTTGTGTGGCGTTTTATTGTAAGACTATAAATACTCTCTACCTTCCAAGGTAGAGAGTTGGAGCTCATAATAAGATTTTTCTTTCTCTCACTAAAGTTCTCTAAACCTCTAACTTTCTCTCTCTAAAACTCATCTCCTATACGCCTATGTATGATTGTGTTATGATGTGTATGTGAAATCCAATATCCTACACTCATCTAAGGATGAAGTTTTCATAAATTATTTTTCTTATTTTAGGTGCTTCTTGACACCCTAGAACAAGGAGGAATATCTTTTAAGCACTCATATTGCATCGTCTATACACTTGGTTGTATATGACATATTTGTCTAAAGACAAAGCTTCTATTATACTAATATTTATTTTGAAGGTTCATCTTGACGCCCTAAAGCAAGGGGAGCTTCCGTCAAGAATTTACTGAATGCATCTTATACACACTTTGTTGTATATCACTTACTCGTCAAATGATGAATATAGTTGTGCACTAATATTTGTTTTGTAGGTTTTTAATCATACCCTGACGCCTCAAACAAGGGGGAGCAACCGTCAAGGGGGAGCATGCACGCATTTAGCATCATTCTCACTTTTCAACAAGCATTTGTGCTTCGATAAAAAGTGGAGAAAATAGGCTAACATTGCTATGCATTTTTCTTTTTCATATATTTCTCATAATTTTTGTTGCATAAAACTAACCTTGATGTAGGTTAAGCCTCTTTATTTGATCCATGGATCCGCTACCAAACAAGGGATGGATTGAAGTGGACGATTTAACTTCACTAGGGATGATGCAAGCTCGCCTTTTTGGGGAGAAATAAAGTTAAACTCCAAGGACACGCCCTTTTTGTTTCGACAAAGCGGGAGAAGAGTGTAAACAGAGAAGGTAATGTAAAGGTAGTAAGGATACAAGTAACCTTTTACATTTTACTTTCTAATACGATTACATATATTTGTCATCATCAAAAACGGGGAGATTCTTAGTGCAAATATTACGATATTTAATCTATATAGTGTCGTTTGTTTTTATTGATGACAAACATGTAACTTGTAATACATAACGTAAAATGTACAAGTTACTTGTAATCACACTTTGTCTCAACATACATTCAACACCTCTTGATGACTCAAGTCCTTATATGTTACAACACAGGTTCGTACATGTTTGTTATGTGGCATTATGATCAAACCCATTAACAAATCATTTAGAATGTTTAAAATATGTTTAGAGTCACTAAGTATTTTACTAGGTTAACCATTCTATTTTGAACCTCATTTTACATTTTGCATTCACAAGTATTTCAAAAGGTAACTAGACATTTTATTAACTAGTTACAAAATACATTTTACAAGTTTACTTTGATAAACTTCTTAATCTAAAAATGAAATACATATCAGATCATCATCTTTGAAATCCTTGGAAGATATCTTGAATATTTTGGTTAGATTGACACTCAATATATCAAATGTGATCTTAGTAAGATTTGGTAATATCTTGGAAAGATTTGAAGAAAGAGTTTTTTTTAGGCACCCACGGAACCAAAATGCATAAAGGGCGGAACCCTTTTAAGGGATCCTTGGTCCGTGGACGCTCCTGACCACTTTTGCCTACAAATAGAAGCCCATTGTTTTCTCATTTCTTCACCAATTCAAAACACATCTTCTCCACCTTCTTGCATACATTTAGATCAATCATTAACAATGTAGTAACATACATTAAACACCCTAATGATCATGATCATAATGCTTCTAACATTCATCTTTGTTGTAAGCATACTTTACATTTTGATCAACCAAGGAAAGCTTGGAGATCTAGACATCCCCACTCACCACAAGCTGAAGATCTATCACAAAAAGTTTAGGGAACTTGTGATCTTCATCATGAAGGCTTCCTATCAAATGGAAGCTCATTTAGAAGTAGTTATTCATATCCCATAGACATTTGTGTCAATATCATTGCATCATAACAACACTTTCACCAAACTAGATTTGATGGTTTATGTGTTTGTGCCATAAAACACAAGGTTTGTTATGTTAGGCCATAAAACTTATTGGGAGTGGTGGTACCCTTGTAAAAGAACTCGACATCTAGCTTAGTGTCAGAAATATTGTATAGGCGACGTTAGGTTGGTTCTACCTCGAACTAGAACCCGGTATTTAGCTTTGTATCGGAAAAAGTGTAAGCGACGATGGTAAGGTTTTCTCCGCTGAGAAGGGAGCTTGTTGATTTAGTGAAGTAACTCTTGAGTTCGGTACTCGGGGAGTGGAGTAGGGCGGAGAGGAGATCCGTGACCGAACTACTATAAATCATCGTGTTCGGTTTGCACTTTCCTTTCTTTATCTCTTTACTTTTATAGTTGCACTATACTATTGCTTGTGATGTGGTTTGATGTTGATGCTTGTGTGACAACTTGGTTTACTATGATTTACATTAGTCACAAACAATAATTGGTACTTTCATATTATAACAAGTTTCATAAACGATTTGATACAAAAGATCTAACGATTTTAAACGGTAACATATTCACCCCCCCCCCCCTCTACGTTCCCACAGACTGTTAATACAAATAAGCCGTAAAAACGTTTATTTATATTTTACGATCTTCTAATGTTTTGTCGATAACAAACGTAAAATCATTTTAACGAAACAAATAAAATACGTGAATGGTTTGAGCCAATAGTTTTTCTAACACACTTACATTTTTACATAAAACACTAAAACAAGTATAAGTGATTTTATGATTTAGTAATACATATGTACAACAACTAGTGTTTACATATTGGGCAAATATATACATAACTAGTATGTATTATAATGGGTAAAAACTACAACCCTTGGAGCATATCCATAACCCATGGTATTGACCCATATCCATTTGACTAGATGCATTGCATCTATTGGGTACATTGTATCTAATGAAATACCCACGGACCAACCCATAACCCATGACCCATAACCAAAAAACCCATGGGCAAAGAGGAGCGTCCCACGGATCCCTAGCTTTACACTAGACGGATCCCTTAAGGGAGGGATCCATGGAATCCATGGAACAGTAGTTTTTTTCCTCTTTAAATAGTGAGCCATTTCTTCCTTTTGGGTTGCCACTCCCACACATACTTTCCCCAAGTATTGTAACTCTCTAACCACTGATCTCTTTCTATGTAGTTTGTCTTTTGTTTTTGTGTGATTGTGACAACTCGCAATTTCAGGTCATTTCTCGAAACAATTCATGCCTTACAATTTCAACATTTATCGTAAACTAGGTTTACGTGTTCCAAATTCGCGTAACCTTAAGGGTTTAGCGGCGAATTCATGATCATATCATCACGAACATATCATATGGACTAAGTTTAGTCTACATTTCATTAACATCATTTGCATCATATTAGTTCATTCATGACATTTCATTTCACATTTAACGCGTGAATTTTTATATTAAATAAACGTTATCGCGTGAGTTATTATTTTATATATTTAATCCGTTACTTTCAAAAATGATCCCGATGTATTTTTAAACTTACATTTAGTTATAAAAACTATATTTTGAGTTTAACTAGTGTTTTGAATTTATTTCGTATATAAATCGTTAAAGTTATATTATTACGACGTTTTTCTTAAAAACTACTCGATAATTATTTTATCACTCAAATTTCACAAGGAATGTATTTTTACAATTTTTATTATCTCATTACATTCTATTTTGATCTATTAAAAACTTACTTGTACCAAAAAGTTACCATTTACCTTTAATTATACATTTTCCTACACATTACTTACACTTTTCTTGAAATTGTTACAAGTAAATATTATATACAAGTAAAAAGAAAAAAAAATATATATATATATCTACAAATCCCTCCCCCCTTGGCCGACCATGGGGGAGGGTGTCAATAAATGTTGAGTATGGTTTTTTCTTGATTGGTAGAATTTTTACACTACATAAGTCATACTTCATTAACTATCTCATTCATTCTCAAAATAATTCAAGTGTTAAAAAGTTTTTTTCTTCTCTCTTTGGGTTCTTCCAAAACCGGTTCTACCAAGAGTTCTCCAAGGGATCATAAAATCTTTCTCAAGTTCAAGTTATTTACAATCTAGATAATACTCTTTATAAGGTTTTGCAATAAAAACCAAGAGTGTTTAGGTTTAACCTTGGTTCTTATCACCTCATCATAGTACTTGTAAGCATATCATTTACATTTTTCATGTTTCCTTTTCATTTTATATTCATCTCTTCATTTTTGGAACAAGCATGCAAGACTTGTGTTGTTTATACCATTTTTACATGATTTTTAGAAATATATATATATAAGGTCATCCTATAATTATCCCCTTGGTATACTTTGGTCTTGATGATGTTTAGGAACCCATGACACCCTAAGAAGGTGTATGGTAGGATTAGATTAGCTTTGGAGTTGATTTGAAGGGATTAGAATAGGTTTGGTACGAGAAAAACTATTTTCGATAAGTATATAAATATGTTCTGTCCTTGTTTTGATTTTCTGGAAAATCCGACAGTAGGCACGACTTTTTGGCCTTGATATTTAGAAACTATACTTTAAAACGAATCCGTGGCCGCTTGAACGGATAAAAACGGAGTTATAACGAAGAAGTTATGAATTTTTAAAGTTTGACGACGAAATATATATTTTTCAGAAATTTCAGCAAGTTATTTTTACTTTATTCGAGTCAAAAACGAGCCTTAAGCTTCATAAATTATTTCGACTTGTCAAAAATATATTAGTATACTTTGATACGAAGCTAAGGACATATAATACGTAGAAAACGGATTTGAAACGATTAAGATATGCACGTTTTCATAAACTTGCCGTAACTATTATTTTTAGAAAAACTATATTATTTTTACGAGATAAGTGTTACGGTAACTAAAATGACCATGTTGACGGCTGTTTTTATCAATGATGTGGAACTTTTTGAAACGAAATGTCTTCTAATAAAATCAAGATCACCGAGCATATTTTTCAAAACAATCAACCGTTTGTATCGCGGAGTTTTAATAAATTAATTACGGTTGCTCAAACTTGGCCGAAACTCACTTTTTACACAACAATTAGACAAAATCACCATCTTTAACCCTTATTATCTTTATGTTCGAGACCTTTATGTCGAAAACTCCTGAACTGAAACTTTTAGATATTGATACAAACTTTCCAAAACCGTCGAGTTCGTTCTCTAACGTTCGACGTACACCATTTTACGACTAGTTTTTCGAAGCCATATTTGTCACTTTCATGAAAATTCCGACGACTTTATTTTACGACGAAAAGTGATAATTTCACAATAAATCATTACAAAACCATTGTAGGATGACATTTTGACGTAAAAAATTATAAAGTGATTTAAGAATGGTTAAGACGTCAAAAGAATATTTTTCGACGATAAGTATTATTTTCAAAACTCGCAAATGGTATAAATAACATACGAAATGCATGCATAACATTACATTGCAACTCATTACATATCATATCATTCGTAATTGGTCCAGATTGAAACATCACGCTACATTTCAGTGTATCCACTTTTGCCATCGCATTATTGTCCAAGTGAGTTCATAGCCCCACTTTTACTCTTTTAACTGTTTTACAAACTCTTGGGGGAGATACATGCTACATTTTTAATCGAACACAAATGCTTTGAACTGTATGCTATATCCGAATGTTTTATTGTCACTAAGTATTTGCCATGTTCGAAGTCCCTACATCATGAACCATTAGTCACTTGCGAGTGAGCGCGAATATTGTGAATAGGCCTATTGGAATTAACACTCCCGCTCTTATTGACCCAGTTAGGGGAAATCGAGCGCACTATATTTGAACCAGTAAGGTAAATTGGCAAGTTTACCTATTTAGGGCGGCGATGAAACGATGATTACCAATTTTTATTGGTGCGATGTTTACGCTTTGGTGTCATGAACTTAGTGAAATAAATACGATTTTGTTTTTAACGATGAGTGTGAAACCATTTAACTCACACTACGATTATTGTGTTCAAACGAATTACTTAAACCTATGGATTTCACTCAACCTTTGTGTTGACCTTTTTAGCATGTTTATTCTCAGGTATCTAAGGCATTATCATCATGGCATGGTTAAGGAACCACCTTTTGAGTCGCGGCGTCGACTTAGATCATTGTACATTATGGCACTTTCTTTTAAAACCATCGTTTGGACTTGTAATATATTTATATTTCCGCAAACTTTGTAAACTTTTGGGACCTATGTTGTAACTCTGATTATTTTATTAAATCAAACGATGTATTTTCCAAACGACACTTTAGGTCGTTCAATATAACTGTGATTGTGATGCTATGACAGTCAATCCCCAGGAATTCCATTCCGCTGCAAAACAGGTAATTTGGGGGTGTGACAGTGATTCTCTAGGTTCCTCTTAAAGGCGAGATCACCACTTCTTGAAGTCGAGCAAGCTCAAGTCCATGAGTTGTCATGCTTCATCATCATCAAGACTACTGAGGTTCTCTTGTTGATACTTCTTTCCTCCTCCATAGAAGTGTTGTGTCAAAGGCATGAGTGAATGATGCCGAAAGAGTCAAGACGAAAGCATTAGTGAAAGGTGCTTAACGTCCGTATCAAAAGCATTAGTGAAGAATGCTAAAGGAGTCAAGACGAAGGCATTAGGGAAAGGTGCCAAGCGTTCGTGTCAAGGGCATTAGTGAAAGATGCATAGGAGTCAAATCAAGTGGCATTAGTGATGGATGCCAAGGTCGTATAATAAATGAGGTGCATTGTTATACAAATAGGGATAGTTTGTTTCCAAGGATGTTGATATCCTTGATGGTGTTGTAATAAGGAGTGGGTCTCCTTTGGGATTAGGTGTTGTGTAGCGTTGGGTAGTAGTTCCTCCATCGTAATGGAACTCGGTACTTAGCCTAGTACTGAATAAAGGGTAGGCGACGTTGTGGTAGGTGTGGTTCACCTTGGTGAAGGAACCCGGTGGTAAGCCTAGTACTGGAAAACGAGTAGGCGACGCTGTGAAGGCTTCTCCGCCATAAGGAGTTGGTGTCGTGTAGTTATTACGAACTCTCGAGTAGGAGAATCAGGGAGTGGAGTAGGGCAAGGAAGGTGTCCTTTTGGCCGAACCACTATAAATACTCGTGTCGTGGTTATGTGCTTCTTACTCTTTATCTTTCATTACACTTTTATATATTTATCTATCAACGTCCAACATACACATCTAAATAGATTGACATAAGTCGATCTAAATATTTTAAAACAAAGTTTTAATTAGTAAAACTATTCAACCCCCTTCTAGTTTTCCACAATTGGCATGAGAGCTTCGTTACCAAGTTTCTTAGAGTATACTGTACTTTAAAAACTTGATACGATCCGTGTATGTTTGAAAAATACAAAGAAGGAAATCTTTCAAAACATTTTTTTTTCTCTTTCATGTTGGATATTGATAGATTAATCTAACATATTCTGTTCAAGAAATCTTCATGCTAGGATCTCTCCAAAACCTTCATTTCTATTCAAAGAATAATGAAGTCAACTTTCAAAAAAGAATCTAAAAGTAATCACAACCTACTTATTCTAAGTACAACAGATTACTTTAAGAGCTCATGAAGTATTTTTGGTATTATGTCTTCACAAACCAAAATCAAGAGCATAGAGGTATGTTTACTCTTCATTAGCTAGCTTATATCTACATGAATATGTTAATATTATTTTTTAAATGGCAGTCTTTCAAAAAGTCTCCTTTCACCACTTTCCCGACTTACTCATCATCGGAAATAGTATTTCTTTTGATCTCGTCAAACTAACGGGTAGGCGACATTATGGTAGGTGTGGTTCACCTTGGTGAAAGAACTAGGTGGTTAGCCTAGTACTGGAAAACGAGTAGGCGACGTTGTGAAGGCTTCTCCGCCATAAGGAGTTGGTGTCGTGTAGTGATTACGAACTCTCGAGTAGGTGACTCAGGGAGTGGAGTTGGGCAAGGATGGTGTCCTTTTGGCCGAACCACTATAAATACTCGTGTCGTGGTTATGTGCTTCTTACTCTTTATCTTTCATTACACTTTTATATATTTATCTATCAACGTCCAACATACACATCTAAATAGATTGACATAAGTCGATCTAAATATTTTAAAACAAAGTTTTAATTAGTAAAACTATTCAACCCCCCTTCTAGTTTTCTACAATTGGCATCAGAGCTTCGTTACCAAGTTTCTTAGAGTATAATGTACTTTAAAAACTTGATACGATCCGTGTATGTTTGAAAACTACAAAGAAGGAAATCTTTCAAAACATTTTTTTTCTCTTTCATGTTGGATATTGATAGATTATTCTAACATATTCTTTTCAAGAAATCTTCATGCTAGGATCTCTCCAAAACCTTCATTTCTATTCAAAGAATAATGAAGTCAACTTTCAAGAAAGAATCTAAAAGTAATCACAACATACTTATTCTAAGTACAACAGATTACTTTAAGAGCTCATGAAGTATTTTTGGTATTATGTCTTCACAAACCAAAATCAAGAGCATAGAGGTATGTTTACTCTTCATTAGCTAGCTTATATCTACATGAATATGTTAATATTATTTTTTAAATGGCAGTCTTTCAAAAAGTCTCCTTTCACCACTTTCCCGACTTACTCATCATCGGAAATAGTATTTCTTTTGATCTCGTCAAACTAACGGGTAGGCGACATTATGGTAGGTGTGGTTCACCTTGGTGAAAGAACTAGGTGGTTAGCCTAGTACTGGAAAACGAGTAGGCGACGTTGTGAAGGCTTCTCCGCCATAAGGAGTTGGTGTCGTGTAGTGATTACGAACTCTCGAGTAGGTGACTCAGGGAGTGGAGTTGGGCAAGGATGGTGTCCTTTTGGCCGAACCACTATAAATACTCGTGTCGTGGTTATGTGCTTCTTACTCTTTATCTTTCATTACACTTTTATATATTTATCTATCAACGTCCAACATACACATCTAAATAGATTGACATAAGTCGATCTAAATATTTTAAAACAAAGTTTTAATTAGTAAAACTATTCAACCCCCCTTCTAGTTTTCTACAATTGGCATCAGAGCTTCGTTACCAAGTTTCTTAGAGTATAATGTACTTTAAAAACTTGATACGATCCGTGTATGTTTGAAAACTACAAAGAAGGAAATCTTTCAAAACATTTTTTTTCTCTTTCATGTTGGATATTGATAGATTATTCTAACATATTCTTTTCAAGAAATCTTCATGCTAGGATCTCTCCAAAACCTTCATTTCTATTCAAAGAATAATGAAGTCAACTTTCAAGAAAGAATCTAAAAGTAATCACAACATACTTATTCTAAGTACAACAGATTACTTTAAGAGCTCATGAAGTATTTTTGGTATTATGTCTTCACAAACCAAAATCAAGAGCATAGAGGTATGTTTACTCTTCATTAGCTAGCTTATATCTACATGAATATGTTAATATTTTTTTTAAATGCTAGTCTTTCAAAAAGTCTCCTTTCGCCACTTTCCCGACTTACTCATCATCGGGAATAGTATTCCTTTTGATCTCGTCAAACTAACGCCGTCGTCACAAATGTATTCTCGATAATTAATCAAATCCCGTTGACCAAACATTATTTATTTAATTTTTTTCCCAAAACTATTTTTGTTCCATAAGCTATTTTATAACTTATAACAAAAATATTGCCAAACACTCCTTTTCTGTCTACATTAGCCGGATCCCTCTAGTTGTACTAGCCGGATCCCTTATACAAGGGATCCGGGGGAACCGTGGGACAGAAAACAGCTATACGCTTTTCAAAACCAAACCTGCTCATTTTCCCTCTCCCAACAAAACACAAAAACGATCCAAGAGCTGGTTTCATCTTCATAGGACTCCATATCCTCAAGTATTCTTCTCTAGAACATCATTATTTTAAATAATTACACTAACATGTTCTAATTTTCATCATCCTCATCCTAGGGTTTATGGTTTCTCAATCTTTAATCAATTAATTTAAGTAGGTTTTCTAAAATTGATCATTAAAAAGGGCTTTCACATAACTAAGATTACATTGTGTTCACAAAATTGTTAATACAAATCAAAACCATAAACCCATCTCAACAAATTTTGCCTAATTGGAATATTTGTGTTTCTATGACCAACCATGCCTAAAGCCACTCAACAAGACCACCATGATACCGTCCATTACCTCACCCATTACTATCGGAAAGAAGGATTGTCAAAAACCAACCGCAAAATCTTCAAAAGACTTGAAAAATGATTTATCCACGAAGGTCATGTAGTCATGGAATGTTTCCTTGAAGATACCGACATTCGTCAAGTCTTCTCGGCAATCAACTTTGATTGTCTTCTTGACATTGATGAACAAATTTGTCCGGTTTTCATCTTTGAATTCTACAAAAGCATTAGGATCATTCGAAACACTGATGATAGCATTTCAATCACTTTCATCATCAATAAACGAAGCTTCACTCTACCTCTCAACACATTCGCTCAAATCCTTCGCATTCCTTGTGAAGGAATTTGTATGTACTCTCAAGATTGGGCAATATCCTCTCAGTCTTTTTGCTCTTGATCCCAAACCAATATACCATACTCCTCTTGATGAACCCGAAACTGTTCGAGACACCATCTTCAAAATTAGAGCCGACCAATCCCGTCTGAACCAAAACAAAAATCTCATTCATCGTGATCCCTTTCAAATGGAACTCTTCGAAATGCACCCCATTTTTAGAAAATGGGAAGAAATTCTTAGGGAAAACGTCATTAGCCTAGTCGGTAACAAGGATCATCCAAATGAATGTCTCATGCAAATGATTTATTGCCTTATTCACCAAAAGCCATTTAATCTCGCCTATTACATGGTGAAGAGAATGGTCGGGGTATTCAAAGTTGCCAACATGGTACTTCCATATGGTATGCTTCTAACACGACTTTGTAAGTATGCTACTACATTGCAACCATCTCCTATCAACGATGATCATTTCCTTTCTGATCACGTCATGGTACCTCTTACCAAACAACCCCCTAAACGGTTCATGGTCAATGGAAGAAAACCTAAAGCTCTCTCAGACTCCACGGAAAAATAAGAAGAAGAAGAAGAAGAAGAAGCAAATGTCGACCCGTAGCTAACATCGAATTGGACCCCTTTGATTACTATCAACAACTTCTAACTCTTCCAAACGAGACCACGGAATTCAAACAATTAAGGGGTATGATTCAAAACCTAGCTCACTAATGTCACAAAGTCAGGAAAGAGGAAAAGAAAGGTTTAACGTAAGAGACTATAGGATTATGCTTGTTTTGAGACATTTGATTTGTGTATGGATGATTATGTTTTAGCACGCTTGTTTGTGTTATCTTGGATATTATTATTACTAACATTATCTATGAAATGCTTTATGTGATAACATGTTTATATTGTTGTTTAGTTTAATGGTTAATAGTGTATATTGCTTGGTGCAAAATCTGCATTTGTTTCTGTGATGGTTCTGATCTACAGTTGCCGGATCCCTAGTTTTAGCCTAGACGGATCCCTCCTCTGAGGGAACCGTGGGATCCGTGACTACAGATGAGCAATACAGATTTCCTTAGATCAAAACAGCTCACTAGATCACTTCACACTAGCCAAACATAAGACCTTAGAACCAACTAAGTCTTCCTCAAGCATTTGATAGCTTCATACTCACCCATAGCTTACCTAGGATCTAATTCAAAGTACTTTTGATTTATCAACTCATCAAAACTCACCATATTTCTGCTTCAATACTCACACATTGCTTTTCACATCTCAAAACACTTAGGTGGACATATTTATCAATTTTAGGAAATTGTTTCTAGCCATTCTTATCTAAAAACGGGTCAAAAACTAGTTTTTCAATTCTTTTAATTTTTGAGGATTTTTCAAACTCCATCTCAAGCTTACATCTGATCTCTAGGATCATTTATTATAACTCGACACCATCAAAATTCTTAGTGTCATCTTTGAACACCCATTGGTGGTCATAAAGTCTCATTTTCCTTCCACAAAAGGCAATCATTAGCTATATCACTCGTTGCCCTTGACCATTCAAGTAAACTTTCATTTAAGATACTTAGGAGGACTGAAACACTCAAGATGGTATATGCTTTAGACCTTAGAAACATCATTTTTACCCTTTCCTAGCTACTAAGAGCCAGATCCCTAGGATTAGCCTAGACGGATCCTTCAAAGGAGGGAACCGTGGGATCTGGGTGACAGATTCATGTCAAGTCTAGCTTAAACAATCATTTCAAGCCCATCTTGCTAACTTGAACGCTCCACCTCATCTTAATTGTGTCCCTAGATCAGTACAACTCAGAAGTTGACTCTTGTGCATGCTAATCATCATATTCCTAAGAATCTTAGTGGCTTAAGTCTTGAATGCACTTGCCAAATTTTTCCCTTTATAAGTCATCTTGCTAGAATCCCTTAGTCATCAAACACAACATAATTCTCAGCAATTAGAAACATCTTCTTTAGTCATTTCATCATGAGGAAAGCTCCTAGTGCTAAGTCATCCACCCAAGAACCACCAAAGAAACTTGCTCGTGTTGTACACGAAATTTCCTCAACCAAATCATCTCCGGTCAAGTCCACAAATCCTAGGATTTCCCTTTCACCAACTCAACCAATCAAACCAATCCCCAAGAGAATTGTTCCCACAAAAATATCATCACCAAACTCTATAATTCCTACTAAACCAAACACACCCTTTTCAACCCAATCAACATCATTGGTGCCTAGAGCAATGTCATTTACCACCTCACAATCATCTCTACATTCCTACAACTTAGAGGACTTACCCCCTAGGCCATCTCATCCTTTACCATTACCGACACACTCTTCACTAGAGAAGATTGTACTAAAAAAACAAGGCATTGAATCAACACTTGCACCAATGTCAATTTCTCCATTCCCCTCTAATGGTCCATTTTGGATTATGAGGAGACATCAAAGTCAACCACCCAACCACATGGAAGTTGACACTTCCCTACCTCCACCATCAACCCTTGTTGAGCCACCACTTAATGTGCCTCTGATGTGCTAGGTGTGTACAAGTTTTAAATTTATAAAAGGTGAATTACCAATATTACCAATAACACATACGAGCAAGTATACTCGTCCATTATAGCAAGATTACGAAGGTAAGTCGGGATCGTTCACAAGGATTTCAGTGAATCTAAACACAAGTTTGAATTAATAGAGTCTATCCAAAACATATAATAAAGCAAATAGATATAATGAAATTCAGATGATTAAAAACTACACTTGCTTAAACTAGTTTCATATCCTAGATTAACGTGATTGTGTTAACCTCTTAACATGTTGGTTATGATAATTAGTTGGAAGACTAATCTATTGTTCTTACAAGTTAAACCTTTGTCATGATTTTAGTTCATAAAAACAAGCATTACGTTTAACCAATCAATTTAAGATCAATTCAAGTTTCATAAGTCTACATACATAAACTTAAACACAAAAACATCCATTTGTTCATCAAATTACTTAAGAAATGGTCAATACAAAAGGTAACCGATCATAGACAAAAGGCTACAATTGATTCTCCACAACTAATCTTACGACCTTTTAGATGTTTCCAACCAATCCAATTTTATAATCAAAAAGCGTTTCTATTACAACCACACCTTAGTTCCTTTGTATAATCAAGAATAATGGGTAAAAACAATCATCCATAGACAAAATGATTATGACTAGTTGAATAAGAATAAGTTCTTTCGACCCCAACGATTACTATCAATTAGCCAAACTTGATTAACAAATGTCACTATGAAACTTTAACACAATTGGATCTTAGAATCAACTTGAAATTGAATTAGAACATGTTAACACAATTACTAACTAATCATATGATAATCAACATCATTTAAGCAAGTGTATAAGGAAACTAGCCACTCATAGCAAACATGAACATAAACTCAGAACTTTGAACATTAGAAAACATGATTAAAAGTCTTATAATGCTTGGAATAAGATTACAAATGGTGTAGTAATGATTCCCAAAGTATTGGGGTAGACTTCTTGGTGATTTGGCCTCCAAATGTGGAACTTCTGGAACTCCAAACTTCTCTGGACTTCTAAGGACGAATTTTTAGAGCTTAAGGCTTTGTTTGATGAGTAGAGAGATTTGTATTTGAGGTGTGTCTCATATGCTCACAATTGGCCTCTATTTATACTAATTCCAAATCCTAGGGTATTAATTGCTGAACTTGGGCTCCAAGGAGTAAGGAAGGGACTAGAATACACCAAGAGAAGGACCTAGAATTGTTTGGATGCAAAGGGAAAGCTTAGTGATGAAGATTTGGCAACTGCAGCTTCTCCAACCAAATTGGTTATACGACCAACCGATCCGGTTGGTCTTCTACAAAGGTAGCCAACCGATCCGGTTGCGGGTTGCGACCGATCGGTTGGTGATGGTCATAGTGTTGTTTCTGGTCGTATTCCAGCCGATCCGGTTACAGTTGTAACCGATCCGGTTGGATTTCATGAGTTACGAAAACTTGATCTTTTCTTCTCTTTATCTTGTAGAACTTGGTTCTTCAATCACTATGGTCTTCAAAGGTCCTTGAGATACTGATTTAGACTTACTGAAACGGGAATCTTCATTTTGCTGAACATTTCTTTATTTTCCTTCCGTTTCCCTGCACTTGTAAACACTAGACAAACATCTTTTGATGCGTTTAAGTACTATAATCACGCAAATATAACCAAATAACAGATATAAAAGCACACATAACGCTACTAAAAACATACACAATCTGAGCGTTATCAAATTCCCCCATACTTAAACTTTGCTTGCCCTCAAGCAAATCTAGGAAAAACATCTACTGGTACAAGATCGTGATTATGAAAAATGTGATGCAAATCGACCAAGTATAAATACGAGAGAGGATTCATCAATTATGCTTTATAAAGGTGAAACATCAAGATGTTTGACAATATCCAATGATTTTCTTGCATGATTAACATTTCAAAACACCTCACGAAAAAAAAACGAAATATAATTCACCCCATCACTCATTTTAGTGGAGTAACAAGATAAATTACACTCATTGCTCAGTCATGATTAGATTATTACCATAAGCTGGTACAAGAAAAAAAATTCCACCGATGTGGCGTGAGCACCAAGTAAAAACATCTAAGAGAGGGATTTTATTCGGGTTATAATGATATGGCTAAGGGTTAATGGTATGGATAAGGCATGGGAATGTTTATGAAATTGGTGTTAAAATAAAAATGAAATCAAGTCTAATACCCGTGTTGCTAGCTACCAAACGTTCCACGAACCAAAGCTTTTTGCTTTGCCATGACAATTGTTCCACGATCATAGCACATTGGCTATTATTTTCTCATACTTTTTTTTTATGATAACATAACGCATGGCTCAATCAATCTCATAGGATGTGGTACTCATAATCATTTGAACAATCTTCACTTTCCAGGCGACTAGCAACCAACCGTTTAGACATTGATACGGGATAGGCTAAGGTTAGAAGTGTAAAATCTTTTTTTATTTTCTGGGTGAAGCAAAAATGAAAAGGATGGCTCAGATGGAGTAACTAGGGGTATCTAGTGCTAAAAATGAGCACTACAAATGGGTCCATGTGGGTGGTTAACTAACCAATGTGGTTAGCTAATATATCATTAAATGTAAAATGGAAGGCCATTTGGGTTAAATCCTAAGGTGCCTCTTTACCATACGAATTCACTTATATCGCACGAATGCAATCTCACTGCGGTTTGATAATGATTTACAAGCACAAGTTCTAGAATAAATAAAATCGCCGGCACACTCATAGCAAAAGATCTAAGCATAAAAGATGTATGCTAATAAGAAATAGGCTCAAATCCTCACAATTTAGTGGAAAGGGTATAATATGTGCTAGCAAATGTTTATCGATCCCAGAATGGATTGCAATAGTAATCGGAACACATCTCGAAGTTTCAAATATTACCAGTTTTACCAGTGGTTTGATCCAGTTATTCTAATATATAATCCTAAAAGTGTGAAAACAACTAGATCACAAGGGCAAACAAAATTTTAAATTTAAGCATGAAAATTCTAATTTTTCCTATTCACCCCCCCCCCCCCACACTTAAGTTAGACATTGTCCTCAAAGAAAAACGAACTTCAAAGTATAGAAATAGGGAAAATAGAGATGAAACCAGATATGTCAACGAGTTATTCAGCTTAAAATTCTTTCTTCATTCCTAGCGTCTACCGGAGAAATCATCACCTGCACACAATCTTATAAACAAACAAAAGGTTTTATTAAAAGGTGGCACCCCCCCACACTTAAGTTCAACCAAAGGTTTAAACTTTGGGGAGTGACCACAAAAAATCAAAACACACGGGTTGCCTCCCGAGAAGCGCTTGTTTTATTACCGAGTCATCAGCCTGACTCGAATCTTCCCGAATTTATTTAGCCGCAAGGGCAGCTTTGAACATTTTGAAAAGTTCGGGGATGTACATGAATTCTTCACCAGTAGCTTCGATATCGTCCCAGACGAATTTAGCAGATGGTTTCCATGGAACAATTTGTGGGATTCTTCCTAGAAATGGTGCTACAAAGGTGATAGTTTCGAAGTCATTTTCATGGGAAACTGTTGCAACTGAAACTTCATTCGTTTGCTCCTTGTCATAATATAACTTGATTCGGTGCCCATTAACAATGAAACTTCCACCCTGTTTGTCATAGAGTTCGACATACCCGGATGGATATCCATGTTTAACGAGATATGGTCCAAACCATATTGGTTCTAATTTAGGAGCTTTGAATTTGAATTTCATGTTAAAAAGCAGAACTTTATCTCCGGCTTTGAATTCTTTTCGAATTCGTAGCTTTTTATCGTGATAAGCTTTTGTTCTAGCTTTATACAGTTTGGAATTTTCATAAGCTTGGAATCTTAATTCATCGAGTTTGTGCAATTGCATGAATCTTATCTCTCCAACTATTTTGAGATCGGTGTTACAGTTTCTGAGAGCCCAATAAGCATGATGTTCAACTTCGTACGGCAAATGACAAGTCTTACCATACAAGAGTCTGTAAGGAGTTGTGCCAATTGGAGTTTTATAAGCCGTACGAAATGCCCACAGAGCATCGTCAAGTTTCTTTGCCCACACTGAAGGATTGTCCTTCACTGTTTTCTCTAGTATTCTTTTGAGAGCTCTGTTGGTATTTTCAACTTTACCACTGGTTTGTGGATGATAGGCCGTTGCAAATCGATGATGAACTCCATATCTATTCATGGTTTTCTCCATTTGTTGGTTACAGAAATGGGTTTTTCGATCGCTTATTAATGCCTTGGGAATTCCATAACGAGCGAAAAGCTTTTTGAGGAAATTAATGACGACACGAGCATCGTTTGTTGGTAAAGCTTCAGCTTCTGCCCATTTGGACACGTAATCTATAGCAACGAGAATATATTTGAATTTTTGGGATTTAGGGAAAGGTCCCATGAAATCTATTCCCCAAATATCGAATATTTCACACACTTGAATGCTTGTTAATGGCATTTCATCTCTACGAGAGAGATTGGTGGTTCTTTGGCAAGCGTCACAATTCTGAACAAGTGTGTGTGCTTCTTTGAATATTGTTGGCCAATAGAATCCAGCATCAAAAACTTTTTTAGCTGTGGTGGAAGGACCATAATGTCCCCCAGTTGGGCCATGATGACATTCGTCAAGAATTTTTCGGGTTTCGGAACCAGAAACACATCTTCGGATCATCCCATCGGGACACATTTTGAAAAGATATGGCTCTTCCCAAAAATAGTATTTAAGTTCCGAAAAGAATTTGCTTCTTTGAGCATGAATTAGACCTTTTCTGAGAATTCCTCCTGCGAGATAGTTCGCAAAGTCAGCAAACCAAGGATCGTCAGTTCCATCGATGGTCATGAGAGTTTCATCGGGAAAATAATCATCGATTTCCTCTTCTTTTAACTCCTCAAGATTGGGGTTTTCAAGATGAGATAAGTGATCAGCAACAAGATTCTCTGCTCCTTTCTTATCTTTGATTTCGATGTCAAATTCTTGGAGTAGCAAAATCCATTGAATAAGACGTGGTTTAGCATCTTGCTTGGTAAACAGATATTTGAGCGCTGAATGATCGGTAAAAACGACTGTTTTTGAGAGCACGAGGTATGATCGGAATTTGTCGAATGCGAAAACGACGACCAGTAATTCTTTTTCAGTGACGGTATAATTTTGCTGAGCACTATTTAGTGTCTTGCTATCAAAATATATAGGCCGAAAGTGTTTTCCTTCACGTTGGCCTAAGACGGCTCCAACAGCAAAATCGCTTGCGTCGCACATAAGTTCGAAAGGTAGTGACCAATTAGGTGAAACCATGATCGGAGCACTAGTAAGTTGAGATTTCAGTGTTTCGAAAGCTTTTATGCAATCTGCATTGAAGTCAAAGATAGATTCTTTCTAAAGAAGTTTTGTCATCGGACGAGATATTTTGGAAAAATCTTTGATGAATCGGCGGTAAAAACCAGCATGTCCTAAAAAACTTCTAACGGCTTTGACGTTAGTTGGTGGTGGAAGTTTTGAGATGACATCGACCTTTGATTTGTCTACTTCCATTCCTGCACTGGAGATTTTGTGGCCAAGCACAATTCCTTCGGTTACCATAAAGTGACATTTTTCCCAGTTAAGGACAAGATGTGCAGCTTCGCATCTTTCGAGCATTTTATCGAGATTAGAAAGACAAGCTTCAAATGAGTCTCCAAAGACTGAAAAGTCATCCATGAAAACTTCCATGGAGATTTCTAGCATGTCTTTGAATATGGCGATCATACACCTTTGAAAAGTCGCAGCTGCATTGCAAAGACCAAAAGGCATACGCCGATATGAGTTGGTTCCAAAAGGACAAGTGAAAGTGGTCATTTCTTGATCGTTAGGATCGATAGGAATTTGGAAATATCCTGAAAATCCGTCGAGGTAACAAAAGAACTTATTTCCTGCCAGTCTTTCAAGCATTTGATCCATGAATGGGAGCGGAAAATGATCTTTCCTGGTGGCTTTGTTTAACTTACGATAGTCAATACAAACGCGCCAACCAGTGACAGTTCTAGTTGGAACTAGTTCATTTTGCTCATTAGTCACAACCGTCATTCCTCCTTTCTTTGGAACACAATGAACAGGGCTTACCCAAGGGCTATCCTCAATTGGGTAAATGATTCCAGCATAGAGAAGTTTTATGATTTCCTTTTTAACAACTTCTTTCATGTTGGGATTGAGTCGACGTTGACGTTCTACCACAGGTTTAATCCCTTCTTCAAAATTGATTTTGTGTTTGCAGAAATTGGGACTAATTCCTGAGATGTCGGATGTTTTCCAAGCAAAAGCTTGTTTGTGATTTTTGAGGACAGAAACTAAACTTTCTTTCTCACTATCCTCGAGCAATGAAGATATGACTACTGGAAGAAGAGAGTTTTCCTCCAAGTAAGCATATTCAAGATGATCTGGGAGAGGTTTGAGTTCGAGATCTGTGGGTGGTTCTTCGATAGATGATTTGATTCGAATCTCGTCATTGAAAGTTATTTCTTCAAAATTTTCATCCTCTTCCTCCATTTCTTCTTCTTCTGAATTATTTCCTTCGAATTCTACTTTCATGAAATCATCAAACTCTTTATCAAAGTCTGTTTCATTGATTTTTTCAGAAGTAGTCATGAATGGGTCGGATTCGTTAAGTAATGCGTCTAATTCTTATCAGTGACTTCATCAATAATATCGATGTTGAAACAAGTGTCATCACTGGAATGTGGGTAGCGCATTGTTTTATCGATTAGAAAAGTGATTCGGTCTTCCCCAACTCCAAGGTTGAGTTCTTTTCCTTTCACTTTGATGATTGCATCGGCGGTATTTAGGAAAGGTCTTCCTAAGATGAGTGGAACTTTACTATCTTCTTCCATTTCCAAGATTACAAAGTCCACGGGAAAAATGAATTTACCGACTTGAACAAGCATATTCTCGGCGATTCCCACAGGATATTGATAGGAATGATTTGCTAATCGGATGCTCATTTTTGTAGGTTTCAAGCTGTTGTTGCACAACTTGGAATACAGCGAATAAGGCATCAAATTGATACTTGCGCCGAGATCGGCCAAAGCATTGCATTTAACATTATTCCCGAAAGTACATGGAATAAGAAAGCTCCCAGGATCTCCGAGCTTTGGTGGGATCTTGTTTTGGACAATAGCTGAGCATTCTTCGTTAAGAAAAGTAGATGATATTTGCTCAAGCTTGCTTTTGTTATTAAGAAGTTCTTTCAAAAATTTCTCGTAATTGGGCATTCCGGCTAAGACATCAACGAGAGGAACATTGAGTCTAACCTCTTTGATTATTTCAATGAACTTTTTATAACGTTCTTCCATATTTTCTTTCTTTAGGCGTTGAGGATAAGGAATTTTTGGTGTGTACGCCTTGACGGATGGAATGTTTTTCTTTTTGGTGGTTTGAGTTGTGTTTGGTTCCTCAGTTTCATCCTTACTATCAATGGTGACAAGAGTGTTCTCATTAGGGTTTGGTGGTGGATCGTATGAGAGACCACTTCTTGTGAAGACAACATTGATATGCTCATTTCTTGTTTGTGGTGGACGGTACGTCTTATCATTTGATGGTTTTTGGTTGGATTGGGTATTACTTGGCAATGAACCAGATGGTCTAGAGGAATGTTGGTCAGAAAGTCTGCCAAACTTGTTTTCAAGATCTTGGATAGATGCTTGATGATTTTTCTGTCCTTGCTCAACTTTGGCTTTGAGATTGAAAAATTGATTTTTGATAAAATCATTTTCGGATTTTTGACCAGCCACGAATTCTCTCATGGTTTTCTCGAATTCAGTTTCTTCCATCTTTTTGTCGGGATTTGGTGGTGGTGGATCGTCAGTTCGTGGTTGAGAATCACGGTTGTCATCCCTTGGTCGGCGATCTTGCCAATTTCCAGAATTTCGACCGTAATAATTACTACGATATCCTCCTTCACGATATCCTCCTTGATCGTAACTCGCTTCTCCTTCCTTTGGTCCACCCATAGGTTTATCGTCGCACTCGGACGATGGATGATTTCCTCCACAATTTTTGCATCCGTCTCGCATTCCCTTCATTTCTTCTTTGATATCTTTGTACTGCGAGTCAATTTTTGAGGTTAACGCTTCCATCTTCTCCATGAGTTTTGAGGTATCGGTGTTTTCGAAAAGAGCAACGGTTTTTCGGAGAGGTTTGGTTTTGGAATCTTTGGACCAATCAAGTTTGAGAAGTACTCGATCTTCGAGCAATTGATGGGCATCGTTGGGAGTCTTATAGAGAAAAATTCCTCCAGCATCAAGGATGCCTTGAGAGATTTCATCTAGTCCATGGTAAAAGATTTAGATAATGGTTCCTTTTGATAATCCATGTCCATGACAACTACGAAGCAAATCTTTCATTCGAAGCCAAACTTCGACAAGTGATTCGTTTGGGTTTTAGGTGAAAGCACGAATTTCTCCCATTAATCGATCAAACATGGCAGGTGGAAAGAATCGGCTTACAAAAGCTTGCCTCATCTCCTCCCAAGTATTGATGATTCCTGGTGTTAATTCATTGTACCATACTTTAGCATCTCCGGCGAGTGATGATGGGAAAAGTTTGAGTTTGATGGCATTGACATCGGTGTTGCCATAACGGAACATGCCGCAAATTTCGATGAATTCGGCAATGTGCTTGTGCGGATCGGCCCGCGCACGGCCATCGAATTGACGGTCTTTGATCATAGAAAGGTGATGTCCCTTCACGGTGAAGTTGTCACCAAGATTGACAGCAACAATAGCACTTTCGGGGGTTGGTGCTACGGTTCGGTTGGTTCCCCACATGGGTTGATCGTCCGCCATGGGAAAAGGTAAATTGGTGAAAGGGTTGTAAACAACTTTGGCTTCTATGAGGTTATCAAATGGTGGGTTTGGTACTCTTGGTACATGATTTTCCAATGGTACGAAAAGTGTTCTTCTTCTTCTTCGAATCAAACGTTTGGGGTTGGTAAGAGGTGTAATTGGTTTTATTCTCGCTGCTCGATTGTTCATACAATGTCCTAGAGAATCCAGGCAATATCTAAACACACGGACAAACAACGAAAACAGTTTTTATGGGACAGAGTGGGTAACCGGATCGGTTGCGGATTGCGACCGATCGGTTAGACCAGTTGATTGATGGGTAAAATTGTAACCGATTCGGTTGAGGGACAACCGGATCCGGTTAAGGTTTCTGAGAAAAATTTTTGGTTTGAATCGACTGAGGGAAATTCAAAAACTTGTTGAAACACAATCAAATCCCCGGCAGCGGCGCCAAAAACTTGATGTGCTGGGTGTGTACAAGTTTTAAATTTATAAAAGGTGAATTACCAATATTACCAATAACACATACGAGCAAGTATACTCGTCCGTTATAGCAAGATTACGAAGGTAAGTCGGGATCGTTCGTAGGGATTTGAGTGAATCTAAACACAAGTTTGAATTAACAGAGTCTATCCAAAACATATAATAAAGCAAACAGATATAATGAAATTCAGATGATTAAAAACTACACTTGCTTAAACTAGTTTCATATCCTAGATTAATGTGATTGTGTTAACCTCTTAACATGTTGGTTATGATAATTAGTTGGAAGACTAATCTATTGTTCTTACAAGTTAAACCTTCGTCAAGATTTTAGTTCATAAAAACAAGCATTACGTTTAACCAATCAATTCAAGATCAATTCAAGTTTCATAAGTCTACATATATAAACTTAAACACAAAAACATCCATTTGTTCATCAAATTGCTTAAGAAATGGTCAATACAAAAGGTAACCGATCATAGACAAAAGGCTACAATTGATTCTCAACAACTAGTCTTACGACCTTTTAGATGTTTCCAACCAATCCAATTTGATAATCAAAAAGCGTTTCTATTACAACCACACCTTAGTTCCTTTGTATAATCAAGAATAATGGGTAAAAACAATCATCCATAGAAAAAATGATTATGACTAGTTGAATAACAATAAGTTCTTTCGACCCCAACGATTACTATCAATTAGCCAAACTTGATTAACAAATGTCACTATGAAACTTTAGCACAATTGGATCTTAGAATCAACTTGAAATTGAATTAGAACATGTTAACATAATCACTAACTAATCATATGATAATCAACATCATTTAAGCAAGTGTATAAGGAAACTAGCCACTCATAGCAAACATGAACATAAACTCAGAACTTTGAACATTAGAAAACATGATTAAAAGTCTTACAATGCTTGTAATAAGATTAAAAATGGTGTAGTAATGATTCCCAAAGTATTGGGGTAGACTTCTTGGTGATTTGGCCTCCAAATATGGAACTTCTGGAACTCCAAACTTCTCTGGACTTCTAAGGACGAATTTTTAGAGCTTAAGGCTTTGTTTGATGAGTAGAGAGATTTGTATTTGAGGTGTGTCTCATATGCTCACAATTGGCCTCTATTTATACTAATTCCAAAGCCTAGGGTATTAATTGCTGAACTTGGGCTCCAAGGAGTAAGGAAGGGACTAGAATACACCAAGAGAAGGACCTAGGATTGTTTGGATGCAAAGGGAAAGCTTAGTGATGAAGATTTGGCAACTGCAACTTCTCCAACCAAATTGGTTATACGACCAACCGATCCGGTTGGTCTTCTACAAAGTTAGCCAACCGATCCGGTTGCGGGTTGCGACCGATCGGTTGGTGATGGTCATAGTGTTGTTTCTGGTCGTATTCCAGCCGATCCGGTTGGATTTCCTGAGTTACGGAAACTTGATCTTTTCTTCTCTTTATCTTGTAGAACTTGGTTCCTCAATCACTATGGTCTTCAAAGGTCCTTGAGATACTGATTTAGACTTACTGAAACGGGAATCTTCATTTTGCTGAACATTTCTTTATTTTCCTTCCGTTTCCCTGCACTTGGTTATAAACACTAGACAAACATCTTTTGATGCGTTGAAGTACTATAATCACTAAATATAACCAAATAACAGATATAAAAACACACATAACGCTACTAAAAACATGCACAATCTGAGCGTTATCATCCTCCACCAATTCCTCCTTCATTTGAGGATCTTCAACCCACTTCACTTGAACCTCCTCTTCAAGACGCTCAACTTTTACCACCATCCTTTCAAAACCATGACAAGGATTGCTATCATTGTCAACATGTTGAAAGGTTGATACATGAACTACGTGAAGAGCAACGTTTCATGTTTTATCACCTCCTCGAACGTTTCGATGAGGTCAACAAACCTAAACAACCATGAGCCTAAGGATTAAAATGGTGTCCCTGTCTCAAACTTAACTTAGAACATTTAGGAATCCCATTTCATGTTTGATCATCCATAAGCACGTGGTTGCTTCTTAAGTTTAGGTCACTCATTAGTATTAGAAGAATATGTATTACATGGCTAAATCATTCTCTTAGTTTTATAGATTTGTTGATTATCTCTTTGTTTTATTGAGTGATAAACTTATTTGCCATATTGCTTTGAGTATATGTATGTTGTTTGTATACATATCTCACTTTGATATTAACATTGTTTGTTATATCACCAGTACTGAAAATATGTCACCAGACAGACGAATCCCTAGAAATTGCCTAGACGGATCCCTCAAAGGAGGGAACCGTGGGATCCGTGCAACAGAAGACCAATTTTTTACTAACTTGAGTCTTATTTACAAAAAATTATGCACTATACACTTGTTTTCTAACCTTTATTTTGTAGATATTCAAAATACACATGAAGACTTTGACACCCTAAGCTAGGGGTAGCTTTGTGTCAAACCATACATTGCAAAACCATTTGCAATACAATCCTCATATGGATTATATTTCGTTACGTCCCCTTGCAATGTGGCAATCATTAAGGGGGAGCGTTATCGTCACTACGACAAAACCATTTGCAACCATAGGTGCAATACATTAGCTTAGTAGTGTTTATTTACTTGAAGCCCTCACAAAGGGATGGCCTTGTCAAGGGGGATTCAAGACGAGAACTCTTCCCATCACTTGCTCTCTACATTTCTTTTTCTTTTACATGTTTTTCTTAAAACATTGTGTTAGTTTCTTTTCGACGCTCTTTTAGTTTCGACAAAAAGGGGGAGAAGAGAGTAAAAACTCCAATTCGAACTTTTACGAATTTTATTTTTTCCTTAAAATAATTTTATATTTTGTCATCAACAAAAAGGAGGAGATTGTTAATACAAATAAGCCGTAAAAACATTTATTTATATTTTACGATCTTCTAATATTTTGTCGATAATAAACGTAAAATCATTTTAACGAAACAAATAAAATACGTGAATGGTTTGAGCCAATAGTTTTTCTGACACACTTACGTTTTCACATAAAACACTAAAACAAGTATAAGTGATTTTATGATTTAGTAATACATATGTACAACAACTAGTGTTTACATATTGGGAAAATATATGCATAACTAGTATGTATTATAATGGGTAAAAACTACTACCCATGGAGCATATCCATAACCCATGGTATTGTCCCATATCCATTTGACTAGATGCATTGCATCTATTAGGTACATTGTATCTAATGAAATACCCATGGACCAACCCATAACCCATGACCAATGCCCATAACCAAAAAACCCATGAGCAAAGAGGAGCATCCCACGGATCCCTAGCTTTACACTTGATGGATCCCTTAAGGGAGGGATCCGTGGAACAGTAGTTGTTTTCCTTTATAAATAGTGAGCCATTTCTTCCTTTTGGGTTGCCACTCCCACACATACTTTCCCCAAGTATTGTAACTCTCTAACCACTGATCCTAAGGGATCTTTCTATGTAGTTTGTCTTTTGTTTTTGTGTGATTCTCTAGGTTCCTCTTAAAGGCAAGATCACCACTTCTTGAAGTCGAGCAAGCTCAAGTCAATGAGTTGCCATGCTTCGTCATCATCAAGACTACTGAGGTTCTCTTGTTGATACTTCTTTCCTCCTCTATAGAAGTGTTGTGTCGAAGGCATTAGTGAAGGATGCCAAAAGAGTCAAGACGAAAGTATTAGTGAAAGGTGCTTAACGTCTGTGTCAAAAGCATTAGTGAAGAATGTTAAAGGAGTCAAGACGAAGGCATTAGTGAAAGGTGCCAAGCGTTCGTGTCAAGGGCATTACTGAAAGATGCCTAGGAGTCAAATCAAGTGGCATTAGTGATGGATGCCAAGGTCATATAATAAATGAGATGCATTGTTATACAAATAGTGATAGTTTGTTTCCAAGGATGTTGTATCCTTGATGGTGTTGTAATAAGGAGTGGGTCTCCTTTGGGATTAGGTGTTGTGTAGCATTGGGTAGTAGTTCCTCCATTGTAATGGAACTCAGTACTTAGCCTAGTACTGGCTACAGGGTAGGCGACGTTGTGGTAGGTGTGGTTAACCTTGGTGAAAGAACCCGGTGGTTAGCCTAGTACCAGAAAAAGAGTAGGCGACGTTGTGAAGGCTTCTCCGCCATAAGGAGTTTGTGTCGTGTAGTGATTACGAACTCTCGAGTAGGTGACTCGGGGAGTGGAGTAGGGCAAGGAAGGTGTCCTTGTAGCCGAACCACTATAAATACTCGTGTCGTGGTTATGTGCTTATTACTCTTTATCTTTTATTACACTTTTATATATTTATCTATCAACGTCCAACATACACATTTAAATAGATTGACATAAGTCGATCTAAATATTTTAAAACAAAGTTTTAATTAGAAAAACTATTCAACCCCCCTTCTAGTTTTCCACAATGACTATGACATGTACTTGTCGATTGATGATACATTTACAAACTATAAAAAGACTCACGGGGGTACTAAATCATCACACGAGCTCGGTGTCTACCTAGCTCCTAATATCATATATTATCAAACTTCCATGATCAAACCATGATCCAATATCCAATCCAAGCCGTAGCACTTCTGATACACATTAACCTACAAGAAAATGGAAACTATAACATGTAAGCGATAACGCTTAGTAATTAATCGGCTAAAACATGGTAGTGCTTCTATCATCATATAATTCACATAAGCATTTATACACACATACCATATCACAATTAGCACATAAGGCAACAACACATACCTTAATACTTCATTAGGCAATTAACTCTATAATCATCAGCATTTCCTATATTGGTCCAATAATTCCTTGCTTAACTATAACCAATCTTTATTATAACAATCATAGACACATCATATAATAATTTCCACATTAAGCATGTAGTAACCGGATTACTTACCTTAGCCTTCAAGCTAAGCCATACACAATTTATCATTATCTTCATCAATAATATCCAACATCATTCATAGCTAACATCTTTAAACACAATAATCAAAGTACGCTTAAAACAACATCAAATAACTAAATCCATGGTTTACACAACCATTTGGCTTACCATTACAACTTCAAATCATCACATAATCATATATTGATTATATGATGATTCACCCATAAATTATCCAACTTTTACTCATAATAAGATTTCCCCAAGATTACTATAACTCTCTTTAATCGTCAAATGATCATATCTCAAATTACTTATTTTACCTTCAATTCAATTAGAGGCGTTTCACCCAATTACACTATAACATCTTAATTAGTGTTTAAAACCACATTTACTCAAAACCCCCAACTTGGGTACATGAACCCTAACTCTTCAATTAACAATTAACACTTCAATTAAGTAGTACTTACTTGCAAGGATTATCATCAGGGCTTGTTGCTAGTACTAGGCCATGAATTCTCCTTCAATTTGACCATCAAGACATGATGGTCTTCCTCCTTTTCAACTAAGACTGACATACACACACACACACATACAATTTTCTAGAAAATAATATGAGGATAGTAGAATTATCCAGACACTTGCAGTTGGTGTCTTAAGCTATTTGACACAAATGATCCCAAAATCCCCATACTTTCTATTTTGGCCACAAGACACTTATATATAGTTTAAAATGTGGCAACTTAGGTCCCCCTCATTTATATAACTATAACATAACATTTGTTAATTATTAGTTTGACTATCGAGTTGACTAGTCAATCCTGTCAAGTACTTAGACCACATTCAACCACGGTAGGAACCTATTGATATTTCCGGGATAGGGATGTAACACCCGCTTTGCTTATAGAATCCCATATTATCGAGAAGACCTCCGTGCTTGTTTTCAAACCCTCCAACACTTGGTATCCGATCATTTACATGTTATATCTAGGGATAACCCTTTGTCATAAATAAAAATGATTTTTCACCTATCACACTTTAAATTTTTAAAACATTTGCCTTTTTCGATTTTAAGTGTGGGGTTAATACCCTTGATTTTTAAACATTAAGGACAATGTTAAGTTTTAAGTGTGGGGTGGATTTTTATCGAAATATGATTTTTCCTGCTTTTGTCTAGGCCACACATAACCCCGTTTTTTAACCGATTTATGTTACATATATTCCAAAAAAAAAAACACTATTTTTGTGTATAAATAAGTAGGCTAGAACAAGGGAGATTTTGACTTGACTGAGTATTGCACTCTAGCTTTTCCTTTAGCTTTCAAGACTGAGCGTTTGAAAAACTTAAAAATTTCGCAAAGAATGAAAAATGATAGAGTGGAATATAAGTTAGATGCTAAGCGTAGAGTAGTTGGTTCTCTTTAGAGCTCATAGCGTTTAAATTGTAGCTTTTTGCTCCCACCAGCTTAAAAATACATAAAAATAATAATGTTTTCCTTAAATAAATATGCACGGTTTTTACGATTGTTAGTTTTTAATCCTTTTCTAAAAATTCCTGCATATGAAAATTAGGTACATATCAAGGTACTCCCAGTGTTACGGAGAAATAATACAACTGATTCCTGATAGTTTGCTGCTATTGTTTCAGATGTTGAAAGACCGTAGGACTCGGGGTTTGGCACCTAATAAAGATTAATAAACCAAAGCCGTAATAGACTATTGTTTCCAGAAGGTTAGCTGCCATTGTCACAGTTGTTCAATGGGTGGAGGTAAATGTCATAATACTCCAAAGCCGATAAAAGTTTTCTGTTTCATGACGGTTCGCACCCGTTGACTCAGACTTCAAAAAGGTGGAGGAAATTCCAAAGTCGATATAACACTACTGTTTCTTGACGGTTCGCTGCCGTTGTCTCAGTTGTTTATAATAATGAAGACTAATATTGCTTAATTATAATGTTTAAAAAAAAGGCCAAGCGTCGAATCCGGGGATATCTAAATAAAGCTTCTTTCTCTAAACTCGTAGATGAGTTGTTTTGGATGAAATGAAAATGATATCCTCTAAATCGTGTTAAATTAGGACCTTGATGTGGACCTTATTTTTATATGCAGCCGTTCTCTAGGGAAGGATTACTAACTCAGAAAATTTTAAACTTGGTGCCTTTATATGACTAAATAACTATCGAAATAAGAAAAAATCGTTTTTCAAAATGAAACCCTTAGAAGAACTAGGAATAAGGGAGCAAGGAGTAGCTGCGCGTACACAATTAGCATCTATGAGTAGTGTTAGCATTTAATCTTATATTTAGCTATGATTTCGTTTTAAGCTTGGTTTGAGGATTGTGAAAATTAAGCATGATTATCTTTATCCCCTGGAAACTCTTAGTTTGCGCGTTTCCCGTTCTTAAAGCCTTTTATATATGTTGGAAAATTTCTTTTTGTCTTTTAATTATTTTATTCTTAAAACGAGGCTTTTTTAAAGCCAAATATTATTGTACCCTTTGATGATTATCTTTCTGTTTTTGTTTGATGTGAGGGGTTTTTAGTTAAGGGGGTTTAAAAGATTTTCTTTCACTACGTGTGTAATAAACATTGCGTGAGGGACCAACAATGGCTTAAGTGTGGGGTATTTTAATGTGTGCTTAAACACACATAATTTTATATCTAAAAATATGCCAAATCAGACTAATAACCATTTAATACGTCAAATTATATTCCAAATATGTTAGACATGTGTTATTATGTCTTGTAGGTACAAGGGTTTGAAAACAAATCAAAAACGATGATTTTCCGATGAGTTTTAAGGACTTTTTTGCATTTTTTGAAGTTCAAACGAAGTTGTAAAAATTATCCGAGCACTCAATTGGAAAGAGAATAAAATTACGAGTCCATCAGTAATTTGTTTGGAGTATCAAGGCAATAGAAGGAAATTTGAAAGATTAACGGAAGCCCGATCGAAACTTATTAATTATAGAAATTTGGCCCAGGAAAACAAAGAATATAATAGCCCACTTGCATAATCGTTCACAAATCTAGTAGAAGCTCAATTGGTTGTACGTTATTATGTTAAACGAGAAGTCTCGGGTTCGATTCCATATGCTGCGGTATTATTTTTGCTATTAAGTCTTTGCAATCCTTTAAGAGTTACCAGCAATATTATAGCCCATGAATGAACTAAGGCCCAATCGATGCTACAGCGAGGCCCAGTAAATTAACAAGCCAACAACGTAGTCCATAAGGCCCATTTGCAGCAGCCCATTAAATCCTTGACAATCAAGATCCACGTACGAAGCCCACAAAGAACGAGCCCAGTAACAGCTCCAAGCCCAAGTGGAATAATAATATTATAAAGTGCAAAATTAAATACATGCAGCGCATGAGGCTGCTCCATTTCCCACTCTCAAGTCCACTAATTTTTTATCCAGCCAATCCCATAGCGACACGTGATAGAATACGAGGTTGGATACCTTGGAAGGATCGAGAATTGATGAGTTGCTATAAATTGTAAGGAGAGTAGCACCTGATCCGAGACATTCATCACACACAAATTTACACACAGTTATATTTATTTTTATTAGTAGCATTTTTTTTTGAGTTTATTTTTGTGCTTTTTTAGATGATTGCTTATTATTGTAATAACTTTAGCTTATTTTGAGCTTATTTGTACAACTTATTTCAAGCTTATTTAATGAGGAAGATGTTTGTTACTTAGCTTATTTATTCTACTTCTACTATTTTTTTTCTTTTTTTTCCTTATCTAATAAGTCCTTAACCCTTATTAGCTTTTTCTGGCTTATTTAGATCTAGCTTATTTAATAAGCACTTTTATATTATTTTCTTTTAAAACCTTTTATAATCTTAGATCTACTATTTGTTTTGAAAATTACTTTATAAAAACCCAAAAAGATTTAATCTTTCTTTGTTTTTCTTTGAGAATAAGTTATTGATTAGCTTATTTCTCTAGATCTAGTCCTTAAGCATACCCAATCCACATTTAATCTTCGGATTTCAACAACTTAGGTTTAGGTGGATATTTGATCTAATCTTTAAGCTTTTTCTTAGCTTATTTCAATTAAAGTTTAGTACTTTTTAAATCAATAAGCTTTTTCATAGCTTATTTGATTCATATTATTACTTATTTGTCCTAATCTTGTTAAAGTTTTGTTTTTCTTAGTGTCTCATCATCTCATCCTAAGGCGAGGAGTTTAAGGGTTTTATAAGCTAGCTTATTACTAAAGTTTATAGATTCTTAGTCTTAATAAGCTAATTATTTAATAAAGTTACAAATTTATTAATTATTTTGTTTTATTAAAGCTTATAAAGAAGTAAACTTTAGAATTTGATAAGCTTATAAAATCGGGTGGTTTTATTCGTCTCATATTTTAGATCGGGTTCTATTTTCTTTACTTTCTCTTTAGCTTATATTTTTAGCAGAAATATGGTTATTATTGTTGAGATTATTATTGTTGGCTTAATAGTTATGCGTAGTGAGTAGATTTTTATATGCTTGTTAAGCGAGTAGTTATTTGGGATTTGAGTGTGAAAAGCTTAGAAATTGTTGATTGATAATCTTCGGTTAGTTGGGTTGATTTTTGGTTATATCAAACATGAAAAAGCCGTTTTGAAATGTAATTTTCTAAATCAAGTAAATTTTACCTAGATAAAGAATTGTTTTCAATATAAGCCAACGTTGTGAGAAAATAATTTTATTTCGACGGATATTAATTAAACGGGCTTAATAAATTATTCGCACGTAATTATCTTTTCACCTCACTTGACAAGCATAGTTTTTACTATTATATTCTTAGCTTAATTTTATTTCATCCTTAGTTGTTTTTTAATTTTAATTAGTTAAAATATTTCTTATTAGATTAATTAGTTTTAAAAATCTTTTCAAAATCCAAAGCCAAAAACATCGACAATCAAGCATAAAACATTTCAATTCGTATCTCGCCGTGGATTACGCTCGGAAGATTGATTATCATTTTTACCAATGTTGCAAAAATCGCGAATCGGTAGTCGGGCGGTCGACCTCCCTGTAGCATGTAATCGGTCTTGGCGGGATTAATCGGTGTTTAATCGGATCGGCATTTTCAACAATTTTTTAGTCTTTTCGGCAAATTTTAGGTATTTTCGACAAGTTTTAGGTATTTTTGACAAGTTTATGTATTGTCGGCAATATTTTTCTTGAAAAACATCTTGTAATAGATATAAACAATGATCATAAGTTATTCAAATAATTTTATGGGTAGTTTTAAGTATTTTCGGCAAGATATGAAGGTTTTCGACAAGTTTGACCACCATTAACCGTCATTGACCACCATTGACCATGGTTGACCGATTTGTTTGACCGATTTACATAAATCGGAAAGGTTGGTGGCCTTGCAGCACCTAATCGGCCTTGTAGGCCTTATTTTGCAACACTGATTTTTACTCAAGTGATTATTAAATCTAACGAGAAAACTTTAAAAATTAAAACTGCCGTATTACAACGAATCAGTTTTTGGCGCCGCTGCCGAGGAGATTTGTTACGATTTTTGCGCTGTGTTTCAAGTTAGTACCTTGAAGATCCTTTCTTTTGAATGTTTATTTTCGTATTTTTAGAAGAAAAATCAAATAAAAATTGAAAAAAACAAAAATTCATTTTTTTTTTAATTTTTCAAAAATCCATAAAAAATTACAAAAAATCCATAAATAATTTTCTTTTTATTTAATCTTTTTCAAAAAATTCAAAAATATTTTCATTTTTCAAAATAAATAAATAAATAAATAAAATATAAAGTAAAAAAATTACAAAAATTACAAAATTACAAAAATATAAAAATAAATTAAAAAAAATAAAATCATTGTAAATATGTTTCGAGAAAAAGTCATTTCTTCTCTCTTTCATCCCCATGATCTTCGGACCATGGAGGACTTTTATCATCCTTCACTCATCAGTAGAGGCGGACCGGTCGCTCCAACAACCAATCAAGCATCCTATTTTATTCTGAAAAATCATATGATTGAGCGTATTCGACAAAATTGTCAATTATATGGATTTGAAAATGAAGATGTGTTGGGATATGAAAGTACTGAAGATATGAAAGTACTGTAAGCTGCAAAGAACTGGAAGAAGTCAAATAGTCAAAGTACTGCTAAAGACAGAGTCAAAGTACTGCAAGATAAAGTCAAAGTACTGCTAGAACAAAAGAATTGTTATATTCGTTTATGGAAAGAATTGTATTCCATGTTTAGATTACTTGTTGTACAAGGTTATCAATTGTAAACCGACTAGGATATCCTTGAGCCTATAAAAGGACTCCTAGATTGGCATTAGAGGTACGATTTCAGAAAAAGAGTTTTAGAGTTTACGAATTAGTGTTTTAGAGAAAAGTTCGATTATCTTAGAGTTGTCTTAGAGTATCTGCATAATAAGCAGATTTAGAGTTTATAATAAAGTTATTCTTCTTAGCTTTGTTAAGTAAATTCCGCGTACTTGATAAAGATTGCTCAGTGTTTCTTTGTTAATAACTTAGGATTTATCCGAGGTTATTAAACCTTAACAAGCTAGTTAAGTTAGTTTGATTAAAGTATATCGATCCAACAAGTGGTATCAGAGCTTGTGTGGAAACTCTGACTAGGAAGAAACCCTACTTCAACAAAATTCAAGATGTCGACTGAAGCTGTTCCACCACCCTCAATCACCTCACTCAGAATTCCAATAATCAAGAAGGGAGAATATGATCTCTGGTGCATGAAGATGAGGCAGTATATTGCCATTACAGACCATGCTTTATGGAATGTAATTGTGAATGGGAATGAAGTAGTTTCAGATCCCATTGTTGTTCCTGGACAACCTACAACACCAAAGGCAGTCTTACCAGCAGCAACCCTAAGGAATCAAGAGAAGGCTCTAAACATTCTCTTGTCTGCCATTCCAGATGGTCATCTTCTCAAGTTTCATGATGCTAAAGATGCTAAGCAGCTCTGGGCTGCTCTCAAGACCAGATTTGGAGGGAATGAAGCCTCTAAGAAGATGCACAGAAACTTGCTGAAACAACAGTTTGAAACTTTCACAGTAGGAGAAAGAGAGAGTCTTGATGCTGCATATGATAGGTTTCAGAATCTCCTCAACATGTTGGAATTATACAAGGCACAAGTATCAGTTGAGGATGCTAATTTGAAGTTTCTAAGGAGTTTGCCATCTACATGGCATGTGATTGCTACTATGATCAGAGGACAACAGGGATTGGATGTTATGGACTTTGATGATCTCTATCATCAACTGAAGGTGTATGAACATGAGATGAGTGGTCAACCAAATTCCAAATCTCATAGTATTGCTTTTCTATCATCTGAAAAGAAGAACAGTACTTCCAAAAGTACTGCTTCTCCTCAAAGTACTGTTTCTCAAAGTACTGCTGTTTACAATCCCTCATCATATGCTCAGCAGGCCCCACCATCTACCCCTTTGCACTCAGATGAAGTTGTGTGCTCCTTCTTTGCACAACAAGCAAGCTTACCTGTCACTTATGAAGAGGATCTAGCACAGATTGAAGAAGATGCACTTGAAGAAATTGATATCAGGTGGCAAGTTGCTATGATCACTGCAAGGATCAAAAAGTACATGAAGAAGCCAGGCAAAAGTATTGACTTCAAACCAAAACAAGGAATAACTTTTAACAAATCTAAAATTGAATGCTTCAATTGTCAAAAGACTGGTCACTTTGCAAGGGAGTGCAGGTTTGCTAAGTATCAAGCAAACAGAACTTCTGAGAAGCCTAAACTTGAGCTCAAGGAAATTCTAATAACTGAAACAAAGGCTTTGGTTGCTCAAGAGAAGTTATCAGAATTTGACTGGAGTGAAGAATTTGATGATGAACCGGTGACTTACTGTATGGTAGCAGTGGAAGATGCAGTTGAAGACACAGTGGAAGCTTTGGATTGGAGCACTGCTTTTGATGAAGAATCTGAACATGCTGCTTTGGAATATGATGATGGCTTTGGAGGATTTGATTGGAGCAAAGAAAGTGAAGATGATCCTGTTCTTCTTGCTATGGTGGCTACTTCACCAACTCAGTCTCCTATCTCTGAGGTATGCTCAAACTGTTATGAGTTTTATCTAAAACTGCTTAACAATTATGTGATTGAAAGAGATAATTGTATTAGGGCTAGGTCTGAGGTAGCAGGTTATCAAATCACTTTAGAGTCTATAGAAGCTAAAATCATAACACATGAAAATAATGAAATGGCTTGGGCTGAAAAGTATCAACAGGATTACCAGTTAAAACTTAGTGAATGGAAACTAAACTGTAAAATTGCTGAAATTGAGAAATTAACAAAGGAAAGAGATGATTTGTTAGCTAAGTTTGCTGCTTGGGGAGAGTCTGGCTTGTCCCATGTTGCCTATGTTGAAAAACAGAGAAGGGCTTACATTAGAACAGGCTTAGGATATGGCATGGACTTTAGTAACATAAATGAAAACCAAACTAGTGATCAGGATGATGGTGTTTTTGAGGACATAACCACTAGTGATGATGAGCTCATTAACTATGTAGATACATCTAGTAATGAGGGATCAATAAGTGAACCACCTCCTGAATATAAGAAAGACAATGGTTATCATGCTGTTCCTCATCCCATTAGTCATCAACCCTCTAGGCCTGATGTTTCTCGTTATGGAGTAGACAGTCTAGAGTTTAGGAAGAAGCTTGTTGCTCAATCTAGGTCTGAGAAACCCAAAGATACTGTTGAAAATAATGTTCAAAATGAAGCAGTACCTTTAAACCAAAGTACTGCTCAACAAGCAGTACCTTCTGCAAAACCTTTTCAAAACAGTACTGCTAAACCTTTTTGGGATAATTTTGGTCAAAACAGATTTTATCAGTCATCAAGAAGGCAAAATAATTTTGGGCATAGACATAGAAGAAATCACTTTGGTCATATGGGTCAAAAACTGTGTTTTGTGTGTTATAGTCCTACTCACTTAATCAAAGATTGTGACAAACACTCAGAATATCTAAGCAAGTTTCCAAGGAATAAGTCAACCAACCAGAAACCTAGAGAGTACAAACCAGTTTGGACTAATTCACATAGGGTTAATCACAGAAACTTCACACCAGATCATAGATACCCACATCAGAGAAGACCTTCAGTATCTCACAGTACTTTCCAAAGTACTGCTCAGAAACAAGGTACTGATAACACTGCTTGGAATAAGAATTCTAGGAGATCTCACTATCAACCTAGAAGGTATCACAATTCATATAGGGGATCTAGATCACAGGAACCATATGTTAAAACTGAATGGATTAAAAGGGAAAGTACTGCTGAGGGACATACAGTACGTTCAACAAAAAGTGAATCAGATGTTTTTGTGACACAAGAAAATGCTAAAAATCTGGTGAAAGAGATTTATGTTGAAAAACCAGAGAGTTTTGAAAATCCACATGCTAAAAATCATAAGATAATTTTGGATCATCATTTGAAAGATAGTGGGAATTACATACTCAAAGAATTTGAGTTTGTAACTCCTCAAGGGGAACACAAGTCAGTAATGGCTTGGGTTCCTAAAAGTTTCTAACTCTTTTCTTTGTGTGCAGGGCAACCGAGAAGAGGAGCTTAAAGATCATCTTATTGTGGATAGTGGTTGCTCTGGAAGTATGACAGGCGATAAAGAGATCCTGTCTGATTTTAGAAATATTAGTGGAGGAAAAGTTGCATTTGGGAATGATCCCAATGGAGGAAGGATTACTGGGAAAGGAACTATTAAAGCTGGTAGAATCGATTTTGAGAATGTCAGATATGTGAAGGAGCTAAAGTTCAACTTGTTGTCAGTCTCTCAAATTTGTGATAAAAAACATCATGTGTTATTCACTGACACAGAATGTCTCATCCTTTCTTCTGACTTCAAACCTGTTGATGATGACTTGGTAGTACTTAGAGTACCAAGGACAAATGATGTGTATAGTTTAGACATGAAGAGTCTACATTCCTATGGAAGAGCTACATGTTTGGTGGCTAAAGCAACATCTGAAGAGGCACATCAATGGCATAGAAGACTGGGCCATGTTAATTTCAAGAACATCAACAAACTGGTCAAAGGCAATTTAGTTACAGGTTTACCTTCAAAGACTTACAAGAATGATCAATCATGTTTGGCATGCAAGAAGGGTAAACAACACAAAGCTTCCTGCAAGAAGCTTGAGGAAAGAACTATTAGAGAACCATTGGAGCTATTACATATGGATTTATTTGGACCTGTCTCTGTGGCAAGTTTAAATAAGAAAAAGTACTGTTTGGTTATTACTGATGATTGTAGTAGATTCAGTTGGGTTTTCTTTTTGGGCTTTAAAGATGATACCTTTGATGCTATTCAGACTCTAATAATAGCACTTGAAAACCAATTAAGACTCAAGGTTAGAGGTATTAGATGTGACAATGGAACTGAATTCAAGAACAAGCCTATGGATGACTTTTGTGCAAATAAAGGCATAAAAAGGGAGTTTAGTATTGCTAGAACACCACAGCAAAATGGTGTTGCAGAGAGGAAGAATAGGACCTTGATTGAAGCAGCAAGGACAATGTTAGCAGATTCCCATCTCCCTATTCAATTTTGGTCAGAAGCTGTAAGTACTGCATGTTATGTACTCAACAGGGTCTCTGTCACCAAACCACAGATGAAGACACCCTATGAATTGCTGATGGGCAATAAACCCAACATTCGTTTTATGAAGCCTTTTGGATGCCCTCTTACTATATTGAACACCATTGATAATCTGGGAAAATTTGATGGCAAGTCTGAAGAAGGTTACCTATTGGGTTATTGTACTAACAGTAAAGGCTTTAGAGTATACAACAGAGTTACTAAGAATATTCAAGATTGTCTTCATGTTGAGTTTATAGAAGATCAAGACAATGAGAAAGGTAAAGGTCCTGATTGGATGTTTGATCTTGAGATTTTATCTCCTTCGATGAATTATGTTCCTGTTAGAGAAGAAAATCAACCTTTGCACAATGAAGAAGATATCCAATATGTTGTTCATGATGTTCATATTAGACCTGATACTGTTCCAAAACAAAGTACTGCTGTTCCTAAGCAAAGTACTGATTCTCCAAAACATAGTACTGTTGCACCACAATCCTCATTATCTGCTGAGGATCAATCTATTCAAGAGGAACTTAATCAGATGCTTCTTCAAGATGTTTTAGCACATTCTTACACTGATGAACAAAGGAGAGCTTATGAAGAAGCAAAGAAGAAGAACAAGACTGCAGAATACTCTCACAGTACTTTGGACAGTACTTTCGACCAAAGTACTGCTGCACCTGTTGACAGTACTTTAGATGATTTGGATGATCCTACCATGCCTGGGTTAGAAGAAACTGATGATGAGCTTGAAGATGAAGGTATTTTCACAGATTCCAATGAAGGTGCTGATTATACTAACTTAGATGATACATATGAAGTTCCACAGTCACCAATCTTACGAATTCATAAGAATCATCCAGCTGATCAAATCATTGGTCCTTCTACTTCTGGAGTTATTACAAGACACAAAGCTAAGGGTCTCTCTAAACCTCACAATGCTTTACTTAGCTTTGTATATAAACAAAACAGGCTGAATCATAAGGACCATCAAACCTGCTTATTTACTTGTTTCATCTCTCAAGAGGAACCCAAGAATATTGCTCAAGCTTTGACTAAAGAAAGCTGGGTTGATGCTATGCAGGAAGAACTTCTTCAATTTAAACTTCAAGAAGTTTGGGTTTTATGTGATCTTCCAGATGGGAAGAGAGTTATTGGAACCAGATGGGTTTTTAGAGTCAAAAGAGATGAAAGAGAGAATGTTATCAAAAACAAAGCAAGGTTAGTTGCTCAGGGTTATAGACAGGAGGAAGGGGTAGATTATGATGAGGTATTTGCTCCTGTGGCAAGGATTGAAGCAATTAGAATCTTTCTTGCTTTTGCTTCATACATGGGTTTTCAAGTCTATCAGATGGATGTCAAGAGTGCCTTTCTATATGGCACTATTACAGAAGAGGTGTATGTGAAACAACCTCCAGATTTTGAAGATCCTTAACACCCAAACAAAGTCTATAAGGTGGTTAAGGCTCTTTATGGTCTTCATCAGGCACCTAGAGCTTGGTATGAGAGGCTCTCTACATTCTTACTGCAACATGGATACAGGAGGGGAGCTATAGACAAGACTTTGTTTATCAAGAAAGACAAAAAGGATATCATGTTAGTTCAAGTGTATGTTGATGATATCATCTTTGGGGCTACCAAACAGTCCATGGTTAAGGAGTTTGAGCAGCTGATGCAGAAGGAATTTCAATGAGTTCAATGGGAGAGTTAACTTTCTTTTTAGGACTTCAGGTTAAGCAGTCCAAGGAAGGAATTTTCATTAGCCAAGACAAGTATGTTACAGACATACTTAAGAAGTTTAATTTTGATGATATGAAGGCTGTTACTACACCTATTAAATCTATTAATTCATTGGGTAAAGATGAAGATGGACAGCCTGTTGAAGTCAAGCTGTACAGGTCAATGATTGGCTCTCTTATGTATCTTACTGCATCAAGGCCTGATATCATGTTTGCAGTTTGTCTATGTACAAGATATCAAGTCTCACCAAAGATCTCTCACCTGAATGCAGTAAAAAGAATTTTCTGTTATTTGAAACAACAACCTAAGTTAGGGTTGTGGTATCCTAAAGAGTCACCTTTTCACTTGGAAGCTTTTTCAGATAGTGACTATGCAGGTGATAATTATGATAGAAGATCCACAACTGGTGGATGCCAATATCTTGGAAGAAGGTTAGTCTCCTGGCAATGCAAAAAGCAGACAATTGCAGCAACATCATCTACTGAAGCTGAATATGTAGCTGCTGCAAGTTGTTGTGGACAAGTTTTGTGGATGCAGAATCAACTCTTGGACTATGGGTTCAATTTCAAAAATACTCCTATCAATATTGATAATGAGAGTACAATTTGTATTGTGAAGAATCCTGTGTATCATTCCAAGACAAAGCATATTCAGATTAGGCATCACTTTATCAGAGATTGCTATGAGCATAGGCTCATTAATGTGGTTAAAGTTCACACGGATGACAATGTAGCTGATTTACTCACAAAAGGTTTTGATGTGTCACGATTCAATCACTTGGTCGTGAGCATTGGAATGATTAACTACTAAGCTATGTTTAAGGGGAGGACTATAAGGTGTTAGGTATAGTCCTGTGTATTGCTTGAGGGGAGGATGCTTGTTTATACTTAGTTTATATGAAGGTATTTGGCAAAGTACTGTTTTTCCTGAAAGTACTGCTTGGAAAGTACTGTTTGGGAAAGTACTGCTTATGTGGAAAGTACTGTTTGTCGTATTAAAGTACTGTTCCAACGGTAATATTGATGGGTAATTGATAGTAACCGTAACTTTGTTATTATAGGCTGTGATTTTTCAAATCCCACCTATAAATAACTACTTTCCGATTTTCCCTCTCATATTATTACTTCACATCTTTTCTATACTTATCTCCCAATCATCATCTCTTTATTATTCGATCAAAATCTTTATTGTGCTCACTTATTCAATAATGGCGAATCGTTTAACTGTTTCAAAGCACAATATGGTGGCTAATTTGGACAAGACTGAGGCGAATGTGGCTTTTTATGATATTATTGATTATCTTACTGGGTCGCCTATTAGTTATGCTCTTTTAGTTGAGCCGGATATAATTGAACCATGGATTCAAGAATTTTGGGCTAATGCAAGAGATAATATGGAGGAGGATGAATATTATATTAGATCAACAGTTGCTGGACGGACTATCAAGATTACAGAAGCCTCTATTCGAGAAGATTTATTATTTGGTGATGAAGATGGGGCTATTCGATTTGACAAGCAACTGATTTGGGATACTTTTAGGAATCTTGGTTATGAAGGATCTTTGACAGAACAAACATTCAAGAAAGCATTATTCTGTCCTCAATGGAAGTTCTTGATTCATGTACTGCTCCATTGCATAAGTTCTAAAAGTACTTCTTGGGAGCAGTTTGGGTCAAATATAGCATCTGCAGTGGTTGGTTTAGCTACAGACAGAATGTTAAATTTTTCAAGGCTTATTTTGGATGGGATGCTATCACATATATCATCTGGGTCAAAATGGTTGATGTACCCAAGGTTTATACAGGTTTTCTTAAACAAGCAATTGGCTGATGTTCCAAAACCTGCTGCTTTGTTACCTGTTATTGTGCAACAAGCCAAAATATTTACGTTTATGGCTAGGCGAAGTAATTTGTTCAGAGGTGGAGACATTCCATTAACTACTACAATGATGGAAGTTGTTCAAGCTGTACGTGATGCAGCTGGAGAGGATGAAGAAAGTGAAGGTACTGATTCTGTACAAGGTACTGCTTCACAGAGTGCTGCCTCACAAGGTACTGCATCTGCAAGTACTGCTTCTATTGCAGGTACTGCATCTTTACAGGGTACTGTTTCTCCAAGCCCTGAGGTTCAAGCAGAGATTGAAAGATCACCTCCTACCTCTCCTCAACGTTCTGTTCCTGTTTCAAAGGCACATTCACATCTTCCAGGTGATGATCATACTATACCTCGTGAAGGTTTGACTTTGGATAATTATGCTTTGACAAGGGAGCTAGTTCGGTTGAACAAGACTGTTGAGAGTCACGCTAAAGCGCTTAGGAAGTTGAGCCGTAAATATATCTGGTTGAGGAATTTTATTAAACCCTATATTCAAGGTTTCAACTTATGGGTTAAAGAGGAAAACAAACGTCGTAAACAACTTCGCAAGGAATTAAAACGAAAGAAGGTTCCTAAATCATCTTCTGTCAACTTGGGGAGGAATTCAGAAAAGGAAAATTTGAAAGAAGATGTTACAAAGAAAGAATCTGTAAGTACTGCAGAAAAGATTATTTCAGATTCTGAGGAACAAGAAGAAGAAGTGCAAGTTCAAGGTACTGATGATCAAGGTACTGAACATCAAAGTTCGGATCTTCATGATACATCTTGGCAAGAAGTAATAACACCAATAACTCCAAGGGTATTGAATTTTGAAGAAGAAGCTGGTCATTCTACAACTGTTATAGAAGAAGAGGAGGAAGCTACATTCAAACCTATTCATTCTGCGAGTGATGATGAATTAATTGCTACAATGTTAGATTTGTCAAGACCAAGAGGAGGAGTTACTATTAGAGATGTACAAGAAGAAGAACAATCAAGAGCTTCTCAACCTGAAATTGATCCTAAAGACAAAGGGAAAGGTATTCTGGTTGAAACTAAGAAAAAGAAACTCACTTTGGCAGAACTTAGAGCAATTGAAGTTGCTAGGAATGAAGCTGCAGCTAGAAAAGTTCAAGAAGAGTTAGATGCTAAAGATAGAGAAGAACAAGAAGCTCAAGAAGCTAAAAATAGAGAAGCAGCTCAAAAGGTGCAAGATGAATTAGATGCTGAAACTGCTGAACCTTTACAGTCTCCTACACCTGTTAGATTTATGTCAAGAAGACCTAATTTAGCTAAAGAAAGGAATGCAATGATGGCATATTTAAAAAGCAGAGGATATAAAGGACTGTAGAAGCTAAATTATGTTGATATGAAAAGACTCTATGATGCTGAAACAGAAGCTTATAAGAAGAGTGTTGCTGACATTAAAGACTTCAGAGAAGAAGCTTATTGGACTGAAGCTGAAAGGAAGAAGAGCTTAAAGAGAAAAAGACAAACTGAAGTTACAGATGTTCAGTTTTCAAAGAAAGAAAAGGTTAAATTAAGATCTGAGACTAGTGATGAATTGAAGAATTATCTCAGAGTGGTAGATTTTGATTATACAAATGAAGATAATGACATGAAGATGAACAGATCAAAGATTAGTGTTTTCAAAGTTGTGAAATCTAAGAATGGAGATTACATGGTTTTTCATAAAGAAGATGAAAGCTTCAAAGTTTTCAAAAGGCTATGGGATTTGCTGCATATTATAGATAGAGTAGACCTATTCTACTTATATCATGTAGTGAAGGCTTATTTTGAAGATAATCCATTAGAAGGGATTGGTTTGGTTTTACATGGTGATCTCATAACTATGTGGGAAACTGAAGAAGAAAGCACTGATGATATCTGGAAGAATCAAGAAAGCTGGGAAATAGTTTGCTGGAGATTCTTTGAAGAATCTGGAGTTCATGTTTTGGAGCTAGAAAATGGAACAATGATACACATGTTTGCAGAAAGAAGATACCCTCTTACAGTTGAGCTTATGAGAAGAATGCTAGAGCATGGATTGGAAGTAGAAGAGGCTAATGAAACTGCTTGCATGGTTATCAATTTGTTTATAAACTGGACTACCATTGCTGAGAATGATCTATAACTGGTATGAATTTTATTTGAATAAATACTTTTTGATATATCAGTACTTTTATTCAAAGTACTGCTGATCAGACAGTACTTTCATCAAAGTACTGTTTGCTGAACTAAACCAGTTAAATGAATTTTAGAAGAAACCTTTTTGCTAAGTAATAAATATTTTGAAATAAAGGTTGAATAAATGGTTTTTGTGATGATAACATCAATAGGTTATAAATCCACCATGGTTACAAAAGGATTGACTAATCCATGAGCAAACGGCTCTGGTAAAGATATATCAAATCCGTTTTTAGTTGACAACTTGCTAATAAGTTGGATGGTAATCAACTCACCATATCAGTAATGTGAAGAGTTGGCTAGCCCACAAGAAAATGGCTTGTGGTAAAGGCTGTGGAAAAACCATTATTGGTAATTAGTTCACCATTAGATAGAAGAACTAACTAGTCCAGAAGGGTACAGCTTTTGGTAAAGACAAAACAAATCTGTTGATAGCTGGTGGTTTGCTAAAAATCATATGGTTATCAATGTACCATGGTCTTACACACCAAAACATTTGGCTACTCCAGAGATAATGGCTTTGGTAAAGAGATCTAAATCCATTATTTTTTCAATGATTCACTTGAAAGTGATGAGAATAGTATGCAACTTAAACTGAATTAATGTACAATTTGTCATATGTTGCTGTGTTGCTGAAAAGATGGAGATTGTTGAATGATGCTGTGAAGAGAACAATTCTAAGAGATACTTTGACAAGCACAGATATTACAGAGATACAATCTAAAGACTAAGAAACAATCCGTTTTAAAGATGAAGCTGTTAAAGATATATTCACAAAGGAACTTGAAGTCAAGCAAGTAGAATTCAAGTTAGGGGAGGATTGTTGGGATATGAAAGTACTGAAGATATGAAAGTACTGTAAGCTGCAAAGAACTGGAAGAAGTCAAATAGTCAAAGTACTGCTAAAGACAGAGTCAAAGTACTGCAAGATAAAGTCAAAGTACTGCTAGAACAAAAGAACTGTTATATTCGTTTATGGAAAGAATTGTATTCCATGTTTAGATTACTTGTCGTACAAGGTTATCAATTGTAAACCGACTAGGATATCCTTGAGCCTATAAAAGGACTCCTAGATTGGCATTAGAGGTACGATTTCAGAAAAAGAGTTTTAGAGTTTACGAATTAGTGTTTTAGAGAAAAGTTCGATTATCTTAGAGTTGTATTAGAGTATCTGCATAATAAGCAGATTTAGAGTTTATAATAAAGTTATTCTTCTTAGCTTTGTTAAGTAAATTCCGCGTACTTGACAAAGATTGCTCAGTGTTTCTTTGTTATAACTTAGGATTTATCCGAGGTTATTAAACCTTAACAAGCTAGTTAAGTTAGTTTGATTAAAGTATATCGATCCAACAAGATGCAAATGAACACTTCGACAAATTCTTATCGAGCACTCAATTCATCAAGAAAAATTGATTTTCTGACGATGTCATCAATCTAAATCTTTTCTCATTCTCTTTATCCCACGATGTTGAAATATGGTTTTATCATCTTGAAACTCATCCTATTCATCCTTGGGAAGAGATGGTCTCAAAGTTTCTATCAAAATACTTTCCTTATTCTAGAGCGTTGCAACTCAGAAAAGATATCTTGAATTTTCAGCAATTGCCCAAGGAATCAGTATTCGAAGCTTGGGAAAGATTCAAATCACTGTTGCGGAAATGTCCTAATTCTTGCTTCTTGATCAAATCCTAACCTTTTATCAAGGCATAACTACGATTGATCGAGACAAAATCATGTTGCCTGCTGGCGACAATCTCATGCGAAAAACTCCTCAAGAAGCATATAATTTAATCGAGGATATGACACATCATCATTATCAGTGGGACACCGAGGTCCAGTACCATTCTACCACTATTTTGAGTGATCTATATTCCAATTACAATTCCACAGTAAGTGCAGAAATTGAGATCCATGGCAAGTAAGAAAAATATATAAGTCAAAAGTGTAAATCTCAACTAGGACTAGGTCATCCAAACATCGTTCACTTTACATACTCCGATGAGAGTGATGAGGATGAACCTTTAGAAGAAGAAAACGTTCATAGGTCAATTCTTCCTTCGAGTGGCAGTCCTACTCCCTCTTCTGATCCCGCTGTCGCGTCTCTCTCCCCGTCTCTTACCTCCTTCAGAGATAGTGATTTTCTCTTGGAAGAGACCGATGCCTTTCTTGATTTTTCTGATTTGATTTCGCCTGAAATTGACAATTGATTTTTTGATTCAGAAGGAGATATTCTTTTTATTGAACAATTATTAAATGATGATTTGACAAAAGATCTCACTCCGAAAGAGCTTAAAAGGGATGAGACCGAAATGGAGACAAAAATGGATGAGGTGCAGATTGATAGCTCACAAAGTACCGCATGAATCCCACCTTCGTGTATCCCTCTTAAGTCTTAGCCAAAGCTTGAAGAATCTTCTGATGTTCCTATGACAAGTCCTTATAATCCGGTTTCAAATACTGCCAATTTATTAGTTGACCTGTGTAAAAAATTGATAACTCTCTTTGAGAATTGTGAAAATGAGAGTTTTGATATGACAATCCTTCGTCCACACCTTATTTATACACAATACCGTTATCTCATATTTGACTCTTATTCTTTCTTAAGAATCTTTGGCCCGCAACTAATATCTTCTTTATCATACGATTTTCGTCTAGTCTTTCTTGAGAGATTTTCCAAGATTCACTCATTAGATTTATTCGAGTTGGGAGATGAAAATGAAGATTTGATCCCGGAACATTTGTTATTGCCGGTCGAGTCAAAAGTTTGAAGAAATTTAAACGAAGATTGAACCATCCAACCCTTTTGTACTTAATGAAAACTTAATATTGTGAGTGTCAAGCTTAGCGAGTCATTAATAAACAAGTGCTTCTCAGGAGGAAACCCGTGTTATCTATCTGCTAATACAAATATCGTCATTAAACATTATTTATATTTTATGATCTTTACCTAAGTTTTGTTAACGACAAAAGTAAATTTAGTTTTTATAAAGCTTAAAGCTTGTCAAGTTTAATAGATATTAAAACAAGCTTTTTATCAAATAATATCTTCATCATCCAAGCATTTACATGTTAATTAATCATATTGTTAATATGCCTCTAAACCATAATGTATGTTAACATTTTTAGATCAAGCATGTTTTGGTTTCTTAAAAACAAAAACATTCCATATGCATTTACATTTAACATATTTCTAAAAATAGAAAAACAACACATGACATCATGTAGTGCGTCATTAAAATCTCTAGAAGATTTCACTAGATATTTTGTGTAGATTTAGACTCTACATATCTTACACAATCTTGGATAGATATGGTTGACTTTGGTAAGATTTTGGTGATCTTGCTGTCAGACCCCGATGACACCAAATTAATACACGGGCGGAACCAATTTAAGGGATCCGTGGTCTGTGGTGTCTGCTGATCATTTTGGCTATAAATAGCAAAGCCAAACCAAGTTGTTTTTCAACCCTTTCCAGCATATTCACATACATTCCTTCTCTTTAACATTTCTAACTCAATTCCATATCATTATAGTGATCCTCTTTTGTAGCAAAGAAGATCAAGGCATATTCAAGCTTCAACAAATAGTTGGAAGTCTTGTTTGTTTGTTGTTGTATGATCTAGTGTTGATTCATACATCATTGTTGTACCAAACCATCATAATATTGTGAGTGTGAGTGGTTAGTATTTTAGTCCTTAAAATACATTGTGTGTGGGAGTGGTTGTACCCTTGAAAAGAACTTGACATCTAGCTTAGTGTCGGAAATAGTGTGTAAGCGAAGTGTAAAGGTTTATCCGCCGGTGAAAGGAGCTTGTTGACTAGTGAAGTTAAACTCTTGAGTGTGAGACTCGGGGAGTGGAGTAGGGCAAGGAAAAAGAGTCCTTGTAGACCGAACCACTATAAACAACTTGTCGTGGTTTGATTGTTTCTTTCCTTATTTACTCTATATATATATATATTGCTTGCATATTGATTAAAATATCTAAGATCAATATCAATTGATCTTTCAATAAGTTTCAAAACAAAGTTTTTAATCGGTAAACTATTCAACCCCCTTTCTAGTTTTCCACAATTGGTACTAGAGCCTCGTTGCTCAAGAATTTCTAAAATATATTGTATTTTATAAACTTGAAACGATCCATGGATTCCGAAAACTTTAAAGAAGGGAAATCTATGCAAAGACCACCACTCTTTGAAACCAATGGATTTATCTATTGGAAAAACCGTTTTGAAACATATGTAAAATCAAAAGATATAGATCTTTGGTTTGTTATAATTAAAGGAGACTTTAGTTCTACAACAAAAGATATTTCTGTTGATGATCAAAAGAAATTAATAGCCAAAAATAATGAAGCTAAAATGGTGCTTTATAATTCTTTACCTAGAAAAGAATATGAAAGAATTTTTATGTGTGAAACCGCAAAAGACATTTGGGTATCTTTGATTATTACATATCAAGGAAATTCACAAGTCAAGGTTAACAAAATTGATCTTCTTGTTCAACAATATGAACAATTTGTGATCCCTGAAGATGAAACCATTGATTGTGGTCTTGCTCGCTTTAATACTATTATTACATATCTTAAAGCACTTGATGATTCTTTTCGTAGTAAGAACTTTGCCAGGAAATTTCTTAGAGAACTCCAACCGAAGTGGAGAGCTAAAGTAACGACTATTGAGGAATCAAAAGATCTCTCAAAAATGTCACTAGACAAGCTAATCGGAAACCTCAAACTACACGAAATGGTGATGGAGAAAGATTCGGAAATCATCAAAGGAAAAAGAGAAAAAGTCAAATCCGTTGCTCTAAAGGCAAGAACGGAATCAAGTGATGATGATGAATCTTGCTCTGGTAGTGAAGATGAGGAGTATGCTATGGCCGTTAGAGATTTCAAAAAGTTCTTTAGAAGAAGAGGAAAGTTCGTAAGGCAACCTTGAGAAGAAAAGAAGCCATTCCAAAAAGACCGAGATGACAAAAAGGGAAAAGGTGAAAGAAAGTGTTTTAGATGTGGTGATGCAAGTCATCTAATAGGAGATTGCGCCAAGGCACCTAAAAGCAAAACTCAACGAGCTTTTGTAAGTGGTACTTGGAGTGATAGTGAGGATGATGAAGAATCAAGCAAGGATGAGATCGCTCTAATGGCACATGAATCAAACGAGGTACATTGCGACTCATCTTATTCTTCTATTGATCATGACACTTTGCAAAAACAATATAATCAATTATGTGAGCTTAGTTTAAAAATCACAACTAAAAATAAGTTTTTAAAGACTAAAAAGGAATTTTTAGATAATGAAGTCTATAAGTTAAAAGAAAAGGCAAAACGATTGGAAAAGAGGAAAGCAAATGACGATGATTGCAAATCATGTCAAGAGCTTAGTCTTGAAATAGAAAAACCAATGTTGCAAAAATCGTGAATCGGTAGTCGGGCGGTCGACCACCCTGCAGCGAGTAATCGGTCAAGTCGGGATTAATCGGTGATTAATCAGATTGGAATTTCCTGCAATTTTTTGGTATTTCTAGACACCACACTAAAAATCTTAACCGATTCCAAGCCTGCTATGTTTCCAAATCTCAATAAAAGGCTCCAATTCTGATTATGATGTCCATTGTGCGTTATAAGTGAAATATACGATCCCCAATCAAAGTATAATGCCTAAATTATTATTTTTTAAAAATGACCGATTTGCCCGATTCGGCCGATTTTTGACCGATTCGGCCAATTTTTGACCGATTCGGCCGATTTTTAGACTGCTTAGTGTCGATTTTTTTTCTAGACCGATTTTTCGACTGATTTTCAAAAATCGACAAGGTACTCGGCCGATTAACGATTAATCGGCCTAGTTGACCGATTTTTGCAACATTGAGAAAAACTAAAGCTCACACAAGAAGTTTGTTAGGAATTGGAAATTCCATGTTAAACTGTCGGTCACCCCAATTATGGTCTAGCATATGTCAGCTCGTAGACTTGTAGTTATTTACGTTGTTTTGTAGTTAATTAGTTAATTAGTAGCGTAGATTAGTTTAGTGTAACACCGTGGAGGAAGGACGGGTTTTTACCCACTGTATACCTGATCCACAGGCCGTCAGGAGGTCGTTTAGTTTGTAACCTACAAATACCCTCTACCTTCCAAGGTAGAGGGTTAGAAGTTCTAATCTAACCTTTTATACTTTTGTTTATCTCTCTAGAATTCCCTCTCTACTCTCTTCATCTCTCTAACCATGGCATTCATATACTATCATCATCCTAGACCACCCAAATCATCTAAACAACATAATATTTACGATCCTACAAATGGTACCAGAGCCAGGTTATGTTGTTTGTGTTGATTTGGGTCTCATTTGAATGGTTTTTAAGCGGTTAGTGGTTGTTTTGGTTGCGGTTTGATATGGTTCTTTAAGATGGATGGGACCGTGGTATTTTGTTTTGATGCTGCTGATGAAACTGGTTTTAATATGTCTAATATATTTTGGTCAAGATCACTTGTGTTGCATATGTCTCATATCATGTTCTAATGTGATTTTAGTGACTTGGTCAAATAGATTGTCTACATGGTTATACTGTCTTTGAATTGTTTTTATGGTGTGATCAATGGTACTGAATATGGCATTCAAACTGTTTTATGTGTCTATCAGTCTAAATGCTCTTCTGAATCTGGATATGACGTTTTTCTTTATTGCGGTTTGTGTCCACATGTAGCTGTCTTGGATGCGGTTTGTCTCAATATGTCCAGATTCACTGAACTTAGATGCGATTTGTATTAAAATGCTTTTGAGGGTTTTGTCTTAAAATGGTATGTGATTTGTCCTATCTGTCCAAATTCAATGTATCCTGAAATATTGCGGTTTGTCATAAAAGTGTTGACTTTTATGCGATTTGTCATTCAATGGTCAAAGCACAATGCGGTTTGTCTACTCATGGTCAAAAAGTCAAATGCGATTTGGGCTAAATGATTTTAATCTGAAGCGATTTGTGTATGTTAAGACGAAGCGGTTTGTTACTTGAAAATCAAATGCGTTTTATTAAAAACGTTTGTGATAGCAGTTTGTTATTTCAAAGTTGCGGTTTGCATATGTGCGACTTGTCAAGCTTTATCAAAGCAATTTGATTAAAAAGATGAAGCGGTTTGTTCAAAATCTGTGTACAAAAGTGGTTTGATTAAAGACTCAAGGCATTTTGTCTACTGTTTGAAGTCTGCTCACAATCAAACCTCAGTCAAAACATCATCAAAGACATCAACAACAATGAGGTTACAAGAGATTATGCTATCATATTTCATCATACTTCAGTCTACACTACCATCAAACATCCTTCAACTACAGATCATATATCCGAATCAATAACTACAAACCATTATTCGTATATTACAGCCATCAAACACATCAATCATACTTCACCACTCACGACAATCAGCATGCATCATAATCAACCAATATCAAACATCTATCAACGATTCATACATGAATCAAAACATAAAGGACTCAACAAGAATCATACAATTACGGAAATCAAGTATCAAAATCATAAATGTTTTTGTTAATTCGATCTCAGTTTCGTGATTGTGTGTGGTTCTTCAAACACATAGTTATTAAAAGATCTATACACAATCTTTCTAGTACATCACAGATCCATTTTGGAGTTCTTTCCTCTTTAATATCCGAACATATAAGACTATTCAAATAACAATTATGTTAACTGAATGTCTGGTTTCGATTAGATGACCCAATCACAAATTTATACACTAATAATATTCGAACCTCACAAGGAAAACAACAATAATCTGGTGCCTCCTTTCCCGTGTTCGTTTAAAATTCTAAAATCAAAAGGGATCAATAAAAAACCTACCCGTAACACCATCGTGGCCGTCCTTTGTCCGAAACCTTATGCCATCCCTGTGGCTTTGATAACGAGCTCAAGCCAATCCTATGGCGAGCGAGATGGTGTCTCATTCGAATGGTATAGCATCTGATCCTTTGGATTTAAGAAGAGATATCATCAGGATAAGTGGCGGACAGATTTTGATATGGGATTAGGGTTTTTAGTTTCTGCTTTTGTGGTAAAAGATGGGGGTTGATGAATGAGAACTTTTATGGTTTGGTAAGTGTGATTATTAGGGTAAGACTTGTGAGATGTAAGAGTTAAATACACCCGATAATTAGGGCATATGTGATATTCGATCAGATCTTGCATTGGGCCTTGGTTGGACTGAATATGAGTTGGATCATAATGGGCTTGACTGAATTTTTTATGGGCTTCGTGTGGACATGTGCTATCAGTTGGAACGAATCTTGAACGTGGTTTCCAATCAGTTACACGACATTATATGATTCTATGACTCCAAACATTAAAATGACATTGACATTCACATAAAATGAGTATTAGGATCGGGTAAAATGATTTATGGGTAAAAAAAAGTTTTTGAGTCGATCATTCTCGTTTGATAAAGTGTTGAGCTTTAATGTTATAATATCAAGTTTGGGCAAAAGTTGAGCGGTGATGAATATAACCGGGTAAATTAATTTGATTATGGGCTGCGTTTTGGATCAGGGATAGTAAAGAAAATTCGGCTAGGTAATATTTTCATGCTTTATTTTCGTTGGACTGGAACGGATTTAGATGATGAATTGATGGGCTTCTCAAAATTAGTTCGCATAATATAAGATTTGATGTAATTTCTCAAGATTTGGATTGTATGAGACTTGGATTAAATGAGACTTGTTATGAGGTTTGGCAATTTGGTGTATACACTTTCACGGAGACTATTATGTCACGGATTTAATTGATATTCGTAAATGTTGACTACGAGGTTGTTGGACAATATTTCTTATTTGGATTTGAAGTGAAGTTTTTCCGGGCGCGTTTACTTATTTCATCTTCTTTCTTTCTACCCTTCCACGAAGATGACTTGTTTGGGCATTTATTGAGAGTGTGATAAAGACTTGGCTATTTAGTTACTGTTGTGATTCTATCTCACTTAACCCACAACGTAGCTATCACTTCGGTGTCTCATGCAGTTGAGGATACGTCAAGAGGTTTTGTACATTGGGTACACCATTTCTTCTTCACAAGGATTAGTACAAGTTTAAGTAACAAATCTGGGGAATTTTACTTCATGATCAAGTTTGGTATATCGGGTTTACTTCACCAGGTGGTCACAGCAATTTCCGACAGAACTCGTGAATGATGTGTTTACCAATGTGTGAATTGGATGCTTGATGATATTGTTGATGCTGGATAATGAACCGTTGATGAACCGCTGCATGTTCCCCTAAAACAGATATTCACCGAAACCAATGTTTTCGTAACACATTCAAGCTGACATTGGTTGCGGTTTTGTCTTGATTTTGTAAAATCCCGCGAAAGAACCTATTTCTCAGTTTAAATCAGAGACTTGTAAAATCCCCTGACAATGGAAACATCATGGTAATAGTAAAGTGCATTTCCGGATCTATCTTACAGTTTATTCTTGGTTTTGTAAAATCCCGCGAAAGATATTATTTCTCGGTTTAAACCATAGAATTGTAAAATCCCGTAATGATGGAACCATCCTGGAGAAAGGAAAGTGTGTTTCGGGATCTTTTCTGATGCTGGTGCTACGGTTTCTACTTCGAAGAAGGGATAAAAGGGTGAACTTCATGAATTGGATGTGTGTTTGGTTATTCGTCATGGCAGTTTGGTTATTACATGGTTTTACGGGGTTATGTACTTTTAACCATGGTCGGGATGAAAAACCATTATCATAGTTCACTTAAAACGTCAAAGATGTGACAACGGGTTTAATTCACTATTATTTATTTGAGGTTGAAGTGAAATATCACGGGCGAGTGTACTTAGTATCTGAAGGTATCGGGGATGGTTGGATGAAGATTCTTCAAGATCCTTGTTCGAGCTTATTATAAAAAACGAAAACTTGGAAATCTAGTTATTGTTGGGTGACTTTTTCCATTTCTTTTACCACTTGGGGGAATTGGGCTCGTACCACCACCAAAAAACTATCATTTTAAGGAGTTACGTTGTAGTGCTCAGTGTCACATTCAATTGTAGATTTTCAAGAGGTGATGTACGTCTTATACTTGATGGTTGGTTGGTTGAAGAGTATATAGTACTTAGAGATTCAATGGAAGATGAACTCTTGGCACCGCTCTTTGTTACATGTGTGCAAGTTTAAGTCACGAGTTCGGGTTATTCTACTTCAGGGTCAAATTCATCATATTGGGTTTTCTCCATCAGCTGTCACGACAAAGAGCCTACTGAATGATAATGGGGTTGATTACAAGTTTGCCAAGAGATGATGAAAAGAGAGAGATTATGACGTTTGAACACAACAGTTCAAGCCTCGTTCTCTAAAGAAAAGAAAAGTGTACCTTTCAGTGCGCTTTATCTTCTAAAGAAGAGAAATCTTCTTATGACGTATGAACACAACAGTTCATGCCTCGTACTCTAAAGAAAAGAAATGTGTACGCTTCAGTGCGCATTATCTTCGGAAAAAGAGAAATCTTCTCAATTATGACCATTCTCATCAACATGCTTCATGCTTTTTCCATGCGCTTCAGTCATCAAGTGAACCGAACTACTGTTGATTGTTTTCTTTTTCCACTTGCTCAACTATAATGACGATGGCGACATCATGTGCTAATTTTGCGAGGGGAGAAGTGTGAATAGCCTACATTTGTTGAAGATATTCACTTATTCAATCAAGAATGGCAACTCCGTATGCAATTCTTGAGGGGGAGAAGAAGTGTGAATTTACTACATGGTTGAGTGATTTATGAGAATAAATGGTCAAACGGCTCCAAACTTATGTAAGAACCGAACTTCTTCTTATCGGGTCATCTTCACATGGAGTTTTCTACTAAGAGTTGTTGGTTAACATCTTCACACGGACTGATTTGATTAATGACAAAGTGCTTCTAGTTGCGGGGTTGATTTCTTTAATGAACATCTTTCTGTTCTTGTTTGACTGGGAGGGATTTGAGTTAAGGGGATTTGCTATTTGTATGTTAACGGGAATGCATTTGGTGAGTTGAAGATGTTGACTTTCTATTCCCCAATTGGATAATCTTGAAGAAGGTCGAGTCTACAGTCTGTTCTACATTTTCTTCTACATGTTAGAAGACTAAAGACGAGTTGCATTTAAAGATCTAAAGACTTCTTCTTAATTCAAGCATTCTTTATAAAGATTGTCAGTTTAGGGGGGAGCATTAATTGGGGGAGGGTGAAATATCTGATTTATTCCCTAATTAGACTTGCTCATATTCTTCAGCAAGTTGATTCTCACAAGAGTTCAAGTGTTCTTTTCAATCGATTTCAAGTATCTGGGCTTACAGTGTGTTGCTGATTCTGAAGTATCAAAACCAACAAGGGGGAAGGAGACACATATCTAAACGCGAGTAATCTTGATGAGCTTAATACTTCTAAGTGATTGAAGATATCCCGGGAAGACTATTGTCATTACCGCAGAGAAACTCAAGGTTTGACTCATGGCGTTTAGTGCTCTTATTCCAACTATGTGGTGGAAGAGATGGAAGAGTTAGTTTCTGAAGATAAAAGAGGTACACAAGTGTGTGATGATTTTGATGTTATCGCAATCATCAGGGGAGAGAGAATTGTGTACATTGGGGGCGCTCAGTTGTTTCACTTGAGTGCTTAATCAGTGATTCAGAGATATAATCACTTATTCCGGAGTTGACATCCGCAGAGATTGTCATCCGCATAGATAATCAGTGATTCGGCCTGCTTCTTCAATGTTATCAGTTATTCTCTCTTTGGGCATTCGGGTATTTCGGGCTCTTGAGCTTCATACACTTTCTTTAGGGGAGAGAAAAGTATACATCGGGGTTATTCTTTGGCTAACGGACTTAATCTGCTACTTCGATGGTATAAGTTTCTTTGACTTCGGGTATATGTTTATTCGGGTTCGTGAGCTCTAGTCTAAGAGACTGACTGCATCAATTCATCTACTTGGGGGAAAGTGGTCTCTTGACAACTTTTTGGGGATGCATCGCTTCAGACTTCAGTGGTAATGAAATATGAGAAGAAATTTAAAGTGTGGGATGATATGTTGCTGTTCTTGTTGATGATATAACCCCGAACGAAGAATCTCGATTATCGTTCTTAAAAGGAGCAGCAAAATTTATGATAATGGTGTGCTTCTTTGTGCACCTGGCTAAAGAAGGCTTGAAATAGAGCTTCGAATCTGCTCAACAAAAGGATTTTCGGTTTGGGGGGAAGCTGCCAAAGTCTCTCTGTCTCAAAGGCTCATGTTCTATCTTCTATTCTGGAGCTTTGGAAGCTTTGGTGGTGGAAGTTTAAGAGATGACGAATTCTATCTTCTACGACGTGCTGCTCGATATCCTTATCTCGGTACTCGTATCACCATCTTCTTAAAACTATATCATATTCTCTATCATTGTAAATATTTTTCAAAAACAAAATAGAAAATTATAAAATCAACAAAAAAACCCATAAAAATCAGAAAAATTTGAAAAAGACAAAAAATATGTTTTCTCAAGACATGTCTTCTGGTATCGATAACATCTACGGTCTTAGAAATGTCATTCAATAATGGCACGGGACTATAGATGAAGTTCGAGAAGAAGGTGTAAATATTCTTTTCAAAACATGTCTCAAAAAATGGCTTACAGTTACTTCAGACTGTAACCCGTGCTTAAACCATGGCTTGCTACTATCTCAGATAGCAACCCGCTCTTCAAGAAAGGAAAGTGCTGCGCTAAACCAATTTTCAAATATTTCGTGCACTTATCCAAAAACAAAATGAGGAAAGTATGTCGAAGGACTGCTGTTCCTACACAAATGTTTTTCCGTCAAAAATTCTTCAGAAAAATCTTTGTTGTATTTCAAAATGGTGGAAAATGAGTTGCTTGAAAAATCAATCAGAATCAGAGTTTTCGTAAAAATTGAAATCTCAATCAATGACTTCAGCGCTTTTAAACTTTTCAGAAAAATGAGTCATTGATTGAGGGGGAGAATGTTTTTCAAATTTAAATCATCTAACGGGCTTTCTTTATCATCCTACGTGCTTATCTGAAAAAATATAATTGCCTATGTTGAAGGACTAGGTTTCTAGGATGTGATTGTTAGGATTAGATGATTATATATTGATGAATACATTATTCCCATACCTTTTATGATCTGATTGATATGTTGAATTGACTTTTATTAGTCGATTGCTGTTTGGGTGTTGTTGACCACCATAAATGTCTATCTGTGTTCACTAACGTATGCAGATAACATGGTTTAAAAGAATGTTCCCGATCTGGATCCCACAATAGAAGATGATTGGATGCCGAAAGGAAAGGGTAACTATATCTTGGGTTGACAAATGAAGAAACGGAGTTTAATTTGACTTCTATGGAAAGTTGGCATGAAAAAATGCAACGTAAGAGGTCTCACTGCATCAGCAGATGGTTTTCTTCATCATCAAATGAAGAAACGGAGCTTAATTTGACCTCTATGGAGAGTTGGCATGAAAAAATGCAACGTAAAAGGTCTCACTGCTTCAGCAGATGGTTTTCTTCCAAGCCCTACAACAACAACAACATAAGCAGCGTCTCAACCACCTAACGTATCTTTGTGCAGGATAATGGTGATGATACCACTTTTAAACAAATTTTGAAAATATTGTTTTGAAAATGGAAAAATATTGTTTTGAAAATAAGTTGGTCTTAATTTTAGAAATCACCGGACTTCATTTTATCAAAACTTAAGTCAATTAATCATCGACTACGGTCATCGATTGAGGGGGAGTGTGATTTAAAATAAAATATTTTCAAACGATATTTCTTCATAAAAGTTCCGGTTTGTACGAAATTAAGTGGTGATCTAAAGATTTAATGTTATGTCATGGTATGATTTTTCTTTAGAATCAAGATCTTTCAAAATGAAATTTTTTCTGTTCTTGTTTGATTGTGAAATTGTTTTATTTTACTTAAAGATCTCTTAAAACAATCATACTTGACACTAACAATCTTTAATGTCTAAAATTGTTCCTTATCCATCATTTTTCAAAATTAAATTTTGCCACGTCTTTCCCCTAAAATTTTTAAATGATTTAAATCAATTGGGATTACAAATCTCAAAAGGTTTGAAATTTCTGATCGGGGGAGAGATCGTGATTTAAATCTCAAATCGGTTTTAAACGGGTGATTGTTTCAAAAGCACTCCTTCCTTCATGTGCCAAACTATTTCAAATACATAATGCACATGATTGTGGAGGAGCATTTAACCAAAAACTAGAAAGAGTATTTAAACAAGGCCACATATTCTCCCATGTTTTCCAAACCTTATTAAATCACTTGAGATTCAAAATCTCAAAGGGTTTGATATTTTTGATCAGGGGAGAATTTGTGATTTAACTATGAAATCTGATAAATGATGATCGATTTGATTCAAAAGTGCATATTGCTCTCTCATATGTGCTAAACTCTATCCCGTATTCTCGAAGCACACATTGAGGGGGAGCATTTCTAAAGAAAATAAACTTTCAAGGTACAAAGATTTATATGTTTCAACAGAAAGTACCTTGATTGATTTTCTAATGGTTTTCAGTATTGCAATATGATCGTGAAAGTGCTTCAAAAGAACTCTTTCCTCTATGTGATAAAATGATTTCAAATATCCTATGCACATATTGAGGGGGAGATTTTACCATAAAAAATCAAATGGCTTTTTCCATGTAAATTGTGATCTAGAATATATTTCAAAGAACTCTTGCCTCCATGTGCGAAACAATTTCAAATTCATATGCACATGTTGAGGGGGAGCATTTCTAAAATGATCAAAAACAATTAAGGTACAAAATGTTTTGATATTTATATCACAAGTACCTTGATTGATTTTCCAAATGATTTTTTAATTGGTTTCGAGAAGAAAAGATCAATACAAAAAGACCGACCAATTTACTTTATGCATGGAGTTATAAGGATGGTTAGGTTAGGTATTCGTTCCCACGATCCCGCCAGAGCCGGAGGGATCTACCCAGTGACAATCCACTAGTTAGTGTAGAAGTCCTTAGGTATGATGAAAAAAGGAGAAAAGTGAGATATGGGAAGAGTGCAGACTGAGATAGAGCTAGAACTGGAATAAACCCAACAAGGTTCTAGTTATGAAATCTCGGTAAGCACTGAAGGGGTTGAAGAATGAAAAAGAATTGAATGTGAAAAGGGTGAAAAGAAATAGCCCTCCAATAATTCAACCTTAGGGCAGAAACCAGGTTCAATACATATGCTACTGGTGGTTACTAAGGTAACACTGGTATTGAAGAGAAGACGTCATGAACCCAGTGACAATCTACACTAAACTTCCCAAGCTACTCAAGTTCCTCTTAAAAGGACTTGTTTCATTCTTACGGGGATCCTACATAATCTATCGACTTTCTCTTAGAGATTGTTGATATTGAAGAAGGAGACCCTCTCCCTAGTCTCCGGCATAGAAACCAAATATGCACAATTGAGTCTAGAGCCAAGAGATCATCCGCAATATCTCATTAGGACACAAAATTAATGAAGACTTGATGTTTCACACAATGTGGAAAGTAAGAATATATTAAGAGTCCTACGCATTATCCTTGTGGTATTGCCAGAACATCCGAGTGATATGTAAATATTCACGATGAAGATGGAAATCCTTCTAGAGCCAACATCAAACAAGCTCTTGGTGGGTGACATGTGAGATCTTTCCAAAAGATCAAGCTTGTGACAACTGGATAGAAACGATGGGGCGATTCATTCTTGAATCAAACTTGGTCTAGGAAATGAATTGACGAATACTTTTGGAAAAACCGTTCCATGTGCAAATCTTCTTTTCTCTAGTACATCGAATGTGTATTCTTTTTCAAATACAAAAAGTATTTTTGATTGAAAAATTGATCTTTCTCATAAAACCTTTGTCGTATTGTAAAACTCTTTCTTCTAAGCAATACGCGATTGTTTTCAAATCAAGTTTTCATCAATCAGTGAATCTCAATTCGTTGGTTCACTCACTTCGTGTTGTCTTCTTTGAGACGTTCCGGTTTGAGAACAGCTAGAACAGCTGCGAAACCCTGTCAAGGAGATTCTTCGGAATTATACCTGATCACAGGCAGTACTTGTACTGATCAACGGGGAACCGTGGGCCGTGTACCTCAATTAAACGAAAGTGATCAAAGACACTTTCGTGTGCTTTATTTCTAACTGTTGTTTGCAGGTACATTTGGACGGTTGCAGTTGATCAGAATTGAGAAGTCAATCCAAAGCCGCATGCTCACAGCATCCACACTTAATTGTAGAAATCATGACTGGTGCCTATCTACATAACCTGGCTCAGATATTTTTATACTATGCTTCTGCTACGCTGCTGCAAATATCTTGAACCAGTAAAAGCTTCCGCTACTCTGATGAAAAGATGTCATGATCCAGAAAGTGTGAGCATGTCGGTCCGAAAGTCACAACTTCACATGATGGCAACACTACAAAGGGTGATCCAGAAATTTATCGTGGCTAATGATCTCAATGAAAGCTCAAAGATCATCAAAGATGTGGATCAGTTCAAAGACCTCCACTCAAAGTACAAAACTATGCGGATTTTAATGAATCGCTACTAATTCACAAAGATTGCGGAACTTGAAGAATAGAAGTCTACGAGCTCAGAACAGAAGACAAAGAAAGAATGCTAGGATGCAAAATGTATTTCATGGGGTGACTTCCCTTAGGGGGAGATTGTTAAGAATTGGAAATTCCATGTTAAAGTGTCGGTCACCCCAATTATGGTCTAGCATATGTTAGCTCGTAGACTTGTAGTTATTTACGTTGTTTTGTAGTTAATTAGTTAATTAGTAGCGTAGATTAGTTTAGTGTAACACCGTGGAGGAAGGACGGGTCTTTACCCACTGTATACCTGATCCACAGGCCGTCAGGAGGTCGTTTAGTTTATAACCTATAAATACCCTCTACCTTCCAAGGTAGAGGGTTGGAAGTTCTAATCTAACCTTTTACACTTTTGTTTATCTCTCTAGAATTCCCTCTCTACTCTCTTCATCTCACTAACCATGGCATTCATATACTATCATCATCCTAGACCACCCGAATCATCTAAACAACATAATATTTAGGATCCTACAAAGTTCTAATTGAACATAACTCCAAATTTAAAAGGTTTAACAAAAATATTGCTTGTGCCGATGAAATAGTTAGAATTCAAATAACGCCAGGAAAATGAATGGACTGGGATTTAATGAAGTATTAATTCCAAAGATTCAAACCAAAACGGTCGAAAAAGACAAACAAAATGTCAAAACTGCTGCTGATGAGTGTGTAAATACTCATCATTTTTGGGTCAATCTGAACTGCAAAACGTTTAAAAATGCTCAGAAATGCATCAAAATACTGAAAATATTCCAAAATTGCATTTTATATGTTTCAGATGCAAAATGTTTAAAATCAGATGAAAAATGAGCAAAGTTTGCATAATTGGCAGTTTCAGTCCCCCAAGTTTCTAAAATTGTCAAAAATAGTCCCAGAGTCAAAATTTCAAAAGAAAAGTCACCAAAGGTCCTTTTAAAATCATAAGTTATCAAATTTAGTCCTTTGGTGAAAAATGTCAAAAGTTTAAGAAAATTACAAGTTTAGTCCTTCAACTTTGAAATTTGGCAGAAATGGCCCCTGGAAAATTGCAAAGTGGCAATTTTGGTCCTTATACTTTTGAAGATTGTCACTTGTGGTCCCTTGGAATAACTTTTCAGAATTGGCAGCCTTGGCCCTTGATTTTTCAGAAATTACATAACAAGTCCCTCTAATATTAAACCCTTTAAACCTCATTTTGGCCTGGTCATAAACCTTGAACCCCCTGTCATATTGAATTGTGAACCCCCTTTTTATAATACTGCCCAGTCAAACCCCCTTGGTCAAACCAGTTGGCGCCTAAAGTCTCCTTCTCAACTGCTTTCTCTGCAACTAAGCCAACTCCCATTCCCCCTCCTCTCATCCACTCTCCCATGCCCCCTCCACCTTAGCAAGCTTCCAAACTTCATTTAATGCACCCCTAACCTTTCACTCAACCCACAATTGGATAATACCAAAATTGGCGCCAAAAATCCATTTAAACGGCTTAGATCATTTTGAGCCATCCAAGGGCTGAGGATTGGTGGGATTTAATCAGAAGTGAGAGAAAAGACTTTTGGGTATAAAGAGGAAGCAAAAGAAGAAGCAAAGGAGAGTCTTGTAGTTTTATTTTTATCTTAAAATGTCGTTTTTAATTTAGCATCTTTAAATTAATGTAAAACCTGTTATGTTTTGTTAATTTGTATCAAACTTAAGTGTTGAAGAGTATTGAAACTCATTTTAAGCATTAATATCAGTTTATGTTTGCAAGTGATCTTTATTGTCCACTGTTGAAAATCTCAATTTTTATCTCTTACAACCAAGCTTCAATAAGTTTATTTCTCAGTTTTAATAAGCTTACACAAGCTTATCATAGCTTTTTGTAAGCTTTAGTTCAAGTGTTTAGCAAGTTTGTAAATTAGTCAACAAAAGTCAACTGGGGGCTAAAATTGGAAATGCAGTTGTAATTGGGTTGATGCAGTTGGAAATGGGTTGCTTTGGATTCATTTGGGTTGATATTTAGGATAGTGGTTCTTTGTTTCACATGTTTCAAGCCATAGTGGCTAAGGACCAAATTGTAAGTGAATTCCTAAGTTTCATAGCCTAAACTGTTTTAGTAGTTTTAAGTAGTTAAAGTCTGTTTTAAAAGTTGTATTTAGAGTAATTAAACCCATTTGGATCAATATCATGGGTTAGTTCATTGATTGGATCAGTTTTGAGTCCTAAATAGTTTACAAAGGAGTGTTTGGAATTGCTGATGCAACTGTGTTCAGGGCTTGTTCATTGTATAACTCTTGTAGCTTTAAGTTTACTTAGCTCATATAGGCTCATACCAGTCAATAACTTGGGTCTGCAACCACCAAAGTCAACATTAGATTAAATCTGTCCATTTCACTTAACTGTTGTGGATTTGGATTTGCAAAAGCTCAATTTGTGTTTAAAAGTCTTAAACTTTACTTGCATTATGTTCATTACATCCTATAACATCAATATCAGTCAATAAATTGGATTCAAAATCCATTTTGGTCAAAGTTTGAGTTCTTGTTCAAAAGTCAAAAGGTGAAAAATCTGTTTTGAGCTCAGTTAGGAAGAATTTTCTTGAGCTCACCTTTGGGTCTTATCAAGTGAGGCTTGGCATTTCATAAACTTCAACTGGTCCTCTTTCTTATAACCATTTTTGTAGAATTTTACCAAATTTTTATAAGCTTCAAACAAGCTTGTGAATTTGAACCTATCTCCCCTGTTCACTGATACTCAGTTGACACTGAGTTTTCTCAGATTTTGTGCAAGGTGCACAGTGCTCATAAGAGCTGGTCATGGTCTGAATTTTGGTGCACTTGGTCTCACCCAGGTCTAGTCTAGATTCCAATTTGTAGTTTTCATTTTGAGCTTATTTTTAAGCTTGTGCTTGTGTCTTAAGTTAGTACTCAGAATCTGTTTTAGCTTTGAACTCATAAACATCAAATCTTTGTAGCTTGTGATTCAGTGGTTAAAAACAGTTAAGGATTGTTGCATTTGGTCATTTTTAGTAGTTTAGAACTTCTTTAATCAGTTGGTGCTTGTTGTGTAACTTTAGCTTATTCAAGTGCTTATTTCAATAAGCACTTGTAAAGCAGTTTCAAATTCCTCCACATAAGTGCCTGTTTTTCCAATTTTCCTAGATTCTTTATATTATTTTAGAGTTTTCCTGAAATTTTCAGATTTTTCCAAGTTTATTTGCTATTTTTCTGCATTTTATTTAGTTTTCAAGCATTTTTAAATAGCTTTTAATACAAAAAATTAAGAAAGCTTCAAAAAAATAATTTTTCATTTTTCTTAAGTTAAGATAAATATAAAAAGACAAAAAAGTATATTTCTAGATTTTTCTTAGTTTAATTTGTATTTTTAAGCCATTTAATTAGTTTTTATTAGTTTAAAATTCCTAGAAAATAGAAAAATAATCAGAAAAATACAAAAATAGTTTTGAAAATTCTAGTTTGTTATTTTAGACTTTTCCATTTCATAATTTTGTTTTTCTAGCTTTATTTCCTATTTTCTTGTATTTTAGGTAATTATTAAATAGTAAAAAATAGTTTTTAATTAATAATAATTAGATAAATAGTTTTAAAAATAATTTTCTTTTTCTAAAACTTTTCTTTTATCATTAGGATTGTAAAAATATCATTTTCATATTTTTAGGGTTAATATTGATTAAGTTTCACTTTTTAATTTGTACGTCACGTAGATTTTAATTTCAGTTTTATAAAAACATAAAAACAAAAACACCATTTTAAATATAGTGATAGCGTTTATTTAATAGATTTTATCTTTTTAATTTCCTTTAATTTGCATTTAAGCCGTTGTAATTTGTTGGCTTTTTCTGTAGTTATAATCATAATTCACAATCTCCTTTTCCGTTCAAATTCCTCGATCACTATACGTTTGATAATCCATTGCATAGCTCGCTGGGACATAACGACCCGGGGAGACTCTATACTCCTCAGATCTTCATTGAGTTCGTTCCTGAGCCGTTTCAAGCTTGTTACGGTCTGCCATTCACAAGTGGCAGGCTTGTGTGATAAAGCTTGACTGTTCGGGAGCGCATCAAATTTTTAGCGCCGCTGCCGGGGAGCTGTGCTGATTATCTTCCGTCTAGCAGATTAGTGATTTGGATATTCACTCTTTGTTCATACCATCCATCTGTATGTGTTTATATTCTCTTTTAAAAATCAAAAATCCAAAAAGATTTTCAGTCTTTGTTTTTGCATCATGTCTATCCAAAAATCCAAAAATATTCCTCTTTACCCTCTTACTCATTTTGATTCTTTATCCCTTTACCCTCTATCCTTTTGATTCTCACTTCTTCTATTCTCATGGAATCTCTCGAGGACGAATTCTGGGACGAAGTTGAAAAACTTCAGACTTTTACACAAATGTCAAGAATTCGTGTTGTTCATGATGATCCATTCATTCTGCGTAGGGAAATGGAACGAGAAACCGGGGTGACAAAGGACCAGGTACTTCCTTTTGATAATGGAGGTGCCAAATACGTCCAACCTACGGTTATCCAAAGACCTAACCCCTCAATTGCTCCTAAGCCGTCTAGAATTGATTCTAAACTTTCACGATTTACGGTTAAAAGCAAACATGCAGAATTCAGTCCGGTGACTAGCAAGAATGACTTGCTTAATCTTCACGTTTCTCAAGAACCAGAACTAGAGACCATAACGGAAGTGGTGGAAATTGCTAGCTCTCAGAGCACACCACTTGTCCCACCTCCGGATTTTTCAAAATGTTCTTCGAGTCTTAATAGTCATTCGGACCACCATGTTGGTTTTGTTGATTCTTTGGATAGACTGATTCCTCTTCATAACTATCAAATGCAATCGTTTATTCCTTGTGTCGGTTGTGGTGAGCCTCTTTATGGTTCACCCTGTCGTTGGTGTACTTGTGTACAATGTGGTAATGATATCCATAACGGGAGTTGTTTGTTTTGTGGTTCGAGGAATTCATTTGATTATGATCCTAATCAGAACTCATTTAACGACCCCTCAAACTTTTCCAATTACCCACCACAGCCCGACTTATCTTCATATAATCAACACTTCTGTTGTGAATTTTGTGGAGGTCCTCACCAAGGATTTGAGTGTCAATCCGGAAACACGTTTGTCTATGAACAGTTTTCCAGTGATGCTCAGAACTTTGGTTATGACCAAAATCCATATGATTCACCTATCCAGACTCAACAGTTTTACTGTTGTGAGTACTGTGGAGGTCCCCATTTCAGCTCTGATTGTCAAATAGGGAACCCAGTTCCTTGTAACAATCATGACTCTTACATGTTTGACAATTTCCAACCTCCACAGCACCATACGGTTCAAACTCCACCTGAGCCGTTGTCTCATGAAATCTCCCAGGATTTTGAAACCGCAATGAAAACACTTGATGATATGATTAGTAACTTTAAGAATCAAGTGAGTGGTAAAAAGACCATGGGAGAATTGCTTGCCGAAGAGCGAGAGGCCCGCCAATCTAGGGAAGAATTATTAGTCCTAGAGCATGCAGCTCTAAGGCGTTCCCAATTTCTTTAGGCCGCTCTTTATGATGATGATGAGGAGAGTTTTTATCCTTTTAAAGATAATACTTCTCAACTCCCTCAGTCAGTTGATATCCCAGCAGTTGAGATTCCATCTCATACAACTGCTATCACACCCGAAGCTCCCACTCACTCTCTGAACATGGGGGACGAGCATCTTGACACTGTTCCTGAAAAGGAATCGGACGAAGTCATAAAGTCTAGTGTTGAGAACCTTGTCCCAATCCCGAGAGAGTCACAGGGAACTTCTGATCATATGTGTGATTCTCTTTCCCCTCTTGAGTGTTCAAATGATCATTTGGAAACTTTCTCCGATTTTAGCAACGATTGTGCTTCCTTTGGAAACATCGAGTACGTTGAGGCATCACTTCCACAATCTGATGCTGATCCCTTTCTTGAGGAGTTCTCCGGTGAACTTACTCACATCAATCCACTCTTTGATTTCGAAGCCGATCTGGGAGAGACTGAAAGTCTCATTGATAATGATCGTTCACTCACTTCTTATCCTAACAGTCCAATCGAGAATGTTGATCACTTTGTTCCCGAAACATTCAAAGCTACTCTCACTAATCCTCTATTTGAATTCGACTCTGAATTCACTTTAATTTCTGAGAATCCACTCTTTGATACTCAGATTGAGGATAGTGATGAGTCTATAATGGAACAAGAGTTCACAACTTCACCTCATGTGAATGATTCTCTTCATGAAGAGTTCTCCGGTGAACTCTCTCATGACATATCTCCTCCGGAACATGATCATTTCTACTTTGATCTTGAGGATGATATTAGCTCGGAGGAAGGTGTACTCTATCATACGAGTTTGCCTATTAATGATTCTACCCTCACCCTTCCTCCCGATACGTCTACATTTGAGGATGAAGAATGGATCTTGATTGTTATCAAGACCTTTCTTCCTTTCCTCAAATATCTTGTGATTTCCCTTCATCTTCACTCCTTCGGGAATGAAGACATTATCTTTGATCCCGGCATTTTCATTTATCATTCTTGAGCCGGTTCTATGTATATCTCATCGGTGTGGAACTTTCACGTGCTTCAAATGTTTGTCCAAACATCTTGAATGAAAGTCCGATGGAGATTGTTTCTTCCACTTTGCTTCCCCATGAACCAATTAATTCGGGGTCGAGTCAAGCTAGCGACTCGGTAATCAAAAACAGTAGCTAAACATGGGTTTTCACCCGTGTGTACCACATAAGTGTGGGGGAGTTGCCCCACATGTTATATATATATATATTATCTTAAAAAAAAAAAAAAAAAAAAAAAAAAAAAAAAAAAAAAAAAAATCCTTTCAAATAATGGCCTTAGTATTTCCCTTTTACGTTCTTTGTTTCGGCATAACCGCCGGTACTTTGAATATTGAGGGCAATATTCATTTCTAAGTGTGGGGGGGAATTCTCACGAATTTCATATATTATCTACCCAATTCCCCCGTTTTTGGCCAAAATTTTTTTTGGAGTAAGTGTTTTACACTTTCTCATTTGGTTATCAGTTCGCCTTGTCTGTAAGACTAAAGGATTGGCTAATCCAGGAGCAAACGGCTCTTGGTAAAGATATATCAAATCCGTTTACGGCTTGCAATTTGCCCAAAATTGTATGGTATTCAACTCACCATATCCTAAAAAGTGAAGAGTTGGCTAGCCCGCAAGATTATGGCTTGTGGTAAAGGCAGTGGAAAAACCATAATTGGTAATCAGCTCACCAAAGATAATTCTAATAATTTATCTAAGAGTTGGCTAGTCCAGAAGGGTACGGCTTCTGGTAAAGACAAAATCAAATCCGTTGAAAGCTGGTGGTTTGCTCAAAATCACATGGTTATCGGTGTACCATGGTTCTTACTTGAACTAAAACATTTGGCTACTCCAGAAGTAATGGCTTTTGGTAAAGAGATTCAAATCCATTAAGTTTTTCTCAAAAGATTGCTAGGGACTAGCAATAGTTTAGTGTGGGGGATTGATGAGTGTGTAAATACTCATCATTTTTGGGTCAATCTGAACTGCAAAACGTTTAAAAATGCTCAGAAATGCATCAAAATACTGAAAATATTCCAAAATTGCATTTTATATGTTTCAGATGCAAAATGTTTAAAATCAGATGAAAAATGAGCAAAGTTTGCATAATTGGCAGTTTCAGTCCCCCAAGTTTCTAAAATTGTCAAAAATAGTC